>CM063605.1:1114351-1143036 GCA_032356905.1 Salix exigua
TATTTTTATTATATAATTTTATATTCATGTAAAAACTTTGTGAGTGTTTGCATACTTCATTTAGTAGAAGAGTAGATTTCTATTCAAGAAGTAACCTGAGGTACCTTTCCATACATGAGGTCAACTGCTATTATAGACCAAAATCTGACCTCTATTGTCAAGAGTGAACATTCCCGCACATTTTATTATACACTAGCCATGCGGACATTTTTATATATATAATTTAACATAATTAAATCAATAACGAAAATTTTATATGATATAATCAAATAAAAGTTATACATTAGAAGATAAAATGTAAAAAATTTAAGTAAAGTTTATTACGTAATCATAGATTACATATTTTAGAATGTAAATATTACTTAATGAAAGATCACAAAAGAACGCGAATTAACATTTTAAAACCAGAGTAAAATATTTTAATAAGGAAAATAACAAAATCATTATTGTGCAAATAATTAAATTATTATTAGTATTATTATTATGTTAGTAATGAAAGGAAACTAAATAAATGAAAGACTAAAAATATCCATTGAGTTCACCAAAAGAAAAATATTTGGGCATTCTCTATGGAGAAAGAAAACTCTTCGGATGCACCAGTTGCCCTAATTATGGGTGTCACTGGCATGGTAGGATTTAACTTAGCAGAAGCTCTACAAAAGCCAACAACTCCAGGCAGGCCATGGAAGGTGTATGGCATAGCCAGGTGCCCTTTGCAAGGTTGCTTTCCTCTTCCTTGATCGACAGTTGCACTGGTAGTGACGTTAGTGTTCCACCAATTTTTATTTTTATTTTTCTTAAAGAGGAGTGGATAAGTTTTCTCAATTCAGATTAGAACAACCTTGGATTAAACGATTATGCTGAGAAGTTAGTGATGATGCCACTCAATAATTAGGACAAGCCCTCACACGCGCTCTCTGTTCCCTCCTTGTTTGATGGAGAAACGGTTATTGTCGTTATCTGTTAACAACGCGTGAGCTACTCGTCGTCGACTCAGCATGACATGGATTAGGGTTAAGAATGCAAGAACACGCCATGAATACCCACCTGATCATCTTATTTTTCACACCTCCTCCTTTCTTTAGTCCATCTTAATTAGTTAACTGTCCTTTTCAGTTTCTTGTGAATACATCTATAAATAGGCAGGAAAAAAATAACGAAATAAATCGTGTAGAAGAAGAAATAAAGATAAGGATGCCACATCGACCAAACATACCCTGACAGCTGTGACTGGTCAAATCTAAACGTCTTGATCTGGAGGTAAACAGTTCCAACGGTCCAAAATGCACAGTGCTCGTTTTTATTTTAAAAATCATTTTATTTTATTTTTTAGATTAAATTGCAAAAATGAAATGGATTTAAACTATTTTCTTAATTAATATATGACAAGGCAAAACATAATTAACAACCTTAAAGTGACAAAACAGTTTAGTTTTGCTTTTTACAAACTGTAGACTGAAAATATTTATATATTTTCTTCTTAAATTTGATACAAATCGTTTCTTTTTTCTTTGTTTCTCCAAAATTGCTCCCCCCAAGCACTCAAACGCACTATTCCTTTAATTAACTATTTTAGCCACATTCATCTTTCTCATTTTCTAAATTCAATAACTATACCACTGTCATGAAATAGTACAAACTATTTTAGGGAGAGGAATTGTTATATCTTAGAGTGCCAGCTCTTTTTTTTTTTTTTGTATTTGAAGTGTTTACGTATCATACTTTACTCATCCTTATCCTCATATAAAACAAAAGCATAACATTATATTTATATATAAAAAATGACAAATTATCAATTTGCTTTTTAAATAATATCACACTTATTATTTTAGACTAATTTTATAATTTTATTCAATCAAGTCCTTACTTGATTGTTTCTAGGTCAAGAATAGCAATCCATTGTATTAATTACATTTTAGTCCTCAAACTCTAAAATTTATTTACAATCAAGTCATACTTGATTAATTATTGAATTTTAATTTTTAATCAATGATTATTGTATGTGTATCCCATTAGGTTCTTTGTTAAGTTGACTTATATACAAATAATAATCCTAAATAAACAAGATTAAACATTAGCCTTTTGATAGACACAAATGATCTTTCCATATAAAAGTCTCATGAGAGTTAATTTAGTGTACATGTTATCTAACAAACACATATATATTAGTTTAGGTATCCCTCATTCCTTAGCTTATAAGAACGACTACTTTTCATAAAATAAGAACATAATATATATTTGTCTTAGCAACTCTAATTAAATTCTTGAAAATCCCAATTAAACTTTTTCGTAGTGTTGAAGGAGTGTAGTGATTTTTGATTGATATTAAATGGATATAAGAAAATATTGGTGGAAATCCTAGTTAAAAATCAATAATAGTATTGGGAAATGGTAATAAGCCATAAATGGATCAAAAGGTGAAAAAGTAAAATAAATATATTTATAATATGAGAATGGTCTAAGAATATAGTGGAATATTTAATACGATATATAGTAAGATTTCAATGAGACAAATCCGACGACATGAAGGAAGGTCATTGACGATGATCGAAGTGAATTGCACGAGTCGTCGAAAGGCAAAGGTGCCCCAGTCACCTTGGACAACTTGCATGATCTATTCTGTTAACTGCTTGTGATTAACTTTGGTCTTGTTGGATTTGTCTTGTTAAGATTTTTCTGATGGTATTGGTGGCGTTGTCATTTGAGCTTTGGTGTGATTATATGATCATTTTATTTTATTTTTTTCTTTCCCTCTCGCCTGTCTTTCTACAAATTACAAACATACCGAACAATACCACTAATATCATCTCAAAGAGAAAAATATAATTACATAAAAATATCCCAAACTGTGAATATAGTAGACTAGACAATCCATCCATAGGTGCCATAAATCACTTTTCTTTAGGCAACTCGTTATGGATGGCCTTTCTTCGTATCATTGAATTCATTTTTTCAATATCTTTTCTTTCATAGTGACTTGCTGACATCACATCTAACTCTACTATTTTCTTAAATGATATTTTTTTTTGAATTATGTTGTTTATTTTATTTTATTTACCATGCTAGAACCCAAAAACTCATAAAAAATGTATATAACAGAAGTTATTATAGCATGGCTAATTCTAGTGTTTAGTATTTGAGAGGAAAGAAACGCTTCTGTGGAAGGTAGATGAAGGCCTGAAATAAAAGGGAATCTGCAGTGCAATATTAATTATACTTTATCTGTTTCCTGACATACTGACATGCATTTGTAAAAATAATAATGTTGTCTGCCACTCTTGTATGATTCATGAATGCTAGCATATTTTTATTTATATTATTCATCTGTTACCTGACATACTGACATGCATTTGTAAAATAATAATGTTGCATGCCACTCTTATATGATTCATGAATGCTAGCATATTTTTATTTTTATTATTATTATTATTTTTAATTAGTTTAGTCATTGTCGCATGAAGCCTATAACAAACGTGAATTAATTCATAATTGGAGTAAGTGCAATGTTGATTTTTAGTTTCAGCAGCAAACTGTGATGATACCGCATAATTTTTTCTTCCAAAATGGTGCAGGCAGCAAGCAGTCAAAAACTCAACGAGGTGACAGTAAAATGACACAATATATACAGGAAAATTGCATTCTGTCATGATGTGCTATAATAAAACTCGTGTGCTTTAGCTATTTTTTTTTAATTCGATCATATTGTTCATTGATTAAATATTAACTTATATTTGCATTCAATTTGTTAGAGAAAAAGGAATAGTTCAGTTTGTTAGAGCGCGTGGCTGTTAACATAGTGAACTTGAAAAGCTGCCTGACAATAGTGCTATAATAAAAGCTGCTTGAATAAGCTAGGCAGTCCAAATCAAACGTAGGTGTGGGGTTGATTACACATCTTGGGCTCACCTCACCTGAGACAACAGTGACTTGCCAAATAACCTAGCTGGCAGCCACGAGAACATATAGCTAATCCTGTTCATGACCAGGCATGGAGCAGTATAAACTTGATGATTCTGTGGTTGAGACGGGTCTAATACTTTCAATTATGGATTATAGGATTTACGACTCGATTTGCCCGTTCCGCTTAGTTTTTTATTTATATAAAAATTAATTTATTTTATAAATGTTATATTTTGTTATTTTCATATTTAATTAGAATAATTATAATTAATAAAATTTATTGAAAATGATTTTTCAACCAAAATGTGATTGAATATTATTATTGCTAAAAAATTTTTGATAAATTTTATTAGAAAATTTGCTAAGAAGGTGAAATAATTTATTAGAAATTTGTTATCACGGATACTCTGGTTAAAAAAAAAATAAACCCGATTAAAAAAAACAACTGACTTTGACACTAAAAAATAAAAAATACATGTGAAAAAAGGTCATCGTTTCCTAAAACGAAAAAAAATAGTAAAAAATATAAATTTAAATTCAAAGCCAAAGTTTTTTTTATAAGATTTATGTTGAAATTCACGGATTAAGGCAACTATGCTCCTAAAGGCGAATTGGTGCAAATACAATAAATATAGCAATTCTAAAAATTAATTACTTTAAAGTAAAGAGATAAGGGAAAGAGATTGCTAACTCGGGTTTTAACGTGGTTCGGCAAGCCTACGTCCACGACTCAAGTACCAACTCAGTACTTGAGTATTGTACTCTTTACTAATCCAAGTAACAAGATTACAATTTCCGCTTGATGAATCCACACCAAGACTTTACACCACTTGAAGATATGCCCTCTTCAAGATTTTTCCTTTCCACTTGAAGATGTCCCTCTTCAAGATTTTTCCTTAGTGATGTTCCTCACCAATACCAAGAGTTTTATACTCAACTCTCAAGAGTTTCACAATGGTTGTTTTAGTAAAACAACAATACACTCTTAATAGTGTAGATATTACAAATGAAGATCTAAAATCTTTTCTCTCACTTAATAGCACTTAGGATATTTGAAGGTGTTTAAGTGTAGTGAGAATGAGAAATACTCTTTGTGTTAAGATATGAAGATTTAAACACAAATATGAGTATTAATGAGGATTGATGATATGAAGATGTTTTTGCACTAGTAATTGCCTCACTATATGATATAGAAGTTGTGTCTCTTTAGTTTTGCAATTAAGAGGCCTATTTATAAGTTTCAAAGAAAAACTAGCCGTTAGAAACTAGCCGCTTATAGCCGTTTATAGCCAGTTAGAAACTAGCCGCTTATAGCCGATTAGAAACTAGCCGCTTATAGTCTGTTAGAAACTAGCCGCTTTAGTGCAACTCGCCATATCAAGCGGTCGACCGGTTCACAACGGACAAAACCAAGCGGTCGACCGGTTCACAACGGATAAAATAATTTGTCTTCCAAGCGGTCGATCGGTTCACAACGGATACCTCAAGCGGTCGACCGGTTCATGCGAAATCTATTTTGACAAATTATCTTTTCGAATTTCTTGAACCGATGGATTATGACTTAAACCTTTTAATCATCAAATCCTTTTAATGCATGCACTGAAGTGTGTGAGTTCATTTTAATTTGTGCTATCAAGATAGAAATTGAGATTTACACAAAGCACTAAAATGAACACTTATTCTAAGTCTTCACTTGCTTGCATCTTGGACTTCTTGGAGTGATTTCTTCGTGTACTCCGTTATGCTTGTTGATGTATTCTTTGTATAAAACTTGTTTATAGCTTAATCTCATCCAAGCATATTATTAGCCCATTTTCTTTTTATTGTTATCATCAAAATATATAAAGCATACAAAGTATGACATTATATGTCAACAATTTATTCATCATATTATTATATTTAATTTATTTAAGAATGTTGATATTAATTGTTTTTGCAAGGAATCGTAGGTCATTTGTTTTCTCTTTCTATATATTTTTAGACGATAATATTAAATAAATATTAAACACATATACTTAGTCTCACATACTATGCGCTTGTTTGGGAGTGTGGCAGTGATAGCTTTTAAAGTTCTTTTAGTGTCGAAATATATCAAGATAATGTTTTTTATTTTTAAAAATCATTTTTGAAATCAGCACATCAAAATGATCTAAACGAACTAAAAAATTTCATTTTTAAGTGTAAAAAAAAATGAATTTTGTGCCAATCGGCGTTTCACGCTTAGCTAGCAGGCGCTATATAGTGTGATCGAAATGAGAAGTGATTTTTATATTTTTAATTGTAGATAACCTAAATAAATTTGAAAAAAATATGAGTTGCCTTTTTTCCTAGTAATATTAGATCCGACGCATTATAAATAAAAATATTGCATTTTTTTAAAAAAGAAATATAAATTTTTGCGTGCTATAACTACTTATTTGTCGTCTAAAAGAACAAGTATAGTCGAAACGTAAAGTGCCTTGTATATATTTTAATTGTAGATAATGTATTCAAATTTGTTTACCTTTTTTCTTGATTAATATTAGATCTTAAATATTAAAAATCCAATTTGTTTATTTTTTAGGAAATAATCTTGAACAAAAGAGCACAAAATTAAAATTCACAGCCATTTTTTATAAGATTTATTCATTATATTATTATATTAAATGTATGTAAGAATGCTTGGTATTAATTTTTTCCTGCAAAAAGCCGAGGTCATTTTTTCTCTTTATATATTTTTAGGCGATAATATGCAATAAATATTAAAACATATAGTAATAATTTATTTGCCATTTAAAAGGAACAATGTAATCGAGACAAAAGTGATTTGTATCGTTTTTAATTGTAGATAACCTAAGTAAATTTATCTATGTTTTGTTCTTGAGTTGTCTTTTATCCCGGTAATATTAGATACAAAATGACTATTGCTATTATTGCAAAAACAATTAAAATTATCAAATATTAACAAAAACATTAACAAAAGAGTAAGTGTTTTGAAAAAATAATTTTTACTATTCAATACTTGTTTGAAAATGTGTTTTATGTTTTTTATTTTAACCGAATTTTTATTTGTTTTTTCTTTAAATATGTGAAAAATAAACAAAAACAGATTTTAATGTTTATCAAGTAATTGTTGTTTATCAAATAATTGCTATGTTTTTCTAATAATTTTTATTTTGAATTTATTTTCTATTTGCCTGGTCTTAAATTTCGCTCTATTTTTTTACTGTTTTACTAATTTCTGCCACTTTCATTCATTAGAATAATAATAATAACAATAATAATAAAGAAAAAGAAAAGGAAAAGGAAAAGCAACAATCTAGGATAGTTGCTTTTCAAATATCATTCATTAGAATAATAAAAAAAAATAAAAGAAAGAGCCAGCTCGGCTACATGTTTTTCTTTGTCATTTCCATCATAGAAATTATAAAAACATCTCTTTACAAAAAACAAAAATAGGTGTACATAAACATGTGTGAAATAAGGGTGGAAAATGGCTTAGTACACAATACACACATGAGTGTGGATGCACAATGACTGGCGGATCTATTTTAACTATTTTACTCATTTTTATTTTCCTCCAAAACCAGAACAAAAACTAAGGACAGGTAAGTAGATGACAGCATTTATCATTTGTAGACCACCAGATTTCCGGAGCCTGATTCTCACCGATTTCGAGCTAACGTACAATGATGGGTGTGAATTCAAGGCAAGTGGTCAAGCAATACAAATAGCTATCATGCGAGCAAAAGAAAAGACAGACGGTCTACTGTAGCCACCTAAAGAGGATTATGCTGTGTGGTCGTTCAAGATATCAATTCAATTAAAAGGGGTGGGGCTGGGGTAAAAAAGAAAAATAAAAGGAAAAGAAATGATTCATGGAGTGCGAAAAAGTAAAAGGGCTGGGGGTGGGGTTTGGAGTAAAAAAAAAAAGAATAGGAAAAAAGAAAGATTTATGGAGTACAATGATTAGCTTGGTGGGGTTTTGAAAAAGTTTTTAATTTACTTGAAAGCTTTGCTTTTAGTTTCTCACTTGAAATTAAGAAATTAAAGCTTTACTTTCTGTTAGTGCTATAATAAAACTCTCTGCTCTCTTAATTCGCTCATGTTGTTCATTGAATAAAATATTAACTTGTATTTGCAGTGTGGGTAAGATTTATGGAATACTAATAATAATAATAGGAATACTATGACACTGCAGTTTTATGGAAAATAGGAAGTAAAATTGGACGCACACTAAAGGTCGACAGAGCCACTACCGTGGGAATGCGGGGCAATTTTGCTCGCATTTGTGTGGAGGTTGACCTCACCAAGCCTTTGATCGCAAAATTCAAACTCAGGGGGCGAATTCGTCGCATAATGTATGAGGGATTACACTTGGTTTGCTTTCATTGTGGTCAATACGGCCATAAACAAGAGGTTTGCCCTAAAGGAAATCTAGAAATTCCGACAAGTGAAATAATTACAAGAGAAAAGGATTTACCTGAAGGTCATGCAGATCCTCCAGCCCGTCCAGAGTTACTAAAATCCTTTGGAAAATGGATGATAGCGGAATGGAGACCTCGCCGGACGAGCAAGCAGACGGTGGCTCAGACCAACAAAGGATCTGGCATGAACGAGAATCACGGCGGGATTTTGGGTGTTCCATCAAAAGCAGAGAAAGGTAATATATTATGTGTATCTTCTAGATTTAGTGCGCTGGAGGACCTACAGGAAGACAACAGCCGTTTGGGAACGGCGGAAAAGTTTAAAGGTAAAAGCACTGAGGAATTAAAGAAGACGATGGGACGATTAGAGGCAGGGAAAGGGCTGTTTATGGGCCTAAGGGAGTGTGGGTCGACCAGCGACCCAGGAAGAGCAAGAGGGGGCCGTGTGAGGGAAAGAACTTATGTAGGAGATGGTGATCGGGCTGGAAGCCCACGGGCAGGCCTGGAGAGCAATGGGGGACAGGAGAGCTGGGTTGCAAAATTGGACGTACTCCCTAGCCCACTGGCTGGTGTGGAAGCAGGCGGAGGAAAGGAGAGCCGGGTTGAGGGGCTGGAGTCCAATCAGTTGCATATCAAAGAGGTGCAAACTTATCGAGGTGGGACGGAGGAACATTTATTGAATCAAATCAGCCATAACGCGTCTGTGATGAGGGAAAAATCTACTGATGCGGATAAGATTTATGAGAGGACATCCATTCACATTTTGCAGGGAGACGAAATAATGCCAACACAGCATCGGCACCTGGAAAATAATGTGAGACCAGAACCACCTGATGACAATGCGTGGATGGTGGAAGGAAATGGGATGCGGGTAGATAATGCAATGGAAGATGGGAATTTTATGGAAGAAGGAGATGCCATGGAGGTATACTCATGATGATCATGGTTTGTAGGAGGGGTAAGTCTACATTAACCATTTTTTATGAATTTTTTATTTTGGAATTGTAGGGGGGCTGGGAATAATGGATTTTGTGAGGTTATTCATGATATGAGGAGATCGTATCAGTGTGATATTTTGGCGGTTGTAGAACCGAGAATTAGTGGGGATAAGGCGAATAAAATTGTTGAGAAATTAAAATTTGATTCAAATTTTCGGGTGGAGGCTAATGGGAGGTCAGGAGGTTTATGGTTGTTGTGGAATAAGTTGAAAATTAATATAACAGTGCTGAAGTCTTCTAGACATTTTATTCATGGCATTGTGAATGAAGGGGAGAACGATGCTTGGCTCTTTACAGTAGTGTATGCTAATCCCATTAATGAACTGAAAAAACAGTGTTTTGAGGAAGTGGCGCATTTGGCTAGGAATATTCGAATGCCGTGGATGGTTATAGGATATTTTAATGAAATTTTGTTGGTCTCGGAAAAGGTTGGTGGAGCTGGAATTGATAATCAGAGAATTCATCGGTTTTCGAAATGGGTGCAAGATTGCAACTTGATAGATCTGGGTAGTAAGGGGCCTAAATTCACTTGGAGAGGGGAGTGAGAAATGGTTATGATAGAGTCTATGAAAGATTAGATAGATGTTTCGAGTAATGATCAATGGAGACAACTGTACCAGGAAGCGAATGTGTTAGTCCTCCCAAGAGTTCGATCTGATCATCATCCTATTCTTGTGGAGGTGGATGGGCAAAAAGGTAGGGTCCAGAGAGTAGATAGACCATTTCGTTTTGAGGCAGCTTGGTTACAGCATAACGACTTTGAGGAGTTTCTAAATAATAATTGGGAGAGAGGGGTAGAGGTTCCAAGGGCGCTGGAGAGATTGTCAGCCTAGTTACAGAAATGGAATAAGGACGTGTATGGTAATATTTTTCAGAGGAAAAGAACGGTGTTGGCTAGACTTGGAGGAATCCAAAAAATTATTGCTTGGAGGGGAAATCCTTATTTATATCGGCTTGAGGAGGAACTAGCGTCTGAGTATAGACAGATTCTTCATCAGGAGGAAATTCACTGGTTCCAGAAATCTCGTTGCCAATGGATTAAGTTTGGGGATAGGAACACCTCCTATTTCCACACAAAAACTATTATTCGAAGGCAAAAAAACAAGATAATGGCGCTAAAGAATGAGCAGCATATTTGGGTGTGGGAGGAGGATCGGTTAAAGATTATGGCCAGGGAGTATTTTCAGCGGTTGTTTCAGCAAGATAATGCGGTTGGTCAGGCAGATTATCCTTTGAGGGGTCAGTTTCCCGTTATTGACTCCAAGGTTATGAGTCAGCTAGTAATGTCAGTCCTTGATGAGGAAATTAGAGGGGCACTGTTTGAGATGAAGCCTTATAAGGCTCCGGGGCCAGATGGATATCAACCAATTTTCTACCAATCGCAGTGGCAAGTCGTCGGTCAATCTGTTTGTAAGTACATTCGAGAGGTGTTTACAGGTAATATGGATATCTCTCCAATTAACCATTCTCACTTAATCTCATTCCTAAAATTCAAGTTCCGGAGTATATTCACCAGTTCAGACCAATTGGGTTATGCAATGTGATCTTTAAGGTGATTACTAAAGTGATAGTGGGCAGATTGAAAAATTTGATGTCGCAGCTGATTAGTGAAGTGCAGAGTAGTTTTGTCCCGGGAAGACATATCACGGATAATATTATTGTGGCGCAGGAGATTATTCACTCAATGCGTATAATGAAAGGCAAGAAGGGTTATGTCGCACGTCGCCGCGCGGCGTCCCGGGAGGGATCCCGGCTCTAGCAGTAGATTTTGAGAAGTCGTCACCTTGCTGTTGAGGGTCGCTAGGAATACCCGATTTATACTGGTCTGCTCATAGATTCGAGGGTAAGGGACTGGTTGCGTAAAGAGAAGGTGTTAGCACCCCTTATACGCCTTACCTGAGATAAGCTGCATTGTCTACCTTGATGTGATTTTGAAAATTTCAAATATATCGAATTTATTCACAAAAAATGTTATGATAATAAGATCGATCATAGCTTAGAAAAATCATGTGAATTTTATTGATTATTATCCTAGTCAAATATTTTGGATACTAACACTTTAAATTTTATTTATCCAAACACCGAAAAATAGTATATTATTCCCGTCGAATATTTTGGATACCGATTTGTTTATCCAAATACCGAACAATTAATAATAGCATATTGTTCCCCGAATATTTTGGATTTTTTTTAATCCTTAAGATTTATTTATCCGAATACTAAAGATAATAATAAATTACAAAAAAAAAGGATTTATATTTTTAAAACATTGGACATGCAAAGAAAACACTTTTTTTATTTTATTTTATATTGTTTTTATCAAAACAAACATAACACAAACACAACACAACACACCCATTCTTTTTTCTTTTTCATTATATTTTTAAATTTAAAATACAACTCACACACATTGTCCTTTTTCATTTACTTTTCATTACATTTCACAAATAACATTTAAATTACAATAAATTCAAATAAAACACATAAACATAAAAAAATACAAAGTGAAAATCCCGAAGCATGATGTTGTGCAGTGGAGGTCCGCCGGAGCGATGTGGCGCTGTCGTCCCACGCGCCGCCGCGAGAAAGGGCAAAACAGCAGGGGGTGTGGATCAGCTTCTCCCCTTTCTTTTCTCGCCGTCGGTGGTGTTCCAGACGTGCAAAATAGACAAAAAAGACACAAACACAACAAAACAAGCAATGTTCCCGTCAGATCTGCTTTTCTTCAACAGATCTTAGATCTGCTCTTTCACTTTTCGGGTGGTTGGTGGTGCCGTGGACAGGGCTGCTTGTGCTGCCGGAGACGGGTTGTTGTGGGGTGCCACCATGGATGGTGGAGAGAGGAAGAAGAAACAAGGCCACGGGCTGCTTTCCATGGCCGATCGGAGCGCTGGGCTGTCGGAGCTGGGGACTACTGTGATGGGTAGCCGAGAGAGAGGGACTGTGGATGGCTGCCAATCGGGTAAAGAGAAAGGAGGTCGTCGGCGAGGAGTTCACGGCGAGGGTGAAGGAGAGGACAGTGGAGGAGTGAGGTCGTGGGTCTGTGTAGGCAACCGATCGGGAAGAGGGGAGAGGCTGCCGGAGGTTGAGAGGAGACGATGGCTGCGTGGGGCTGGCAGGTTTAGTCGCCGGGGAGGGAAGAAAACGGTGAGGAGGAGAGGACAGTGGAAGGTGAAGGGAAGATTAGGGGCTGGTTTCGGTGAGATGAGAGTGGAGGCTGCCGTGGAGTTGAGAGAAGGTCGGTCAGGAAAATCAAGGCATGGCCGACCAGTGGGAAAGAGAATAAATGGGAAAAAAGGAAAGAGGCTGCAGCTTGCCCCAAAGGTGGTTAGCGATGCAACTCTAATAGAAGAAGGAATTAGGGTTTTTGTGGGTTTAGTTTTTTCTTCCTCTGATTTTTGGGCTTATTTTCGGGTTTAATGGTTGATCTCTTTGGCTGAATTTCGGGGCTATTTATAGAGTACCAAGTTACACATTGTTTCACTTTAGTCCTTAGTTTACACATCTTTTTTCATTTTGGTTCTTGGTTTCAGATCTGTGTAATTTGATCCCTAATTTTGTGCAATTGAATTGGAAAAATACAATTCGGTCCTCGAAAACTCCAAAATTCTCAATTGAACCCAAATTAAACTCAAGCATTTGATTCTTTATCAATTAAGCCCTTAATTAATTTGACAAGACCAATTTAAAGTATAATTAAGTCCTTGCACTTAATTAAATCCTTCAATTAGACCCCAAATTAATTTTCAAATATAATTACATTTTTAAATTGGTCGACTGATAAAATCAAATCAAACCATAAAAATATAATTATAATGCTTGACTTAATTTTTACACGATTTATCGAGCGATATATTATATTTCCTTAAATCTGTATTTTTCTCTATTTTTGGGGACAAAAGAGATACAATTAGACTCTGAAAATAACCAAATTTGCACATTGATTTTTCTAAAACCCCGACCTCTTTTATTTTATTTTTGTTATTTTTGATATATTTTGGGAGTCACCCAAAATTGGGTGATGATGATTGCTCCCTCTTTAGAATGCTTACGACTAAAGTTTTGGAAAAGACTTTAGATGGTAAGCGTTATAAAGAAAAAGAAAGGTGCATGTACCAGATAAAGAATAGTTGATTCATCCAAAAATGAGAATGGGGGCTATAAAGCGCACTCAGAAAAGAATGGTAAAATAGGGCTCGAAAGCGCACTATCAAAGAATTTGGGACCTAAGAAGGACACTCAAAAAGGATGGAAGATTGTGATGTTTGTGAATGATACAGGAAAATGGTCTCATTGTTATGGGTGACCTACCCAGGTGAAAATGGTGAATGTGGTCTCATTGTTATGGGTGACCTACCCAGGTGAAAATGGTGAATGTGGTCTCATTGTTATGGGTGACCTACCCAGGTGAAAATGGTGAATGTGGTCTCATTGTTATGGGTGACCTACCCAGGTGAAAATGGTGAAGGTGGTCTCATTGTTATGGGTGACCTACCCAGGTGAAAATGGTGGATGTGGTCTCATTGTTATGGGTGACCTACCAGGTGAAAATGATGATGGTGGTCTCATTGTTATGGGTGACCTACCCAGGTGAAAATGGTGATGGTGGTCTCATTGTTATGGGTGACCTACCAGGTGAAAATGGTGAATGTGGTCTCATTGTTATGGGTGACCTACCAGGTGAAAATGGTGAATGTGGTCTCATTGTTATGGGTGACCTACCCAGGTGAAAATGGTGAATGTGGTCTCATTGTTATGGGTGACCTACCCAGGTGAAAATGGTGATGGTGGTCTCATTGTTATGGGTGACCTACCCAGGTGAAAAATGGTGATGGTGGTCTCATTGTTATGGGTGACCTACCCAGGTGAAAATGGTGAGGATGGTCTCATTGTTACGGGTGACCTACCCAGGTAAAAATGGTGAATGCGGTCTCATTGTTATGGGTGACCTACCCAGGTGAAAATGGTGAATGTGGTCTCATTGTTATGGGTGACCTACCCAGGTGAAAAATGGTGAACGTGGTCTCATTGTTATGGGTGACCTACCCAGGTGAAAAATGGTGGTCGAGGGTAGGAAAACGCACTCGAAGATGAGGGGAAATAGGGCATGAAAGCGCACTATTTTGATTGATGGTCGAGGGTATGAAAACGCCTCGAAGATGGGGGGAAATAGGGCATGAAAGCGCACTATTTTGATTGATGGTCGAGGGTATGAAAACGCCTCGAAGATGGGGGAAATAGGGCATGAAAGCGCACTATTTTGATTGATGGTCGAGGGTATGAAAACGCACTCGAAGATGGGGGGAGATAGTGATGGTGGTCAAGTTCAGGAAAGAAGATGAGGTCTGAAAAGCGCGTTAAAGAGGTAAGAGCCTCAAGGCGTACACAAAAATGATGAGTGAAAGTTCAGTAAATTACGATCCTTCCAAAACATTTCTAGATTCTCAACAGGGATGAAATGGATGACGATACCTAAGACTCTCAACAGGATAAAGTCGAAAAGCATGTTCGAGGGACATGGAAAATGTGGGAGCATAAAAGCGTGCACAAAATGATGAATGAAGGTTCATAAATTATGATCCCTCCGAATATTTTTAGATTTTCAACAAGGATGCAATGCATGATGTCACCCAAAATTAAAAAGATAAAGCTGAAAAGCATTGTCAAAGAGATGTAAGAGATGAGAGCTTGAAAGCGTGCACAAAATGAATGAAGGTTCGTAAATTTCGATCCCTCCAGAATATTTTTAATTTTTCAATGGAGATGCAATGCATGATGATGCATGTATACTTACCTGAGAAATAGGTCCCTTTTCTTCTTCCTGACCTTCTTTTTCCAGGATTTGGACCTCTGGATTTGATGGCTTCTCGCTTCTACTTACTCAAGCCACAACTTGTGATTTTGACCACTAGAGATGATAGATTTTCCATATCATCATGCTCCCCGAGTTTGATCCAGATTCTTTGAAAAGGAACTATGGAGTCAACTTCATGATTTGACGGCTTCTCGCTTCTGCATGCTCAAGCCGCGACTTGTTGATTTTGACCACTAGAGATGATAGATTTTCCATATCAACATGCCCCCCAAGTTTGACCCAGATTCTTTGAAAAGGAATTATGGAGTCAGCTTCATGATTTGATGGCTTCTTGCTTCTGCATACTCAAGCCGCAACTTATGATTTTGATAATTGGAGATGATAGATTTTCCATATCAACATGCCCCCCGAGTTTGATCCAGATTCTTTGAAAAGGGATTGTGGAATCCACTGCATGATTCGACGACTTCTCGCTTCTGCATACTCAAGCCGCAACTTGTCTATTTTAACCACTGGAGATGATCGATCTCAACATGCCCCCCGAGTTTGACCCGGATTCTTTGAAAAGGGATTGTGGAATCCACTGCATGATTCGACGACTTCTCGCTTCTGCATACTCAAGCCGCAACTTGTCTATTTTGACCACTGGAGATGATCGATCTCAACATGCCCTCCTGAGTTTGATCCAGATTCTTTGAAAAGAAACGATGGAGCCAACTTCAATTGCATTTTAGATTGCCCCCCTGTTTGGTCATGCCCCAAAAGTGTTTTGGGCTTCTGGTTTTTGCAGGAAAGGATTGGTCATTTGCAAAGATGGTAATTTCATGTGGGATTTTTTTGGAATTTCGAAGTTGTTCCAAGCACAAAAACCATTTTGATTGCCCTAATTGGGCTACGTCACACCAGTGTTTTAGGCTACAAGTGTTGGCAGGAAAAAGATGACTATTTGCAACAAATATTTTCATGCAAAACTTTTGGAATTTCAAAGTCATTCCAAGCACAAAAACCATTTTGATGTTTGCTTAACAAACTTGTTCTCGAAAGAATTCAAGTGATCTCATTGTTAGGTTTTATGTTGACTTTGACAAGAATGTGAAATGATATTTACAAGTCTCTTATGTCAAGAAGGCTTCAATCATGTTTTGTAAAACATTTGTAAGGATTGTTCCAAATGGAAAAGCATTGCTTATCGATCCAGATAACTCGTATGTGATCGAAAAGGGCTTTATTAGGCTTGTAACGTAGGCTTAGGTTATTGACTACGAAAAAATGATATTTATAGGCTCAAAAGTGTTTAAGGGTTTTTTAGACTAAGGATCACTTAGTGCTTACTCTTAGAACTTCACTTAGCCCTCATGATTGATTTTCATAGTGACCTAGCATGTCCCCCAGTATTGGTTTGGGCTTTGACCTTGACGTGCCCCCCAGTATTTGTTTGGGCTTTTTCATTGTGTTTGGCACTAATGTCGTGCTGACTTGACATGCCCCCCAAGTATTTCGTTTGGTTTTTTTTTGGAATTTGGCACTGACATCGTGCTGGCTTTACATGCCCCACAAGTATTTTGTTTGGGCTTTCTATGTTGTCATGCCCCCCAGTATTTGCTTGGTTTTTTTCACTGCTATTTGGCATTAATGTTGTGTCGACTTGACAAGCCCCCCAAGTATATTTGTTTGGGCTTTTTTTCACGACATGCCCCCCGGCATCTTGTTTGGGCTTTCTATGTTGAGTTTTTAGTACTACCAAAATGTTGAATTCATTCGCTATAGTGTACTAAAACCCAGTTTATGTTTAGGCCCCCCAACTTTCTTCGGGTGTCACTTGTTATTGAGGACTTTTTTTTTTTGCACTTGCCCCCCAGTGTAGGGTGTGATCCTTGTCGTGGTTAATTATCAAGAAGATAAAATTATAAGGCTCAAATAGGGACTGCAAAGGATATTTGAGAATTTGTGACGGCATATCAAAGATAGCCTTTCCTCATTTCAAAAACATGCAATTTGAATCAATAAGCTTTGTTTTTTCCATGCGAAACAAGGTTTTTTGATTTTTTTGGATTATTTGTTTGGCTAAGTTAGCTTTATTATATGGGTTTTGGTGGTATGAGATCACCCTTTAATTAAATCTTTTGAATTCCCGAAGCAGATTTGTTAAACAAAAATCAAACGGCATTCATTTTTGTACTAAACTTTGATTTGCCAAAAATCTTTATGAAATCATGAGATCATGTATACTTTGGATAAAGGGTATTTGGAGTGCTTGTGTTATTTAGACAAAAAACAAGGACACTCCATAAATACAAGAAAGTACATAATCCTTGAAAGGGAATGTTTGCTTAACAACAAAAAGGTATTTGTGGTGTTTGCATGCAAAATTGCCAACGAGTCAAAACAGGTTGAAACTGAGACATGACATGTGGAAATGACCAAACAAAGAGCAATTATGGAAGCAGGATAAATTTTCCAACTCTAATTCATTTCTTTCTCAAAGACTCTTGCAGAGATCATCTTAGTGCTTGCTTGAGTACGCCGTCAAGATAAGTCATCCTAGCTTTCAGACAAACTAGTTTTCTCAGAAGCGGAAATGGCGGTGAGCACATTCTTCTTTGTCCATAGTTCTTTGACAGAGTTGTGTGCTAATGGACAGAAGCTCTCTTCGGGGACCTCTATTTCTGTCTACCGATGATATGTTATGCAATGATAAATACATGTGAATGCAAATCTATGTACATACATAACAAGTGGATAATCAGGGATGATGTACCCTAAAGCAAGTTCTAAGCCATTACATGAGGGGTAAGCTCTATCTGGTCTCAAAGGGTCTATGAACTGCCCAGTGACCACCTCACGTGAAGGTAGTGTAGGGGTTTACAAGAAATGGTTGGGGCACAGTATGACCGCCATTAACAAGTAAACACTCAGTTCATAGTTGGATGTTTCACTGAATCGAACCCGACCAAAAGTCATGGGGCGACCGCTAATCCCCACCTAACTTAAAAGTTGGTTTGCACTGGAAATTAAAATACATGCTGACATTAATTTACATTGAATGTTATGCATCAATTGAAAATAAAATGCATGCTAAAGTAGTAAAAATAAGACTTGCTAAAGCAGTAAAAATGCATGAATATATATACATATGCGCGAATTAGAAATGCAAAAGACACGCTAAAAATAAACATAAAATTCAAACAAATTGAAACAAATAAATCACATCAAAATATTCAAAGCTTAGTCCAATATTTTTAGAAAAATACCGTCCCAGTGGAGTCGCCATTCATGCCGCATCGCCATGCGTGTCCCGGGAGGGATCCCGGCTCTCGCATGTGGATTTTGAGGAGTCGCCACCTTGCTGTTGAGGGTCGCTAGGAATACCCGATTTATACTGGTCTGCTGAGAGATTCAAGGGTAAGGGACTGGTTGCGTAAAGGGAAGGTGTTAGCACCCCTTATACGCCTTACCTTAGGTAAGCTGCATTGTCTACCTTGATGTGATTTTGAAAATTTCAAATATATCAAATTTATTCACAAAATATGTTATGATAAAAAGATCGATCATAGCTTAGAAAAATCATGTGAATTTTATTGATTATTATCCTCGTCAAATATTTTGGATACTAACACTTTAAATTTTATTTATCCAAACATCGAAAAATAGTATATTATTCCCGTCGAATATTTTGGATATCGATTTGTTTATCCAAACACCGAACAGTTAATAATAGCATATTGTTCCCCGAATATTTTGGATTTTTTTTAATCCTTAAGATTTATTTATCCGAATACTGAAAATAATAATAAATTCCAAAAAAAAAGGATTTATATTTTTAAAACATTGGACATGCAAAGAAAACACTTTTTTTATTTTATTTTATATTGTTTTTATCAAAACAAACATAACACAAACACAACACAACACACCCATTCTTTTTTCTTTTTCATTATATTTTTAAATTTAAAATACAACTCACACACATTGTCCTTTTTCATTTACTTTTCATTACATTTCACAAATAACATTTAAAATACAATAAATTCAAATAAAACGCATAAACATAAAAAAAATACAAAGTGAAAATCCCGGAAACAGTGTTGGCAGCTGGAGGTCCGCCGGAGCGATGGCGCGCTGTCGTCCCACGCTGCCACGAGAAAGAGCAAACGGCAGGGGTGTGGATCAGCTTCTCCCCTTTCTTTTCTCGCCGTCGGTTGTGTTCCAGACGTGCAAAATAGACAAAAAAGACACAAACACAACAAAACAAGCAATGTTCCCGTCAGATCTGCTTTTCTTCAACAGATCTTAGATCTGCTCTTTCACTTTTCGGGTGGTTGGTGGTGCCGTGGACAGGGCTGCTTGTGCTGCCGGAGACGGGTTGTTGTGGGGTGCCACCATGGATGGTGGAGAGAGGAAGAAGAAACAAGGCCACGGGCTGCTTTCCATGGCCGATCGGAGCGCTGGGCTGTCGGAGCTGGGGACTACTGTGATGGGTAGCCGAGAGAGAGGGACTGTGGATGGCTGCCAATCGGGTAAAGAGAAAGGAGGTCGTCGGCGAGGAGTTCACGGCGAGGGTGAAGGAGAGGACAGTGGAGGAGTGAGGTCGTGGGTCTGTGTAGGCAACCGATCGGGAAGAGGGGAGAGGCTGCTGGAGGTTGAGAGGAGACGATGGCTGCGTGGGTGGCAGGTTTAGTCGCCGGGGAGGGAAGAAAACGGTGAGGAGGAGAGGACAGTGGAAGGTGAAGGGAAGATTAGGGTCGGTTTCGGTGAGATGAGAGTGGAGGCTGCTAGTGAAGTTGAGAGAAGGTCGGCCGGAAAATCAAGGCATGGCCGACCAGTGGGAAAGAGAATAAATGGGAAAAAAAAGGAAAGGGGCTGCAGTTGCCCCCAAAGGTGGTTGGCGGCTGCAGCCCCAATAGAAGAAGGAATTAGGGTTTTTTGTGGGTTTAGTTTTTTCTTCCTCTGATTTTTGGGCTTATTTTCGGGTTTAATGGTTGATCTCTTTGGCTGAATTTCGGGGCTATTTATAGAGTACCAAGTTACACATTGTTTCACTTTAGTCCTTAGTTTACACATCTTTTTTCATTTTGGTTCTTGGTTTCAGATCTGTGTAATTTGATCCCTAATTTTGTGCAATTGAATTGGAAAAATACAATTCGGTCCTCGAAAACTCCAAAATTCTCAATTGAACCCAAATTAAACTCAAGCATTTGATTCTTTATCAATTAAGCCCTTAATTAATTTGACAAGACCAATTTAAAGTATAATTAAGTCCTTGCACTTAATTAAATCCTTCAATTAGACCCCAAATTAATTTTCAAATATAATTACATTTTTAAATTGGTCGACGATAAAATCAAATCAAACCATAAAAATATAATTATAATGCTTGACTTAATTTTTACACAGATTTATCGAGCGATATATTATATTTCCTTAAATCTGTATTTTTTTCTCTATTTTTTTTTGGGACAAAAGAGATACAATTAGACTCTCGAAAATAACCAAATTTGCACATTGATTTTTCTAAAACCCCGACCTCTTTTATTTTATTTTTGTTATTTTTGATATATTTTGGGAGTCACCCAAAATTGGGTGATGACGAGGTTATATGGCCATTAAGGTGGATCTGGAAAAGGCGTATGATCGGTTAAGCTGGGATTTTATTAGAGATACTCTGAACGATGCTGGAATTCCTAATGAGCTTTTAAAAGTCATCATGCTTTGTATTGAAACTACATCTCTTAGTGTATTATGGAATGGTGGAGTCACACAGAAATTTTTCCCTAGCAGAGGTATTAGGCAAGGTGACCCTTTGTCTCCCTATATTTTTGTGTTATGTTTGGAAAGATTGTCTCAGATGATAAATCGGAGAGTGGAGGACAATTCTTGGAAGCCTTTTAAAGTGAGAAGGAATGGGTTGCAGATTTCTCACCTGTGTTTTGCAGATGACATGCTTTTGTTTACGGAGGCCAGCATGGAGCAGCTAGAGAGGGTTAATCAATGTCTTGATATCTTTTGTGCAGCGTCGGGTCAGAAAGTTAGCGCTGCTAAGACTAGAATTTTCTTTTCCAAGAATGTATCAGTCTCATTAGCGAACGCTATCCATAGAAGAAGTGGGTTCCAAGTCACAAGCGATTTGGGTAGATATCTTGGGGTGCCTTTACTCCATCAAAGAGTTACGAAGCAAACTTATAATTATTTAATAGAGAATCTCCAAAGAAGATTGGCAGGGTGGAAAGCAAACAATTTATCTTTGGCAGGAAAAATAACTCTTTGTAAGGCCGTTCTGAATACTATTCCTCTATACCCCATGCAAGCAGCAGTTATTCCTAAACATACTTGCAAGAAAATAGAGAAAATTTGTAGAAGTTTCATATGGGGGAAGAAAGAAGGCAGAGATAAAATTCATCTGGTTAATTGGAATGTGATGTGTAAGCCTAAGGAGGAAGGGGGGCTGGGTTTGAGGAAAATGAAGCAGATGAATAAAGCTTTTATCATGAAATTAGCCTGGGGTTTACTTCGGGGAAAGAGTCTATGGGTTAAATTTTTAAAGGATAAGTATATGAACGCTGGTAGGGGTGAAAATCATCCAGTGGCGACCGCAAGGGATTCAGTTCTATGGAAGTCTATATGTCAGGAATGGAACGCAGTGACTCAAAGTGTCAGATGGAATTTGGGTAACGGAAGACGAATTTTGTTCTGGAAAGATAGTTGGCTGGAAAATTATGGGCCCCTAATCAATCATATTAACTCAGAAGTCCAAATTGAAAATCTTAATTACACAGTGGCTGAGATGGTGGATTCTGGGGGCAACTGGAAGTGGGAATTGTTTGCTCAGTTTTTACCTATTCAGATTATAATGGATATTGTCAGCTATGTTCCTCCAATGCCAGAGGTAGGTCCAGATTCTATGGTGTGGGTTCATTCTGCGGATGGAAAATTTAATGTTCGAAGTGGTTATATGGTGCAAGAAGAAGGTGCGAACTTGGACCGGGACCCTTTGTGGAAGATTATTTGGAAGTGGAAAGGATTGGAACGTATTAGAATTTTTTTATGGACGGTGGGACATAATGCTATTATGACAAATGAAAGGAGGTGGCAACGAAGAATAGCAGAGAACGATTCATCGAAGTGGAGTCCTTAACTCATGCTTTACGCGATTGCCCTAAAGCAAGAAAAATCTGGGAGGTCTTCGTTAGATTGGAGGACAGAAATTTGTTTTTTAACCAAAATTGGTACGCCTGGTTACTTTCTAATTTAACTCCCAGGAAGGAAAACCAGCATATTGGAGGTTGGCATTTGGTGTTCGGAGTTGCTTTATGGTTTATCTGGAAGGAGAGATGTGATAGAACATTTGGTGGGGACTCCGGTAATTGGTATGGGACGGTTCTTGCTATAAGAAGAATGATTGAAGATATTGTGAAAGAGCAGAACAGGGAATGTAGGAGGAAAGAGGGTGACACGGGGGTTGTCAACATAGGATGGAAATACCCAGCAGCATATTGGATCAAACTTAACGTAGATGGTTGCAGCAAAGGTAACCCAGGGATGGCAGGTGCAGGAGGAGTTATTAGAGATCATATGGAGTCGTGGCTAGGGGGTTTTGCGAGGAATATTGGATTTTGTTCTTCCATGACAGCGGAGTTATAGGCTATTTATGGGGGGCTGCAATTGGCATGGGATATGGGGTTTAGAAAAGTGATTCTAGAATCAGACTCCAGGGTTGTAATTGGGATGATTAATCAGGATAACATGAAGGTAGATAGGAATTATGTTATTCTTATGAAGATTAGAGAGTTGTTGGGTCGGGATTGGGAGGTTAATACTTTGCATGTTTACAGAGAGGCCAATTGTGTGGCAGATTGGTTAGCTAATTTTGGGTTAACTAAGGATTGGAGGGTTAGGGGGTGGGATATTCTTACCGATCCCCCAGCAGGGGTCTATACTTTGCTGTACTATGACCTAATTGGGTCTATTGTTCCCAGATTAATTTAGAAGGGCGTTAAGCCCCGTTTTGTACCCAAAAAAACTTGTATTTGCATTCGAAGAGAAAATCTTTCCTTCGATTACTTAGAGCGCTAAATATCTTGTTTTGTTTCATCACACAAGCAAAACAACGCAGCACCGCTTCAAATTCTAGAATCCAGAGATAAGGCATGGAATTTGAACATGCGTGGGAAAAGAAGAATAAATTCTCATTTCAATTACACTATAAAGTATGTGAGACAAATTATATGTTTTAATTTTTATTGAATATTATCGCCTAAAAAAATATATAGAAAGAGAAAAAATAACCTACGATTTCTTGCAAAAAAAAATTAATATCGGTATTCTTGAATATATTTAATATAATAATATGATTAATAAATAGCTTTGAATTTAAAGTTCTATTTTATACTTTTTTCTTTCTTTTAATAAACGGTAACCTTTTTTCACATTTTTTAATAACCGTGTGTCCAAGTCTTTTTTTAATTGGGTATCTTTTTTTTTAAAACCAGAGTATTCGTGACAACAAATTTCTAACAAATCATTTCACCTTCTTACCAAATTTTCTAACAAATTTTAGCAAAAGTGTTTTAGCAATAACAATATTCAATCATTTTTTTTGTTGAAAAAAACCATTTTTAACAAATTTTTTCAATTATAATTTTACTAATTAAATATTAAAATAACAAAATATAGCATTTATAAAATCACTCAATTTTCTATATAAATAAAAAAGCCCAGCGGAGCGGGCAAATAGGCTCAGTATTACCTATAATATAAGCGGCGTGGCAAAACATTGTGCATTGTTTTGCACACCCTATTATATATACTAGCTATTTATAATGTATTAGCTATATTGCCGCAGCGTTGCCGAGTATTTTTGTATATATAATTTAATATAATTAAATAAAAAATAATAAATTTATGTGATATAATTAAGTAAAGTTTGTTGCGCAAGCATAAATAATATTTTTTAGAATAAAGAAACTGCGTTATAAAAGATCACAAAAGAAAATGGGCTTGGTGATCAGGCGTGTTGTGTTTTTTCTGGGGGTGTTTTCGGTTTTCAGTTTTTTTTTAAATGAGCCGCAATGCGCGCAGTTTAATCATGAATTAACCCCTTGAAAACGACAAAATAATTATTAAATTATCTTGGAAAAAACTAAAAACATTAACAAAAGAATAAGTAAGAGAAACAATTAAATTATTGTTATTAGTAGTAGTATTATCATTATCATTATTATTATCATCATCATCATCATTATCATCATCATCATCATCATCATCATTATTATTATTATTATTATTATTATTATTATTATTATTATTATTATGAAAAAAACGAAAATAAATGAAAGACTGAAAATATCCCATAAACTTTAACAAAAGATTAAAAAAAACTATTATTGCTATTACTGTCAAAAGAAAAAAAATTTATCAAATTATCCGGAGGGAAAAAGAACATTAAAGAAAGAGTAAGCACGAAAAACAATTTAATTATTATTATTATTATTATTATTATTATTATTATTATTATTATTATTATTATTATTATTATTATTATTATGTTAATAATGAAAGAACAAAAAAATGAAAGACTAAAAACATGCAAGAAACTTTCACAAAAGATTAAAAAAACAAAAACAATTATTATTGCTATTACCGGCAAAAAAAATATTATCAAATTATCGGAAGAAAGAAAAAAAACACAGAAGAGTAAGAACAAAAAATTATTAAGTTGTTATTATTATTATTATTATTATTATTATTATTATTATTATTATTATTAGTAGTAGTAGTAGTAGTAGTAGTAGTAGTATTACCATTACTATTACTATTATTATTATTATTATTATTGTTATTGTTACTACTACTATTACTACTATTATTATTATGATCATTATTATTATTATTGTGTTAAATACACTTATATATATATATATGGACAAAAGTAGAGATTATTCTAAACATATTAAAAAAAATATAAGGACTTAAATGAAAATCAAATATCAAGGGCTTAAATTAAAAAAATTAAAAATCAAAGGGCTGAAATGCAAATTACATTTATTCTCAATTGAAATCAGAGAAAAAAATTGCAAAAATCGAAACTTGTGTACCAAATTAATTGAGTTATATATAGCCAATCCAGAAATTGAAAGTCGAAGGACTGAAGTGCAACTTTGACATTCAATTCATTAAAATCGGAGGACCCAATCGAACTAAATCAAAATTTATATAACAGAAATGAGGACCAAAAACCAAATTAAAAGTCAAGGGACCGAAGTGCAAAGTTCACAAATATGGGGGACTCTCCTGCACATTGACGTGCATGAGAGAGAGAAACGTGGCCGACGCCTTTCACCGGCCTCTGCCGCGTCCACGGACATTTGGTGGTTACACACACCACCGCGGGAGGAAGACCACGCGGCGACGCATCGTTCTAGCATCCAGTAGACAATTTCCGACCACCGTAGGAGGCCGCACGCGCCGCCTGAAGAGGGCGTGAGGCGGAAAACCGCTTAGCGCGTGGGGTGATGCCCTGTCGGACACCGAATATTAGATTGAAACAATATGGTCAATTACCGTCTTGTCCCTTGACCTAATTCAGTGTTTTTGTCTCATTAGGGGCTAAAATCATCTTTAGCCATTTTAGAAAATAATTAAAAATTAAAAAGTTGCGGCGGACCGGACCGATCCGGCCGCGCGCAATTACGCCGATGCCCCTCATCGGGAACCCTTATTTTGTCTTATTACTAGGGACGAAATCGTCAGTGCACTGTTCACAACTGAATATTTAAAAGAAAAATCAAAAGAAAAAACCGAAAATAGCCTCAGCTGACCAGCTACTGTTCCTCGCGAACGAAGGCCAAATCGAGCGTGCATCGCTCGAATCCACAGTGTAATGTGAGAGGCTCCACAATAAAAACCTCACGCGGTTTATTTGTTTTGTAATATATATATATATATATATATATATTTGGTATTTTTTGATAAAAATGATCCATATTTTATGTATTTGTATTTTTAGAGTTTATTTTTATTTTTTCATTTTATTTTTGTACTTATCGTTTGAAATTTTTAATATATATATATATATATATATATATATATATATATATATATATATATATATATATATTTTCTGCACCATGATATATATTTATGTATTTGTGTTTTTAAATTTTGTTTTTATTTTTTTTCATTTATTTTTTGTACTTGTCGTTCTAAAATTTTAATTTATGTCGGTTATATTATACTATATTTTTAAATTTTTTATTGTTATTTTCTATTCCCAAAAAGCACTGTAGCAATCTACAGTGTTTTTCCTGCGCCGTGATAAAAGGATGTGTATATATATATATACTATACAATAAAACACGTCCCGGTTTTACTATGCTAATCCACAGTAACATCTACTATTAATATATATTTTCGTGAAAGACAAACAATTGTTGAGGTAGCCGAGATGGTCTAAAGAACGTCAAATTAAGGTCATCTCCGAGGGCATGGATTCAAATCTCACTTTCAACACATTTCTTTTTAGCGAATCCATATTAAAATTAAATTTAATATATATTTTCGAGAAAGATGAACGAATTTTGAGGTGGCCGAGCGGGTTTATGAGACGGGAGACAAAAATCTCGTTCGAGAGGTTGGGAGTTCAAGTCCCACTCTTGACAGATTTCTATTTTAAATTTATATTGATTTAAAATTCATATATTTTATAAAAACTTGCCCTTCACAGAATTCTGCACAAATTTATTATTCTAACCAAAAATAAATTATAAAAAATAATTAATATTTTTTTGTTGAAAAAATATATTACCGCTGCATGACGAGCGCGAGGCATTAGCTTGTACCATATATCATAAGAAGTATTATCAAAGCATATTCTCCCTCTCATTTCTCCTCTTTTCTCAACCAATCAATTGCTCCCTTTATTGCACCTTCCCAAATTTGTAATCGTTTTTTCAATTTCCTCCTCTCTCGACCATTCCTCCACCAGAACCTGTTTTTATAGTGTTAGAGGGACAAAACCAGTATTTTACTGTTCAAAAATGAAAAAAACCATTAAACCGGCGACTGAACGGCCCGAGCGGGTCCGAAAATTGAGCAATATTATTGTAATCCACAATGATTTGTCTCACGGTGCACATGATAACTCGCCCATGACATCATGATCTCTTTTAGTGTATTTGATAATAATATACATATAGTATTTTCATACATGATAATTTAAAAATACATTGATTTATCTTTAACATCAATAAATAAAAAATATCAAAATAAAATATCTAAAAAAAATATTAATTTAATGTCAAAACACTGTATCCTGAGCTTGAAGTGAGAGTTCAGAACACGATTAAAGTTGCAACCACATTCCTGCCGTGTTGGACCGGTAAGCTGGTTCCAATTTCATATCTCAATCAAGTGGTCCAAATTGGACCACCAACGCATGCGACCTTCCTCCTTTTACCGCTTTATTTAATCATTGAAAAAAAAAACTAACGTCAGCATGCCATGGATCATAAGAAGTATCATCAAACAATAAGCTACTTAAAAATAATTAAAATAATTAATAAAATTTGCTACTTCAAAAATAAAATACAATATCTATATATGCAAAATTTGAAATAATAAAATATATCAACATACCCTATTATAATAACAACAATATTGAAATTTTAACATCTAAAATTATCATTACTATTACTATCAAAATAATAAAAATTATTAAATTATCCTGAGAAAAAAAACTAAAAAAATTAACAAAAGATAAGTAAGAAAAAAACTAAAATAATAATAATTACTATTATTATTATTGCGTTAATAATGAAAAGAATTAAATTAAATTAAACACTAAAAAAAGCATAAAAACTTTAACAAAAGAGCAAACAAAAAAAAATGATAAAACAAAAATAAAAATTATTAGCTGAAAAAATGATTTGACTTGAAAATAAAAATAAAAAACAAAGAATTATCATAAACACAAACTAAAATTATTAATTTTCAAAGAAAACAAAAACAGAAATATCAATTTTCAAATTATCATAAATACAAACTAAAATTTAAGAACTAAATTTTTCAAAAAAAATACCATCTCAATAAATAAGAAAATAATAAGGGATTTAAAACCGATCTGGAAATTAAAAGAATAAAGACCGAATTGAAACTTAAATATACAATTAATTTCATTCAAAAGATCCAATTAAAACAAATCAAAACTTATATAATAGAAATTAAGATCATGAAAAACAATTAAAAGTTAAAAAACTGAAATAAAACCACCATAAAACCTCGAGACTGGTTGCATGTTGACTTGAATGATAATGAGATCAAAGAGTTACCTGAATAGATGTGTGGACTTGAAAAGATGCCTGACAAGTTTGGAAAACTAATCAAATTAAGTGTTGAATTTTAATTTTTTTGTCAAATATTGTTTTTAAATAATAAATAATTTTACAATATCAATCATATTTTTAATCCAACCATTAGATTAAAATGCCATTTTACAATTAGTCTCTTGACATATTTATATATATTATGTCAAAATTTTAGAACAATCAAAAAATATAATAACCTTGTAAGATT
>CM063605.1:1143536-1480730 GCA_032356905.1 Salix exigua
ACATGGCAATCTGCTTCAGACATTCATCCCAGTCAGCCATTAGCAAAGGATTTTCTTCTCTGAGGTTGGCCAAAGCATTTTGCAAACCAGATGTATGATTAAGAACATGGTGGATCTAAATGAAAAAGAAAAAGAAAACAGGTGATATTTCCGTAGGTCTTGGGAAATAAAATTTCACACCTTGAGGAGATTCTTTCCATTTGTTCCAAATTCTGGCCAAATATCAGCAATATTCTCATTGAGGTTGAGTTTTCTGCAAGATAACAGGTGACATTTTGTAACCAACCACAAAAAGCATTTTGCATTAAGTTTGCCTTAAATTACTTCATGCTGGGCAGAATTACTCATGCTAAAAATGATATCCTATCCAAGAACCGGCAAGGACCTCAAAACAAAAGGGATAAAAATGAAATATAATATATACAGAAAGAGAAATCAATTGCAAAAAGTTCCTCGTGTGGATAAGAAAAAACATCTAGTCATATAACCATTGCTTGTATTAATATTGTTTTTAGGAAGCGGATCATTCATTCAGTATTCCAACTGAAAGCTTACTCCTGCATGAAATCAAAAACAAAACTGCATACAAAAATAAATATTTTGCCCAACAGTTCAGTAAATGATAACACAAAAAAGGCTTTGCTTTCATACAATTAATGTTACATACCCCTTGTCGACAAGCCAATGTAACATTGATAACACAAAAAAGGCTTTGCTTTCATACAATTAATGTTACATACCCCTTGTCGACAAGCCAATGTAACATTCCTGCTGTAATGCCCTTCGTTACAGAGAAAACAGGAAAAAGGCTATCAGGCTGTACTGGGCGAGGATCATATCTACCAAGTACTCCAGCAGCAGTATCGATAATAACCTCTCCATCTTTATAGGCACATACCTTTAGGCATCAAATTCATAAAGTGGTCAAAATAAAAGGAAAACAAAGCAGTTACTTTTTCCATGTCAAAAGCACAAAAACCAGTATAAAATAAATAGGGGATTAGTTTTACAGTTGTTAACAAGTTATCCTTAAGATTCTCATTTATGCTACTTTGTCAGAAAAAAATGGAACCATGCAGACCTGGATTCCAAGTATTTTGTCATCATTCCCTAACTCAACTAAAATCTGCCTCAGTTTTGCCTCCACATCAGAATGAACTGGTGTGTCATTGATCCACTGTGCATTTTCTGATGGCCCCTTGGCAATCTTCCTGGCAATTGAATTTCAAGTTCAAATAGTGATGAACAATAACCAAAAACATTATAACAATTGGCACATTTCTCTAGATAGACTTACTCTTGCAAAACAGATTCAGCAAATGGTCTCATGATATCATGATATACTATGCGAGCATCCAACGTGGTAGAAAGTCCTAAACCCACATCAAAGGAAAAGTAAAGAAATGCAAAAGTTCTCATTAACTGCTCTATCAGTATAAAGATTTTATTACGGACCTCTCAGAAGACCAATAACCCGTGAAAATATTACCATGTCACCAGGAAATGCATCAATCTGAACCAACAGTAGTTAATAAATATTGATGAAATTGCCAACAAAGAGATCAAGAAACATATTGATAGAAGTAGAATGATGTGATAGGACTTGCCGGATTGAATCGTTTAACTTCCTTTTGGCTGAGATTCATCTTTTCCTGTAGCACCTTCATGTTTTTTGCTCTTTGCTCTCCCAAAGATTTTGCATATTCCTTTACAGAAGCACCGTAAGAGATTGGAATCGCTGAAATCAAAATAGAACTCTAAAAGCAGGCAGTGCATACTTACAGCAGCTTCACTTGCGGAAGTTGACGTGCGGAAGAAGACACTGATAAAATCCATAGCCTGCTCAGGAAAGTCCAGGCGCAGCTTAAGTCCCATTTCAGAAAAGGAAGACAAAAGAGCAACATGGTCCCCCTGCAAGAGAAAGCATAGCGTTTACTTTATAATGAAAAATAAAACAAAAATAGAAAAATAAAAATATAAACAGATAGGAGTGATGACAAAACCAACAATATTGTGCACTTGGCATATCTTACGCATAACAACAGCGAAAGATTATGAATATAATGGAGCATGCTCAGCTATACTTGACCAGTAATTTGATTTTAATGACCAATGTGCACTTTTGAGTAAATTTCAGCAAAATATGGAGTAGCAACAATGGGTTCAGCATATACTGTAATGGCAGAGACAGAGAGACAGGGTAAACAGTATGCTAAACTAGGACACAGAAAACACTCCCATGCAAGAAGAAAAAAGTATTTTATTGCTCAACACAATCAATCATCAGATCAGTTACACAGATGCTCTATGATTATGATGCATTATATAACAGCACACTAACAGGAAGATTTTCACAAACCTCAGCAGTAGCAAGAAACATTTTTGCTAGTGATTGTTTCATAGAGCTTGATATTCTCTTTGTCAGACCAAAGTCAAGCAAAATTGGACGATGTGGAGGTTCTTTGCTCACCAGAAAATTACCTGCAACACAACCAATATAAAAGCATTCAACAGAGTAAACAGATTCTGATATAGGGCACAATTAAGGAGAATAGGATAGAAGAAAGGGTGAAGCAACGTGCATAAAAGAAATGGTAGAAAGAACAAATGTTTTGATTTTCAATTTCAGACCCCTAATCAAATTTCATTCATTGAAATAGCTCCTTGAAACCATATCGCAGGTCTTACATATACATCGACAAGAAAAAATTTGGACGCACATTCTCTTTTTCTTTCCTTGTCTGAGGAAACAGCCAGAGATTCTGTTTTCTTTCTTCCTTTTATACTATTGGTAAGCAAGAACTAAAGCAGTAGTTGAGAGAAAAAGAGAAGTGTACCAGGATGAGGGTCACCATTAAAAAACCCATCAACATATATTTGATGGGCAAAGGCCCGTGTGATTTCTTCAACAATCTTTTGTTTGTTAGCACCACAAGCTTCTAGGGATTCAAAGTCATTCAAACGAATTCCATCCATATATTCCAAAATTAGAACTTTTTCTGTGGACTGTCAATGAGAGGAACATGATGCACAGTCAGAAGAGTGAAAAGAGTAAGGATCATTATCAACATAAGAGTAGCAAAAAAGGAACCAAGCAGTCAAGAGGTTAGAAGCAATTCACTTCTTAAGATCCACTCATTGAAAATCTATATAGAAACCATCCATATTGCGTAAAAACATGTGAAGAGACTATCATAACTAAATAAGCTAGTAATTATAGGTAAGTGCATGTGTTTTACTCGGGTATATAGCATAGACATTCATGATGGTGTCAAAACTAAATAATTCATTTTCCTCCACTCCACTCTGCCCAGGTTTCGGAATGACATAAAAATATTCATTTCTCTCCCACGTGATTCTTTTTGTAAGAATGGTAGTTAACTGTCAGGACTCGGAAATGTCAAAGAAGATGCCTGCAATGAGTCATTTAATATTTGTTCTGGACAGTGAGAAATGTTAATAAAATTCCTACGACAGGATATATTTATAGGATTTCATCGTATTGCACCTGCACTCTAGCAAGCAACTTTGTTATATCAAAACATGAGAGCAAAATGATACCTGAATAACCTCTGGAATCAAAACATCCACTTGATTGATGGGCTTGTTGCTGTCATATTTGTTTGTGCAGCCAAGATTTTTAGACACGGTTCTGGTATTCTCTACAGGTACAATAGACCAGCATCAGTAAGAGAGAAAGGTACACTAAACAGGTACACTAGAGAAACACAATGATGTACTTGATAAGAAAAACAGTAAGGGAATATAAATGGAGGAAGAGATTAAAGAATTTAAAATTCCCTGCATTTTCTCTGCACAGTGTTAATAAATAGATTGGGAATGTTCTCCACTGAATTCAGTATAGGGAGTTGGAGTTTCACTTTCATGAACATGCTAGAAAATGGCTGAATACACAGTTGCCGACCAGAATTTTCATCTGTACGACATCCAATCTCACCACTGCAACATAACACCAATGCTAAAGCTTCAATTAGCACCAACAGAACCATGTCAAAGCCTTCACATGAGTTGCCACCAGATCACCACTAGAACCATGATGCTGCCATTGCACTGCTACCAATAGAGTACCACACTGCCTTGCCCACTGTCACTAAAGTTACCATCAAATTGCCACTGCCATTGCTGCTTCCACCACCCTCATAGTGCCATATCCATCAAGCCAAGCTGTTGCCTCCACATTCAAAGAGTATATACAACCACTAAAATCCAAATATGATCACCACAACTGCCAACCTTGCCTCCACCACCATCAATTATCCTCACTGCTGACACCACACAGGTATCATCCCATTCACTTCATCGATTCAATAACAACTTAAGATGCTGCACTTGGTATGGATTCTAAACACAATCAGATTTAACTGCCCCAATGATTGGATTCCATCATAGTTATTTCAAGTTCCTGATATGACTCCCAAATCCCAATACCCTCATCCAGACCAAACCAGAACTCACATTTATTATCTATTGGTTGTGAAAGAAAAGAAAATAGCAACTTTGTGATGTCATCGATAGAATTTCATCAACAGAAATATTGCAAAAGACAGTTTACCTGCTTCGTGGTTGAAGTCGAGTTCTTTTGGAGCTTCTTTGCACCATTCATCTATCATGGGGCTGAAGTTATACTGCGGTTCTGCCCATGCTATCCAGTCAACAATGGATTTTGCATCCTTTAAATCCTGCAAAAAAATGGCATGAAACATAATCATAAGGACTGGAACATTTGCTTTCCGATGCAGCATCTCAAAATCCAAACTCCAAAGAGTTTCTAAACCTCCAATATGATTTTCTTGATGTCTTCATGTTGAACTTTAACAACCACCTTCTGCCCATCAATTAATGTTGCGCGATGGACTTGTGCAATCTGCATAGAGCATAACATGAGAATAACAAGATTATTCCAAAATGTACACACCTTGTGAGAACAAGAAAATAAAAATTTCAATCCTAAATGAGCATCCAACTAACTTCCTAGCACAAACATCTATTCTTAAGGATCTTACCGATGCTGTCGCCAGAGGATTTTCGTCAAAATCCAAGAAAAGCTCCTTCGTGGATTTCCCGAGTTCTTTCTCGATGGTGTGACAAACCTGTGCAAACAAAAATCTTAGCACAACCAACCAATGAGAAATATGGCTCGAAAATAAACAACTAACATTATGAGATAAAAACTAAACAGAAAAATCAGGTCAGCAAAGTCACATTGAATCACATGAAGACTTCCAAATCTATTAGAAAAAGACTAAAAAAAACCTCTTCAAGCGGACGAGGAGGGAGAGAGTCCTGCAACTGCTTGAGATTTGAAATGAAAGCAGAAGGAAGCACATCAGCACGTGAGGACAAATACTGTCCAAGTTTCACCCACAAACCTTCCAACTCTACCATCAAATTAAAAACACGCTTAGCATTCCGCTCATGAGCCTTCTTCCACAACGCCTCACTTTTCGATTTCTTAATGAATTTTTCTCTTTTCTGCAAAGCCTTCAGTGTAGAAAAAAAACATGACAACCACCACAATCAGCATAAGCAATAAGCATCACTCAAAATAAATAACTCGTAATCAGATATGCAATACGGTCGATCCGTACCTTATAATCGATGTATATTATCAAAGCCAATGTAAATACCTTCGCACGTCTCCTGTAAATGCTTCCCCACCCCATCTCTAACACACAAAATATATAAAAAAAAATATGTAGTTAATAACTAAAATTTAACTCCCCGCCTCTTTTGCTACTAGTCCAACCAACTCCCTGCAGCGTACCTGAAAAACACCACAGAATCAAATGCTAATATTATTCTTTATTTTCTGAGAATACATGATTACAATAAAATTTAAAAATCTTCCAGCCTACCAATACCACAGAGACATTGCCTTATTTCTTCACGAATTAATTAATAATTGTTCGAATTATTACTAAAATAAATCAAGTTTTTATATCAAATTGTAATTTTACACTCTAATTGCGAGAAATTGTAGAGTTAAAGGAAAATGACAATCAAATTGAACAAAAAAAAAAATCAAAAGATACCTGATTAAAACAGTTGTCTTCAAGTATCGGTGAGATAAGAGTGATTAGAAACACAAAATCTAGGTTCGAAAGTTGAGAATTTAAAAGAGAGAGAGAAGCTACCTGAAGTTAAAGGAGGAGTAGTTTGAACAGACAGCAAGATAGACGGAGAGAGAAAGGGAGGCAAAGTAAGGGAGGAATGCGCGAAAATTCTTCGAAACGACCGTAAGCAGATGTCGTTTTCAAATTAGTGGAATCTAGGGTGGGACGTCCTCTTGTTGAAATTTTGATTCAAACTTATGACAACGTGTTTGTCGACCTTAGTTTTTGTTTTGTTTTTTAAATGATTAAATAAAGCGGTAAAAAGGAAAAATAACGGACAAACCTCAAGAGACAAACACATCCCTAACCTGTTTCGTCAGTTTTAATTAGATCCATAACTTGTTTTTTTGTCTTGGTTAGGTCACACATGTCTCAATGGATTCTCAATCGAGTGATTGCTACTAGTTCTGTTAATTAAAACTAATAAAGAGATCCAAATGAAAATTTATTAATTCATTGGATACCAAATTAAGATTAATAATTTAAAAACCCTAAAAAAATAATTTTAAATAAAAAAAAACAATTTTAAATCATGACCGCTAGATAGATGGTTCGCTTTAAAAGGTTGGGTTTGAAATTTCTCAAGTCGTTGAACTTTATTAACTGATTAAGCAGTTGGATTTTTCAAGTCATTCAACTTTATCAAAACACTTGGGAGGAGGAGGAGGGTCGCATGCGTTGTTGGTCCAATTTGGACCACTTGATTGGAACATGAAATTGGAAGCAGCTTACTGGTCCAACAAGGCAGGAACTTGCTTGCAACTTTAATCGTGTTTTGAGCTCTCACTTCAAGCTAAGTATGCAGTGGACAAGAATGTTCAATATGAAAAAAAAAAAAAAAGAATATCTTGTTTTGATAATTTCTTAAAATATCTTTTATTTAAAAATACATTGATTTTTCCTTAACATCAATAAATCAAACATGTCCTCGTATAATTGGACCGTTGCTCCACTCCTTTCAAACACCTGCACACGTTAGTTTATAATAGTTATGGTTATCAAACTCAAAATATGTCTGGATTTAGATTTAGATTTAAATTTAAATTTAAATAGTAAAATTAAAAACCCTCAATTACCTTCTTTTCCTGTAACATTTTAGTGAGGCTCTGTTTTCAAGTTATGTTATTAATTAATTTATGTAAAAAACTGAAAAGAACAATAAAGCTACTCGATCTCTCCACTCTTCTCGTATTCAGTGTATGTCCAATAATATTTTACATTGAAATCATAATATTAATGATCCGTTAATATAATTGAAGCATACACGTGTTTGTAAGTGAAGATGGTTTTAAAAAATCAAAATCATTTTTATTTGTTTGATTATTTGTTTATAGTTGACAAAGAAAATTGTCTTCCTTTACTAGCGAAAAAACAATATGCAAATCATCTAGCAGGTCACTTAATAGTAAAAATTTAAAATTAAAAAATTATTGTTGTTTCATGCTTGTGGTTTTATATATGGAGTCTAAGTTGGGTAGTCATTAATTAGATCGTAAAATTAATCGAGATACGCACAAATTAACTTAGATATCCATGTTAATACAATATATAGTTATATATATATATATATATATATATATATATATATATTTTTAGGCAAAATATCAATATACTAGAAAAATTCACCTTTCATTTTAATTAGCGTTGAAATTTTTTATTCATCACGTTAAACACTGATATTATCTTTTCATTTTTTTAATTTAAAAATTTTCATAATATTGAAAAATATAGTTATATTCAGGCCTTCTTTCCTGGCATTTGAAATTAATTTAGAATTCTGTACCTGAGTAAATTAAGGAAAAACACAAGAACTTGTATTTTTTAGTGTAGATGTACCCACGAGTTTCGTATACCTCTGCTGCATATTCCAACCCAACCCATGCTGGGGCACCGAAAAGCGAGCGTCCATCAATGTTTTGATTGGGCCAACTTACTGGCTTGTCAACGGGCTAGTCTACACGCTCGGGTCTAGTAGGTTACTGGATAGTGTCATATGCCTGGGTCGCATCAGTATGACCTGAATTTATTTTCAACTGGATCTTTTTGTTTTACCCAAAAACAAATACGTAAAAATAAAAAGTTACTTGACTAAGAAAATCTAAAAATCACATGTTTTTTTAAAAAATATTAAAATAATAATATGTTGAATTTTAATCATAAGTTCAAATTGATATATTTTTTAAATATTAAAATGATAATATATCAAATCAATATAAGTTAACCAACTGAACCATTAATCAAAATTGCAAGACCATAATAATTGTTTAAAACAAAAACAATTATAATATTTAATTACAAATTAACCTAATTTCGAAGGAATAAACATAAATAAAAATATTTAATTAAAAAAAATCTAGTAAACTCAAAATAACCTATCAAACCTATAATTCTAGTCATGAACCCACTAAACATTTCGATGCATGTGTGCAAGATTCATGATGATTTTTGTTTTTTCTTTTAATTTATTTCTCAAGAGGGCTTATATGTTCTTGTTGTCATTTCCAATTTAGCTGCACCACAATTGCCCTGCAGTTTCCTTGTGGTTCTCCTTTTTTACACTTGGTAGATTGCTAATATAGTGTAGTAGATTTTTAGTTAAATTAGAAAAAAAAAGATTAGCTCAATAAAATTCAATTAATCATAGTTATAAAACATAAATTCTATTGGCATGCTTTGTTATACTTTGGCTATAATTTGGTTTATTTTATGACCAGGTGTCAGTAACTCATGCCAACTAATCACGTTCATGAGCACCACAAACTAATGGCATGTAAGACTCACGGTGATAGACATGCATAATGGAACTGAATCTCAGTGCGAAGAAAGCACGTAATCAGGTCACTGACACGCAGACTCGATGACATGTAAGACATGCATAGGTGATAGAACTTGAATCACTGATGCGAGGAAGAAAAACAAATCTCTTCAATCAACCGCTAAGCGAATAACCCACTTGATTGTCTATGTGGCCAAATCCATGGAAGCGGCGGACTGTTAACCCTGTTGCAATTACAAGAAATGAAAGATGGAGATCCTGGTGGAGATCGAGGATGCTTTGCCGGTGAGGAACAAAACGACAGCAAACACATAATGGGATGCAGGTCGGTGCATGTTACGGCTACAACGACCGTGCACTACCTTTTATATATTTCATCCCACTGACTGCTACATTCCCCTTCCCCTGATGATCATACCCTTGCAAGTTGTTCTCCATTTTGTGTCCTTGCTTGCCTTCACCCTCGTATTTACCATCATCAAGCCACATTATCTTGTGGTTAATTAACTCTAGTCCTAACTTCAACTTGGTCAATATTCCCGGCAATTCTATAGGTATCGGGTGTGTGTCGTGAAATTTGGTCATACGTTGTTTCTAAATGTTAGCTGCCTACTCAAATCCTGTGTGCGCATGAGTGAGAAGCCAGCCTTGGTTTTTCATTGGATGACTACGATCTGCGAGATGCAACCTTGCTTTTTCATTTCCAGAGCAGAACTACTTGCCCTTGCTCCGACAGGGATCATTGCATCCCCAGAGTTAAAAAATCTCAATTTAACCCTTGAATTTGTGTTTTTTACACAACAATTAAACATTTTGCCCCCTTTAAAATATCATATGTTCTCTTTAATCCTTGTGTGTTTACTCGTTTTCTTTTATTTTGATTTTAAAAATTCTAATTTCGATTCTTTTTTTTGTTAGATCCATAAGAAAAAAAATCCTCAATGTATCGGGTAAGCTAGCGATGATATCCTGAAAAAATCCAACTACCTTGGAACTTGGAAGCAAAACTTACGTCTCTTCTATAATCAGTTAATCTTTTGATTTTAAAAATATGATTCATTCTCCTTTTAAGATGGCTGGTGGCTAGGGTTAGATACCTGCAAAAGACCTTTTTTGATGAATTTAAGAAATTTTTTATTGGTTAGGTCAATTAATTTTTGAGAGAAAATACAACAATATTAAAGATATATACTTTGAAAACAAATCATTTAAATAATTCATAGTTTAATTATATTCCACAAGTCTTTTATGGAGAGAGGAGATAAAAGGTAATAATTTTATCATAATAGTATTGATGAGAAAAAAAATATATATCTCACTTACATGTGTATTAATGTAGGGTTTCAAGGCGCGCACGCACACACTCTTCAGAGCCATATATCTCTCCATGAAAAACTCTATTCCTGCATCCACCGCTGCGGCATGCACTACCATACCACTACTCCTCTACTTTTGACTCTTTTCTGAAAGTGGGACCCGAAATATCTTGAAAAGTGGGACCCGTTCTGGAAACCAAATTGAGCAAGTGATGGATGGATTCGACAATTTGACATGTTCCTGGCGGTGCTATAAAGGCAGCCTGTCCCTTGGCTAACACTATGGCCACTCGCCTTTTCTATACACATTCGTCATCGCTTTTTTCCCGATCTATAAATACATCATGTTCTCGGCTTTCAAGAGCATTCCGAAAAGAAAGAAATGATTCTTGCCTCGGGGGCTTGCATGAAGAGGTAGAGAGTGTAGTTCAGCCAAGGATGACTTGCCGGCAGCTGGTAAGAGCCCGGCTTAGTCACCGGAAGTTCAAGGATATCATTGCTTTTCCGTCCGGCAAGCTGTCCTTGGCTACATTGCACTCTCTTCTTCACATGCAAGAACTACTTGGTATCAAGTTTTCAAATGTCTGTCCTATACGGTTTTTTTATTTAAATAATGTCTAGATACACACGCAGAAACACAAACTGCTACTGGTATATATCTTTCCCTGATCAAATGATATGGCATTCTCTCATTCCTCTTTTATTTATTTTAAAATAAATTATGATTATACATATTTACTAACTTTGATGAGATACACATGCATGCAAAACTTCTTGATATAATAAACATCATATTCCAATCCAGGGATCAGATTTTAATAGCACTGTAAGCTGTCCTGCTGTTGCTGAGCTGGGAAACTCTCTGAGGTTTTCCTTATCTCTCTGGCGTTCCTTTCCCATCAATTACTCCTGGGAAAAGTTTTAAAGCATAGTTATATATATATATGAAATTGATCTCATAATTAACCAGAAATAGTCATGCTGATAAGGGTAGACGTGTATGTCCGACAAAAGCGAATGAAAAAGGAGAAAATGTATGCTCGATCATGCAAAGAATCACGTACTTTTTATATTTTTCAAGTGGCTACCCATTTTCCACTTCCTCATTATTATCATAATCTCGTTGATGATCTCAGAAGCCAAAAAGGGCATTCTAAAGAGGACAAGGAAACAAATCCAGCACCGAATCAAATCATGATCGAAAAGTGTATAGAACAACGATGGCCACACACCAGCAATTCTGCTATGCTCAAGGTCAAGGTACCCACATGTAGATGATGGCATTGCTTTAATGGCGGCGAATGGGAGAAAACAGGTGTCGTTTAAATCCACGGCCAATGGGGCCTACCCTCACGCTTCAGTACTTAAAAACAAAAATAAAATACATTAATTATGTTTTTCAATGCTGGATTATAGTACTAAAATACTATTTCTCTTGTTAATAATAAAATAGTACTTAATATTATTTATTATAATAATATTTTTTATATCTACTTTTAATTGAACGTAGACTAAAAGATTTATTTTCCAAAACTTTGAAGCATCATTCCCTTGCTGACTTTTTGTAAGCTTTCTGACAAGAGGGGGATGTATTCTCGTATTCGGTAAACTTGCTGTCTTCTTTAAATTGAGTGAAGAATTTAAGAGATACATTGATCTCGCATATACGCTACTCCTCTACAATCATATATCATTGACTATAATCCCCAATGTGAACACTTATTTTCAGCCCAAATTAAAATATTTAAACTCAGATTCAAATCTTGAGTTGCCGTTTTGGATAATTAATTAATTGCAATTCCATAATAATCACCAGGTGCCCACAAGTTTGTCTTCGCCACCAACTCTATGCAACATACCGGGCATCCATGACAATGTCTCGAGGCTTTTACAGGGAGATACTTGCTATTCACTGTATCTCCAAGAAGAAATCTACTTCTCCAACAAGATGCCAATTAGATTTATTTTTTCAGGCAATTTTAAGAGTATTTAGAAATCAACTTAAGGTACCACTTTCTAAACCACAAAATGAATCTTACCACGGAAATCATCCACCACCAGTTGTCTTTCACCAGCATGTAAAGTAGTCTGCCTATAATGCAGTATAAATAGGCATTCTATCAAGCACATTGTAAGCAATTAATGAAAAATTCACAGGTTGCAGAGTAAAAGAATTCCACTTACCTTTTCTCTGTTTCTGCTCGTTCTCTACCTTTGTTGCAAACAACACAAACACAAATCAAAACCTAAACACACCAAGTCAAAATCAGAAATTCAAGCACTTTACACGTCATTTTCCGTATCAAATCCTCGGAACTTGCATCGAATGTCTTCTTCTATTTCATCGACTCACTCACCTACTAGCTTCAATATCAAAACCCACATTAACAACACAATTACAATTACTTAAAAGTCTAAAGCACCATATTTTCGCCAATATATCAGGGGGGGGATCTTCAAAAGATCACAGATTATAGAAATAACTAAGATAAAAAATCAGAAATCAAAAGAAATTATAAGGGAGACCCAATACTTGAAATTTTATGATACACAAACCAGTTTGCTCTGACAAATACCAGATATAAAAGAAATCCCGAGCACACCAGTAGTCTCATACTCCTCCCCTTCCATTCGCTACGATGTCTATAATAATCAATTTTTATAATGATTTATAATCATATGAAGCATTAAAAAAATCTATAAAATATAAACCCTAAAATATCTATTTTTGGCACAAATGGTTTTCAATTTATTCTTACGTTACTAGGCATGTTGATGATAGATATGTCCTTTGCCACTGGACATCATATTCATCTGAATAATTGAAACTCATTCCAGTATGAACTAAACTTTCAAGTTATAAATAAGATCAAGTTAATCATTATTTCAATTTGGTACCTAGGTTAAAATTACCCGACAAATAAAATAGGCAGAATGTGTCGGTTTGTCCGAAATATTTCATTCATTACCATCAACATCATTACCATAAAACATCAAATATTTCATTCAAAATAACAAATCCAAGCATAATACTCATCATCGTTACCATCAACATCAAATATTTCATTCAAAATAACAAATCCAAGCATAATACTCATCATCATTACCATCAACATCAAATATTTCATTCAAAATAACAAATCCAAGCATAATACTCATCATCGTTACCATCAACATCAAATATTTCATTCAAAATAACAAATCCAAGCATAATACTCATCATCATTACCATCAACATCAAATATTTCATTCAAAATAACAAATCCAAGCATAATACTCATCATCCTTACCATCAACATCATACATATTAGAATCCCTTCATTAAAATTAATAACAAAAAATTAAAATTAAAAGAATATATAATATAAACTGAACGCAAAAACGCAAAACATTGCACCTAGCTAGCTAGCTATATTGGAATCCCTTCATTTCATCAATTATTGAATCCCCAAGTGGTATGGTTTAAATGAATCGACTCCTCCTAGCTAGCTAGTTCCTTATATATATATATATATATATGTAGCCACACTCTTGATGAAATTAATGAATTCAAAACCAAATTTGGTTGCTTTTCTTTCTTATTCTCTAGCCTATAATATTCTTATTCAAAACCAAATCATTGCAAGAGGCGCCTCACACAACTCAAAATAGTAACGAAAATCTTCCTTCACTAAGATTCATAATTAACAGATGAGAAATTGCATAATGTTACAGGCCAGCACCGATCAACAATCATACATTAATCATCATATATTTAGAGCAGTAACTTTGCTAGTTGTCAAGACAAGCTTGCCTGGTGAAATGTTTTTGCCAAGGATAAAAATCCATCATCCTGATGAGATGATGAATGGCATTATTATTATTAAAAAAAATTAAATTGAGAAACTGTAGAGCTTAATTTCAAGAGGGACATCTTCGAATTTGCAGCGAGATTCAATTACCATCAAATAATATAAGTTTAGCTCCTTGGCAACAAATGATCGAAGTTAACTAAATAAAGAAAAAACAAGAACAGGGAGAAAACAATAGTACTTGGACTGGCTTCAGTGTGATGGTGCTATCATCCTTCGTAGAAAGAAATCACCACGCTGAAGGAGAACTTTTGTATGGATTACTTAGTGCAACAGTGTTCCCAAGACATGAAAATACAATCTGCATTGCAGAGGAAATCAAATTTCTACGCAAGTATTGATTTATCTCCATGATTTCAAACCAAACATGTATATATTCTACGAGTATTTTTCTATATGTTGATAATTAGCATATGCATGCTCCAAAAAACTGCAATTTTTTTTCAGAATGTTTTCACGGTGACCAAAATAATGCTAATCAAACAAATTAAAAAAAATTACTTCTCTAACAACTCTCGGCAAAATCAAATGGGTGACCAAAATAATGATAAAATTATGATAATAAATACAGCCATGGCGTTAAATTAAGCTGCATTACTAGTGAAAATGGTTTCAAGAAGAAGAAACCGAAATCAAAAAATTTCTGTTAAAAACTAAGGAAATAAAAAATTGAAATGCTTGCCGTATGAAAGGAGATCGGCGTTGTAGTGTTGATGGGTGTACTGTTTAAATCAATCTCAACGCCGACAAGGTCGAACGGGAGCAAGATCTGGAAGTCGATTTATTTTATCACTGTTCACTATGAAGAACAGAGAACGAGAGATGGAAGAAGATCGAGGGAGGAAGAGAGACTTGTTCTAAGAAGGAAGAGAAATTTGATCTGAGGAAGAGAAATTTGATCGTACTTACGAGGACTTCTGCTCTAGAACGCCTGGGCAAAGAAGGAAGAGAGAGCGAGGGAAAAGAGAGATTTCTCGATCGAGGGAAGAAGATGGTGTTTTTTATCCGAAGGGAACAAAACGCACCGTTTTGTTCTGTAGTAAACAAAACGGTGCGTATAGGTGGCTTCAGTGTGATACATTTAAATTTTTTTTGCAACGGATTATCCGTTGCAATTGGGTCGATTTTGCAACGGCTAATCCGTTGCAAATAAATTAATTTGCAACGGATAAGCCGTTGCAAATACAATTTTTTACAAAAAATTAAAAAAATTGCATTTGCAAATGGGTAGATTTTGCAACGGATAATCCCTTGCAATTGGGTAGATTTTGCAAAAAATAGTTTAATTTAGCATAAATACACAAATATATAATTAAAAAGTCAAAACACTACAAATTTATTTAAAGAAACAAACTTAAACAGAATAGCATAAAATTTAATTTTGAAGCCATTTTTTTATTTTATAAGATTTATTCATCGTATTATATTAAATGTATTTAAGAATACTGACATCAATTTATGTCCCTAAGAAAATCCTAGGTCATTTCTCCTATCCCTTTATATATTTTGAGACGATAATATTCAATAATTATTTTTACATTATATTAGTTTTACATACTCTAATTTGACATAAATATACAAATATATATTTATTTTTTGGGTCAAAAACAATGAATTTGAACGGAATATCCATTGCAAAACACATCATTTGCAACGGAATATCCGTTGCAAATTAATTTTAGGAAAAAAACAATGGCGTTGCAACGGATATTCCATTGCAAATTGTTTGGTTTGCAACGGATTAGCCGTTGCAAAAAAATAAATTTACAACGGATAAGCCGTTGCAAATTCAATTTTTTTTTTAAAAAAAAAATTGGATTTGCAACGGTAAATCCGTTGCTAAGCGATTTTGCAACGGGTTTTGGCCGTTGCAAAAATCCGTTGCAAATGACCCCTTTTTAGTAGTGTAACTTAGATTAATACTAGTCAATTAAAATAATATTATTTAAATAAAAAATTGAACCATATTTTATCTTTTATATATATATATATATTTATTTATAAATATATAAAAGAGAACCCGATGTTGACTAAATCCTAAGTTAAGAACCAAGATATTTTGATTTCTCTCCGTAATTATAGGATTTTCTGATGTATATATTGCTGCTAACAACATATCTATACATAAAGACAATTCTAGTATTTTGGTTCTTCTATGAACTCGTTTCATGAATTTCACATGATATCAGAGCCTTGTTGACTCAGTGGTCACGAGTTCGAATCTGACCACCTCTATTCAATTTGATAAAAAATAAACACGAGGTGACGTGGGCCTGTGCAAGTTTCAAGACCAAAAGGTTTTTACTTGAGAGGGTGTGTTAGAAAATAATATAAATCATATTTTGGGGTTTCATCTATGAGTTTAAGTCTTTTAGGTGAGATGGTTCCTTAATGATTTTAATGTTTGTTCTATCTATATGGCGTACTTATTGATGTATGGGTGGAACGTGGTACATGTCTACTCTATTATATGCTATCAATTTCCATCTCCATGAAACAAAGCATGGGCATGGCGTGCCATATTAATCTTCAAGCACACCTCTTCTTCTTCTTCTACTTCTTCTTCCATTAATGGCTGATCTCCTTTATTCCATAAAAGGAAAGCTTTGCACCGAAACCATTTCGATGACTTGTCTGCTTTTGATGCCGTGTGAATATCTGCGGGTTTATTAAAGCTCTACTTTTCGTACACGAGCACTTGGACAAGATGCCGACACGTACGTTTTTCAAATGAAAACTATAATTTATGTCGTGAGATTATAATACTAATGACATCTCGGCAATGTTTGTCGGAAGATAAAATAAAAGGATTGAGAATATTCACACTATTATTAAATCCCTGTTGGTAAATTGATTCTGGATTTGGTTAATCAGGAGGATAGTTTTAAAACCCTAGGTATTGATCTAGTTATACTTGAACGACCCGTCGACATCCGATTTAAATTTTTATTTTTCAGAGAAATATTATTTTAGATTAACCTCGAATTTAATAACCTTAATAGTTACGTGGCTAAGAAATATGGAAACCAGTTCTATTAAAACTGGAAGTTTTCCCTTTTTATTGTGAAACAAAATGAGCATCCATGGCATGCCATGGACCTTCATGGCCGAAGGAAGCCCGGTCCAACCTTCCCAACTTCTGAAAACAGATCAGACCTGGGCTGGGTTTTACTGAACAAAGTTGAAGCTTTGTTGATGTTGGGCTCCAAATCTGTGGTGAATGAAAAGCCCATGATCATCCGGGTTCAAGCCCAATAAAAGCTTTTCATGGTATTCAAATGAGAAGAAAAACTCCAGATAACAAGTTTTTTTTTTTAATTATAAATATCTCTTTTAGCTAACGGTGTTATTTTTCAAGATCATTTTTTATTTGAATGAAATAAAATTAATATTCTACAATTAGATTATTTCAAATATTAAATATTAATATTCTATATTTATTTTATGAAAAATAGCCATGGCTATTTTAAATTATAAAAAAATCAATATTTTTTTCAAGAAATAAATATATTCTTAAAACACTAATGACAATTGAAAATGCGATGCCGAACACAGTTTCGATGATTAATAACTATGACCCAACTATTCAGTTAAGTTTAAAAAACCTCTTGACTACAGTCTTAGCCTTCGTGCCACCTGGCACCTACCCCACCTGGTTTGGTGTACCTCTCCTTTTCAAATGCTGCAACGTCACCGTATAGAACTTCAATCTACTCAACAACCGCTTCCTGTCTGCTATACAACATTGGATTGCGACCCCTTTTTTGCCCTCACATTCCAGTGCCCGCGGAACCAGATCCTGGACAATCTCATTGACTCTAATTTTTTTTTATTTTTTTTATAATAATTTTGTGGATTTAAAAAGTGTTTTTAATTAGCAAATTAATTGTTTAATATATTGAATAGAGTAATTATTTAGAGCTTATATATCTATGTGATGGTATGGTTTGCAAAATAATTAAGTAATATTAAGTGTATAATTATCCTATTTAAGAGATTTAAATATTTGGTGGTTGATTGTGAGATGGGGCAAGGACAGGATCATAAAAGCAAAAGCGACAGCTCGTGTCAAATTTTCAAACGGCTCACCAATTAACCCTCTCATATTATAAGCTATTTATTTCGTCCAGTCAAATTATTATCCCTCTTCCCCAATTACTCTTTTAGCCCGAGTCAAGGTCTTAATTACAGACTACAAGTTAATCCGTTGAAAAATGACATAAATAAATTCAATTAATTTATAATCTATTTAAAAAAAACTAAAATAGTTTTTTTTTAAATCAAATTGATTTAGTTTCTAATTGTGTTTGAGTTAGTTTTTGAAATAGCTTTTCATTCAAAAATATATTAAAATAATATTTTTTAATATTATTTTTGACATCAACACATCAAAATGATCTAAAAACATACAAAAAATAATTTTAAACAAATAAATAAAAATTTCAATTTTTTTCAAAACACCCCAGATTAGCTAATCTAAACTCGCAATTTAAGTTTATATCGATCAAAGATTATTTGAAATTGCATTTCTACTCGTGTTCTTAGGTGAGTTTAAATGTTCATTTTATATGAAAAACATCAAATTAATTTCTTTTTTTTATGATTTTGATGTGATAATATTAAAAATAAAATTATTTTAATATATTTTTAACAATTTTTTTTATCTATTTTGAATTAGTTTTTTTGGTGCTTTAAATTATTTTATATATATTGTTATAAACAAATTTTAAAAAATAATAAAAATATTTTTTCAATATTTGTTTTTAAAATATCCAATATCACATTACAAAAGTCAATTTAGAGAACCCCACTCCTTTTCAAAGCCTCCAACCATCAACAAACATTAAAAAGTGGAAATAGCAATGGAAAAAAAATAATTAAATAAATAAAAAACTAATAAATAGCCTTTCTGGTCCAGCTCAATTCACTTTTATTTCTTTGAGTTGATATTTTTTATGCTCCTCTCATAGCTCAACACATTCCAACCTGACTCACTATAATAGCCAAACAAATCGAAACAAAACTGTCTCTTCTCTCCTTTCTCTCTCTGAGTTACCTTCAGCGAGTTTGAGTTCATGGCGGCCTCAAAACTCGCTTTTCTCCCATTTCTCTTCGTTTTTGCCCTAATCTTCACCGCCGTCGGTGTGAGGGCTAATGTTCATGATGAAAGCACAGCTGAATCGGCCGCTGCCGTTGAACTTTCCGCGTTGAAGATCGAACTCGATCAACTCAAGTCTAAGATCCACGTACAGGGTTAGTTCTTTTATTTCTATTTTTGCTTTTTATGAATCTGAGATTTTAGTGAAATCTTCAAGTTTGACTCTTAGGTTTCAGATACCATCGATGAAAGAAAAAATCTCATCTTCCTTAGAAAGCATGATTTTTGTTACTTTTTGAGTGGTGATAACAGGTTTGTGTGTGATTAGAGTGATCAATACGTAATTATTGCAAGGATTGGAAAAATCAAGCCGGAGATTAATGTTTAGTTTTCAGTTCTTTATTTATCAATGTTTAGTTTTCTGTATTTAAATCAATGTTTAGTTTTCTGTATTTAAATCAATGTTTTTTATTTATAATATTGTAACGAACTGTGCGGTTGTTGGATGAAGAATCTCTTATCGATGAGAAAACAAAAGAATTGAATGGAAAGGATGACGCGATAGCGCTGAAGGAGACAATTATTCAAGAGAAAGTTGATAGCATTGCGTCGCTGCAGAGTGAAATTTCATCTCTTAAGGTATGCGATGTTTTGGATTAGTCGTTCGCATTACGGAATAGGTTTCTATGTGCATCTTATGACGAGGCTTTTTTTTTTTTAATTATTTATTTCTGTTGTTAAGCAGAAAAAGGGGAAGATAGATGCCCAGGAGGAAGTTGGGAAAGCGCATGCACGTGCAGGCGAGCTAGAAAAACAGGTTTATTATTCTACTGTGTAGCCAAAACTATTGGCTTTGGAAGAAGTGTTGGGTGCCTTTGTAACTGTTACTTCTCTATGCAGGTGGAGAAGCTCTCTGAGGTATTAGAAACACAACAACAGGAAAAGGATGCCCTGGAAGCCAGAGCAAGTGAAGCTGAAAAGAAGATTAGTGACTTGAACTCTAAGCTAGCAGATGTAAGTTCTTTGTTTGTCAGTGTTATACGAAACACATAAAGTCTTGGAATGATGAAACAGCATTAGTCCTTCCCTGTTCTCAGACAAAGCATTTTATTTACAATTTTCAAGAGTTTTGGTGGTCTTTTGACTTCAATGTCCACCTGTTTAATATGATTTGCTAATGGATCCCCAAGGGTGTGCATCAGTGTCATTTGCATGCATATGCATGTGCACTTCTTCAGCTACTTGAGTCCTATTCTTAATTGTGGTATCACACTTCTTCTAACTTTTCTGTTATTTCAATGTATCACTGCCTGTTTCTTTTTTCATCTTGGCACCAAATTCTTTTTCATATTTATAGTCTGAGTTTTCCCTTCAATTTCTTAGCTTGTGATGGTTAGTAATGCGATATATAATGTCTTTGCTTTACAGCTTGAAAAGATTAACGTGGAGCAGAAAAGCAAAATTCGTAAAACAGAACGTGCTCTTAAAATTGCCGAGGTATCATACTATCATGTAAAATTCACATCATGCTTAATGCTTGATGATGGCGATTCTTATACGTGATTTCCTTTTCTTTATGTTTTAGGAAGAACTGATAAAAACAAAATCTGAGGCCATATCAAAGGCCAAAGAGTTAATGGAGGTAATGAATTAATGGATTTGTTTGCCATGCCATCCACCTCTTACGTTCTTACATACTTTTCAGATGTTATATTTGAAAATGCTAGTTTAAATCATATGACGAATGATCTGTCCATATGGTTTTGAAAGTCCTTGGATTTGTTCTGTGCTACTGTGAAATTATAGATATTGTCGTTTGATCGTCTAATTTGGATTTTGATGTTCTCTGCAAGCTTAGAAACTCTGGAGCATAGACTGTACACTTACAAAATTTTCCTTCATGTTTTATGTGCCTTTCCTATGTTGATAACACCCTCCTCAAATTATTGTACTAGTATGTGTGCGTTATATGATATATATATCACATGCTTTGGCTTCTTGAATCTTTTTCATAGCATAGGACAATTATTTTCTGTACTTGCTTTTGTTCTTAAAATCAGTACTGTTTGCTAGAGGCTCATCAAAGGAAGATTTATTTGAGACCTCAATTTGGTGTGAAGAATGAGCTAATTTGTAGTTGTGTTTTATGACTAGGTTCACGGGGCATGGCTTCCACCTTGGCTTGCTGTACAATTGATTCATTGGCAGGTGATATGATGCCTGTATGGTAGTTTGTAAAATATCTTGTCATGTGTGTTGATATCATCTCTTTTCAGTCTCTGGCACACACACATTGGAGTGAGCATGGAAAACCTGCCATGGAACTGGCAATTCAAAAGGTATAATCTTTTGGTTGTTGGATGGTGGTTTACCATTTTTGGTGGTGTCTGTTTACCAATTAGTTATGTTCCTGTGGTTAAATGCCAGGACCTCTTGAAAAAAGCATCTCCATTGTAAAATGATGTATATCACTGAAATACAATGTTGACTCTTTGTAGGCCCTGGAGAAAAAAGCCCAAGCTGAAAAGTGGGCTGAGCCACATGTAGAAACAATTAAAACTGTAAGCTCCTTTTCTACGTTTTCCAATTTTCTGCTCATTTATTAATTGTTGGGAGTTAGACCTGATTTATTTTCGATGCAGTCTTGTGTTTTACCTTGTGCAATTGACTTGAGAATCCTTTTAAGAAGCATCTTCTGTTGCTCTGTAGACTAATTGAAATTTGGCTTGGAAAAAGTTTTGAGTGAACCAGTAGCTCCGCACTGTTTATTTCTATAACATATACTTTTTGCTTGAATGCTAATTGTTGATCTTAACTGATTGACTGAGTAAATGAAGAAAATTGGATGTGTGCACTTAATAATCGTTTGTTTTCTTGCATGAAGAAATGGGTCCCAGGTATTAAAGAGCAATGGGTTGTGATTACTACACAAGTTAAGCCTCATGTGCAATCATTAACTGCTAAAACAGTTGAAGTTTATGAGGCTTCAAGGACAACAATTACCCCACACATCATCAGAGTACAAGAAATAGCTGATCCTTACTTTCAGGTGTGTGTGCTGCTATATTGCCCCTTATTGTATATCTACCTTCTTATCTTTCATCTGATATGTTAAATTTGATCACAGGAAGCAAAAAAGTTTGGTAAGCCGTATATTGATCAGGTTGCTACCATGACAAAACCCCATGTTGATAAAGTTAAAGTGGCTTTGAAGCCCTACACTAAAGAGGCAGTTCATGCATATGGGAAGTTTTTAGAATCTGCAACCACATACCACAATCAGGTATCAGTGCTGTTTTATTCATCTTTGTTGCAGTGCTATGGTTGACTGCGCGTTTGTTATTAAAATGAATCTTGATTCTATATTGTCTCTATGAGTATGCTAGTCAAACAGATCATTTTAAGTGGTTTCTTTGGCTTTTGTGATTGGAATGTACATGGATCCATGAATTAACATCGTTGCTTGGAGAAATACCATGACTTCATACTTTTGCTTTGTTTTTTTGGTTAAGGTGCGAGTCACTGTTCAAGAGACGCTGGAAAAGCATGAACTCACAAAACCACTTGCAATGAAAGAGTTGATCTGGTTCATTGTATGTATTCATGGTCATTTATTTTGTCCTTTTTTTATTGAATACTTTTCAACAAACTAACTTCATGAATGCAGTTTCTCAATATTAGTTAAGGTATTTGTCTTCCAATGTTGCAGGCCTCTGCTTTGTTGGCCCTACCTATCATTATTCTGGCCAGAGCTTGTTCTTCCATCTTCTGGTCAGTGTCCTAATTAGCTATCATTCACTTTGATATTGAATTTTCTCTCTTTTTCAATCATGGTCTATCAATTTTTTGGGTTGTAACTTAGATTTTTGATGAGTTTCATTCACAGCTTAATTAAACGTTGTTGACCTGAAATTTGCAGCAAAAAGGCAAAGAAACCTACTAGAAATGCTCACACCAATCCCTCTCGTCGCAAGGCTAAACGGGGGCATCCAGACAAGTAGACTTTTTGGTGCATTGCTGGGGCTTTCCACTGCAATATATTGAGGTACGTGTCATCATAAGCACTGTGTGGGACATGCAATGGCTCCACATTTCTTCTTCCCATCAACTTGAGTCATATGGCTGACAGTTAAAAGCATTTTGGATTCTTGGCATGGCATTGAGCTGAGGGTCAGTTTGAATGTACAGTTGCACACTTCTACAATGTGCTTAGGATGCTCTACCCTCCGTTGTCTCTTGGCACCTAGATATCTCCAGTTTTGTGTATATAACAAATCATTGATACTGCAGCTGTAGTAATGATTATCAAAAAAGCTGTTAATTTCTCTTCCCTTCTTTTCTCCATCAAAATGGGAGGTGAGAAGGTAATGACATGATATGCTTGGTGGAGTAATTACGTGAGTGGTTATAATTTGGAGTGATTAATGCAAATGTCATAACTTTGGAGGACCGAGGCAAATTAGTACTGTAGATTTCTAGTCATAATTTTCGGTACACAAGATTGACATTGTTCTTCTAATTCGACTGATACCATAAATGCCAGAAATTATGCTTTTGGTCAGAAATTTAATCTTCCTTGTGTTGCTATTAGATGGTGACTTGCTTGAAAATTTGTTTCCTGCAGATGGGAGTTGTGATCTTTGCACGGGCTTGTGGGGCTGATTTTCCATTCAGTGAGCACTAGCACTTGCAATTTCTTTCATTTTAGTCTTTGTTAAGAATGTCTAGAACCTTTCACACTACAAAAGTTTAGATGTTGTAATAGGAGTCATGTTGGCAGAGACCTACGGGTTGTAATTTATTTTTTATTCTTCTCAATCTATAGCTGAATTGACTGTAATCTTCCCTATCATTTTGTTTATTACTAGAATCATGTTTGTTCAGCCATATTTGTTTGAACATTTTCCTAATCAGTTCTCTCGACCATAAGAGAAACTAGCAATACTTGTGCTACTTGCTTGTTTTTGTGTTAAAAATGATATTTAAATAAAAAGATTCTTTTTTTAAGTAATCAAAACTGCATTTCTAAACGTCTTGGTCTGTCTAAATTTGAAAATGGGTCGGCCACCCACTTTTTATCTGGTCAAATGCCATTATGAACCTCCCCTAGTAAGCATGACTGTTCATGGATATTGTCCAGTCTTAGGTTTTGGTTTATCCATGTATTCAATTCAATTTATGATGTTTTGTGAATCATAAATTTGATTTTTTTTATAAAAACTTGGATATATCATGATGGGCAGCCTGATTTTTTTTTATATAGATATTTTAAATATTTATTGTTAGATTTATATTGTTAAAATGTTAGAAGTATATACCGGACTCAATAAATTAATCCAAAATCTATTGTAAATTGTAGCAAATTATTCATGCTTTATTAATATACTAGACAATTCCCCGCGGCGAAGGCGGCACAATATTTTTTTCAATGTAAAAAATATTAATTGTATGTATTTTTTATTATAATATAAATTTAGCTAAAATAATAAATCTGTGTAGAATTCATGTTAAGTGCAAGTTTTCTATAAAATATATGAATTTAAAATCAATATAAATTTTTTTGTTTAGTAGTTTTAAGCGAAATAACCAATATAAATTTATCATCATCATTAAAAAAGCAAGAAAACTCGGATATCTGAATTATTAAATTGACTGTATTAAGATTAGTTCATTTTATAATTCAATTTAAATCAAACAAAAATAAAATATAAATTGTGAAAATACCTATAATAATCAAATAAAAAAATAAGTTGTTAATTTTCTATCAACAAAAAGGCGAAAACATAGATTGAAAATTTATCTTGACGTTATTGTCATTATCATTGTTATTAAAGCTAAAATTATTACTAACATCACTGCCAAAACAATTAAAATAATTAAATTGTCACGAAAAAAAAGCAACAAATTTTTATTAAAAAATAATAAATAAACAATGATTAAAATTATCATTATTATTGCATAAATAATAAAATCATAAAAATCATATAATCTAAAGAATAAATAAAGAAACAAAAAACAAAACAAAAAAAGAATAAAGGGACACCCCGATTATTAAAAACTAAAAAACTAAAAAAATATATAAGTAGAAAAAGATAAAAATATATATAATAAGAAAAAAATAGAAAAAATATAATAAGGAAAAAACTAAAAAAAAGCAGAAAAAGAAAAAGAAAAAGAAAAAACAGAGGAAAAAAAACAAAGAAAAAGAAAAAGAAAAAACAGAGGAAAAAAACAAAGAAAAGGCTTAATCATAAAATAAAAAAGAAAAACAAAGAAAAAGGAAAAAAGTGAAAATACGTAAGCAATAATAAGAGTAAAAAAAAAATTAAAAAAAAAATAATAAAAGCAAAAAAAAAACATACTGTGCAAATCCACAGTGCACAGTAAATGTGGACGCTGCTTCTTGTTAATTAATTAACTAAATTAATTGACTACATGAAAGAATTAAAAAAGAACACAGGATATGAAAAGAATACAGAGATGTATTATTTGGGCTGAGTTTTAAAAATACTGGCCTGTCACTCAGTAATTATAAAACCTTTTTCTCAAATATTTTAATTACCAATATATTTAATAAGTTGGGTCGAAATAAATACGAATATTTTCTTAACACCCTTGCTAGTGTGAACCTGGATTTACGTATTTGCATTGATACACACATGCGGGACCAGGATTGATATACATGTTTCGGCTATTTTTGATGTGGTGTGTTGCAGTATCACTACCCTTCAAGCCTCCATGTTTACTTGTATATTTTTTAAAATATAACTTTATCATGTGTTTTTATTAAGTAATCATCTTATCTAAAATTTTAAGCTAATAGATGATATTCTAAAATATAATTTATATTATTCTTTAATATATTTCTTCAAATGAAAGTTTTTTTGGTTTAAAACCTGTCTACATATCTATAGAGGATGGTAAAATTTAAGCTCGTGATCGTTGTAACAATCACAAATATCTGATATCATGTCAAAAAACCATATTATCTAAAAATTTAAACTTTTAAATAAAATTTTAAAATATAATTTATATTATTTTAACAATAACACACATCACACGATCATTTGTCGGACTGATTGTTTGTTTTGTGCTCGCTTTTTTTGATGCCATCATCTCCTGAGAGCCCCACTGGCCTGATCATCATATATTCTTTTGCTAGTTTATCGTCGGTGGTTTCCGATGCGGTGCTGCTTAGTCAGTTGTTCGCTATCTTATTTTTCATCTTTTCCTTTGCGTGTATGCTCTAATGAAGAGCTCACCTTCACCATTAATCAGCCAGTCCAATATTTAAAAACTCAAGAAGGGGAGGGATATATAGAAAACGAAGATGCATTGCAGTGAGTTCAATTCCTACGCACGTAAGAATATCAAAATATCACGACTCCAAGTTGCTGGGCATTTTTCTCTTTTCAATACCCATGCTTAGACAGTTGATCACATAAATATTGGGAACTAAAACATGCTTGAGCCTTAATCTATTGTATACTACTTGACAAACTTGTCGAAGAACTTGCATATGATCTGAATACTTCTCTCTCCATCTGATCTGATCTCAATATGGAGGCCAGTAGTTCTCCAAATCCATGCACTGCTGCATGCCCATGAATCTGTTGCTATGCCCATTCGCACCGTTCATTTCTGCACCGTAACCAGCCTGCTCTACAGCAAAAGAACCAGCACTTGCCATCATGGAAGGTGTCGCATCTTGTTGGTTCATAGCCGGAGGTGGCATTGGTCGCATAACCGGTTGTGATGTCGCCCCTCCAAGATTTAAGTTCAGCCCCGATACAGTAAAGCATCCTCCTCCTCCTCCGACGGAGTAAGAATTATTCAATGGGGATTGCATTGGGAGATTAATACCAGCTGAACCACCAGCCCTGAAAACCCTTGTAAGCTCTGCCTGAAGTTCTGCATTACTCATCATGTAGTTTCTTCCAATGGGGAGCTGGAAGTTGTCAGCAGCTTGCATCATCTGTGGAGGCATAACACTCGGTCCTATTTCGAGGTTGTAGAAGGGATTTCCTGCTCTTGATTGGTTCGGGGGATATTTCTTGGGTCCTGCACTCTTCTGGAAGATGCGGCAAACCACCCATTCATCCTGCTAGATCCACATACAGCAAGTATAGGTATATATGCTGATATATGTATATATTCTGTGAACAATAAATGAAAATATTTTCCTTTTGCTTTCTGATATAATTAGTTTCTGTCCTAGTTATAGTGACAGTATATGATACCTCTCTCGACTCATCAAATCGAAGAGGACAATATCTTAATTGTTTTTCCTTTTTAGTTTTTTCTTTTTGTTCAAATCCGTTGGTTTATTAAATGCATTTTTCTACATGCTTTATTTATTTACCCCAAGAAGAAGCTGACTTAATGGTTAACAAGGCATGCCTTTCCTTGATTTCACAGGTTAAAACCTCATGTCAACATTTAGAAATATTTATTAAATTTCTCAAAATACATATTAGTAAGAAAAAATAATATTATTATTGTAAATTAAAGCTATCAAAATTACCTCTCTACACACTTGAATTACTATTGCTGTTGTCACTACTACGACTACTATTTAGAATTGAGGCTGCTAGACTGATCAAGAGTGATTATATTTGTTGTAGTCAATTGAGATTTTACTGAATATATATTTTATTTATTATCTATATATATTAACACCATGTTTATTGAATTTACACTATCCCATTATCTATTACCCAAGTATGGTTTATTATTCAATAAAAATAATAAAAAATAAATATATGGTAATATTAGCATTGAGATATGTATGAAGAATTTTAAAAAATATAAATGTTAAGCACGTGTGTGTGTGTAATACTAATGCATTTATTTGAGGTTGGGTTTTGTATTAAATTTAACAATATCCATTACTTGTTGGATGAAGTAATTATTAATTTTTTTTCTTTCCCATTAGACTCATTAGAACCAACTCAAGTTAGCGTCCATCAAGGTAATGTCAGATGATAATCCCTAATAAATTAATGCAACTGAGTGTTCATATCTTAATATTTCAGTAACTAGATAGCTAGCAAGAATCTATTTCGTCTATATAAGGTGATTTCTCTAGAGCTATATATGGAAAATTCAATGAACCAAAAACTTCATTATTATACGAAAATATATATCTTAAGGACATGATTTATCTTCAACTCTACCATACTTAATCATATTTCCTTAATAAAAAAGGTTAAGAAAGAGCTAAGCAGGCATTAATTTCTTAAAAGTTCCTTCGAAAATTGGTGGCCAATATAAAACATGTAAAAATGTTAGCAACAACAACGACAAACCATCTATTTTTCATGCACTTTTCGAGAAAGATTGTTCCTTGTAATTGTTTTATAAAAAAATATGTATGATTTCTATATTTAGCATGAATAAATACAATTTAGGGTTTCATATTCTTCACAATATATATAGCGAATACAAACACAGACTCATAGATATATATACCTTGGAAGCTCTAAAGGCAGCTTTAGCGTGGACACGATATTCATGCATGACCCAATTGGTTTTCTCTCCTCTGGGAGCTCTCCCTCTGTAGAAAACCAATGTCTTCTTCATCCCAATTAGCTGTGACGTGACACTGTTGAAGATCTCCTTATCTTTCCCGGTTGTCTTCCAGTATCCAGTATTTGTTGCCCGGTTTGTTCTCACACCAGTTGGATATTTCCGATCTCTAAGACTGAAGAAATACCACTCCTTTTCTCCCATTTTTGCCTTTCCTGATTGAGAACCAAAAATTTTGAACAATCAAGGATCTGCCCAGAGATTATAAATTAAGGAAATTGCTAATGTTTGGCGAGAAATTAACAAGAAAAAAGATGTATTAATATTGCATAGAAAGATGGATCTATGATCCCAAAAGTAGATAATTATAAAAATTGAATATGGTTAATTATCTCAACACTCCTGTGAAAAAATGTATTATAAGCCATTTGAAAACCCTAAATCACGTTGCAAACCCTAACTCATAAGTGATGAGGGAAAGGGAAAAACAATTAAAACCATCAAGCCATCATGATGTGGACGGATAAACTCATATCAGTATGGATCTTGACAAATCAAGCATTTTCTTCTTGAAAGTTCGTTGCTTGATTTCCTCTTTCAAATACTCAAAAGTTGGAAAACAAATTGATGGATCAAGCCAATTTCAAGATGATCTTCACGAGTACTGATCAAGCAGCTAGATTTCAAGTCAAAACTACCTGGAAGATCCCATGGTTCGCACTTGTTGAGATCAACATCGCCAATAGCTCTACATGAGAAATCAGCATCTGAAATCTTGTTTTGAAGATAGTGAGTTATGAGCTCTTCATCTGTCGGGTGAAACCGAAATCCCGGTGGCAAAGTCTCCTCCTTTGCATCTCCTTCCATCTCCTTCTCCTTCTCAACTTGTTTCTTCCCTTTATCACCTGTAGGCTTCTGTACTACAACGATAAGATATGAATGAAATGATCAAAATTTCCAAAACCCTAAAACCATAAAATTTGAAAGAAAAAAAAAGCATTTAAGATCTTCTGTGCTACAAAGGATCAAATATCTTCCCAAGTAATAGGAAAGATGATCCAAGAAATGAAAAAAACTTGTCCGGGACAAAATCTTTGATAGCTAACCAGTAGCTTACTTGCATGGATACAAGACAAAATTCTTCAGTTAGCTAGCTAGGTTTTGATATTTCTCATATGATGAACATCATTAGTTTTCATAAAATATGGATAACTTGAGAGACTCTAGACAGCAATAGTAGTATACAAAAGCTAAACCTTTTCTTGCTTACCATTCACACGAAATCAGCTGGGAATTTAAGCTTCTAAAATCAAGAAAGATATGAAGGTGTGTGTCTATGAAGCTCTCAACTACTATGGGTCTTCACATACAAGGTGTTATAAGAATGCTTTTAATAAGATGGGAGAGTCATAGAAGAAATCCTTGTTTGAGATACTATTATAAAACAACATGACCTAAAATAATAGTATCATATTGCAATGAATGTAGAGCGATAACTATAGCAAGTAAACCTATGAAATTGTGTCATTATTTGAAAATAAAAAAATTATTAGATAATAATTTAAATCTAAAATACAGTATAGTTTAATTAATATGAGGGTTTGGACATGCAAGTAGGAGGAAGTCGCAAGCACTATATTGTCCACTGATGCACGTAAAACCCCCATTTCCTTTGGGGCAAAAACCAGATCATGGCAGCCCAGCAAGCCACGTGTCGTGGGGCCCTCCTTACTTGAATGCATTACTTTGCCTAATAACTAATGGCTAGGTCATGACTGCCTCGCTCTTGGTTCAAATGGCCAGTAATGAGAAATAAGAGGTAGAGAGAGTCAATAAAGAAGAAAAGAACACGATAGCCACGACCACGTGCGGCTCCTCCTAGCACGTGCATTTCATTCATTGATTAGTATATGTTAGCTAGCTAGGGTTTCATCTCAGCTTAGTCCGATCCAATAACTTAATTAGGGTTTGCATCTTCTTTATAGCTCATGATGCCCTTGAATTTGAGGGAAAGAAAATATGACAAGTGATGGGAAATTTCGGAAGCCATGGAGAAAATGACTAGCTTGATCAGCACCACTAACCTCTTGTACTTAATTTCTTCATGCAATTGCTTCTTTGTATGGAAGGTCTTCGTTTTGGTACTTTCTTGTACGACCATAAACTCACGACAGGCATTTCATTCATCAAATAATAATAATAAATAAATATATAAAACGATTTTGTTTTCTTTCAATTTTCTCAAAGTTAAAAAACCCTTGTTTTGATTATGTTTATTAGATAAGCTCTTGATTGTTCTTACGCCTGTCCCAAGCTAGAAGACGAATCGACATGATTTCAAATTAATTTATTAGATCATGTGATCTTAATGATATATTAATTAGAGGAAAACCTAGAAAATATGGAAATTAAAACTTTCTCAACATTGCCAAATAAGAAAAAATCCGCCGAAGTTTGCTAGTTTCAGACTATTTTGAATCTCTAAAATTAGTATATTTCTACACTTTATTTTAATCAAATATACATGATTGAATATGTATATATATATTTATTTACTTTTAATCATGCTTTATTTGTCAATTAATGATCTAGATGAGGGAAAAAAATGTTCTAATGTTCATTTCATCGACATAGACGTGTCATAGAGGTGATGCCAAGATCCTTAATTTCTCTTTTAATAAAATCTTTAGCTCACAATCAAGAAAAAAAAAATAATATTCATAGTTTTAATCAGATTAATATACTCTTTGCACCTCATATCTATGTCGATGACATTAATTTCTCAAATTTACTAACAAATTAAGTAGGTTAAATAACTAATTGTGTCCCTAAGCAATTGATTCACTTTACGTGTTATTGTGTAGCATGTCGGAGACCTGTAATGATATATATATATATATATATATATATATATATATATATATATATTGTAATTCACTGATTATAAAGGCAGGCTGGCGAGCTATGATTTTGGAAAGATTGAGAGGGCTTGATTAGCTTTGAATTATTGAGCTCTTTGTCTTATGGAAATTAATCTCTATCTTAGCAGTAGACATCTATCACGATCTTTTGCTTGCTTACTCAATACTTCAACTAAATAATTTCAATAAGGTCTTGATCAGCCTCGCTGCCAAACCACCTAATCCTCACAAACAATCAGCTTTTCATGAACTAATTAAGAGAATGCATGATTGAATTGATTGATCCTCGAATTGTTCAGCATTGTGAAAGTTCAATGATAAAAGGCAGCCTACGCCATAGAAAGACACGAGGAAGCTTAAGGATTGGCCATGCATGGCCGATTGTGCGCCAGTTATTATCCTCACAATCCATTTTTCAAGGGAGATATGATTATATAGACATCTTAAATATTAGCACGAGGTGATATTGTAGACCGACTCTGAAAATACTATAACTAATATATACTCCTCCCATCAATAAATATTTACTAATTTCGTGCTGGGTTGATTGAATTCTGTCGAGGCAATCATCGTGAGGTTAGGAATTTCTTGTCCATGATCAATGATAAGTTGTGTTCACATATTCTCACATAAATGGAGTTAATTTCTTTTATTTTTTTTTATTATATATTGCAAATCAAGATCAAACATGGAGTATATTTTGATAGACCCCTGTCAGTAAAACCAGATATAATTTATGAACAAGATCACAACCTAGCTAGGCATGGATTGAAGATTGCTAGACTAATTTTCGACTTCTAATTACAATTTCCCCCCTCGTTTTTCTAATGGCATGCACTGAAGTCTCGACAAATGGTAGTTTATATAAGCAAAACTACATGCAGCTTTGATTTGTTAAAATGAAAGGGCTATGGAATAGGTTCATTTAACGGCTACCCGATGTATATATTAAAGTGAATGCAATTAGGGTCCAACTCTACGTATAGTTATTTGGCCGACAAGTGGATCTTTCATTAGAGAGTCTTGTATTCACTTGAAGACACGACTACACGAGTCATCCAAAATTAATACGATCACTTGATGGCAAATTCAAAATCACTTTGTTATTGTGAATTATAATTAAAGATTTCGTGTTTGCTTGAGCAAACAAGGGGGGAATTAGTTTAACTAAGCACTACCATTCAATTTCTAAAATAGTGTTTGATTATTGTTTTATGACAAAAAAGATGAGGATGATTGGGATAGGGAGGATATATTTTCATCATGTCCTTTCTATTGCAATAGAGATTTACTTTAAAATTATTTTTTAAATGTTGTAACCAAACACGTACACGCACGCGCACGCGCGTGCGGATATATATTTCGGTCGTTTTTGTTTATATTAAATTTTAAAATAATTTAAGACAAATTCGTAGATTTAATGGTGGAGTGGTTGACATGCACTTGTCGTGAAGACTCTCTAGAACAATAAAAACCCTAACATGGTTGTGGATTCATCCTTGGTATGCTACTTGTCAAACACTTCGAAATAATATAAAACAATATTGCTATTCAATCTCATCGTTATGTTTTTTCCGGTGTGTTCTTACAAGAAAAACAATGATGAAGCAACTTTTATAAACGGATTTAATTATGCGTGTGTTTACGTTCCAAGGGAAGAATTAATCAGTGGTCAGATAATTTTGTTTCCAGCGAGGGTGCAAAATATTCAAAAGGTAGTTGCATGTCCATATTCAAGAAGTTATATCATGATTTAGAGATGGACGTTCCAGTTCTTCTTTCTATATTTCCACAACATGTAACTCTCTCTACGAAAGCTATAGTCCTTAGTTTTCGTACGGGTTTCATTTTCCATTCATTTCTTGTCAAATTAAGAGACACTATATATATATATATATATCGTATTGAGATGTGGTAGGTTGTAAGAGTCCATGTGCATATGTTTTTCGTAGATTTTGAGGTCTCAAGAGATTGAGGGAGCAGTAAGGAATAGTGTAAGGATAATTCTGAAGGAGTTAAACTTGCAGGGTTGCTTGAGCAACTTCCCTTGAATTATCCAAGAATGAAGCAGCAGGTACACTTGTTTCCAGCAAGCTACTCAGGAAAATTGCATTATTTTGCTAATAAAACTGTTAGAGGAAAATATTATCAATGTGTTAATTAATCGATGTTGGTATAGCTTTCCTTATAATAATCAAATCAATTAATCACTGCCTCATACATAACTGGTCCGAGATCTAAGCATTCTTTTAGCCCATTCATGAACGCTTAAGAATGAATGGGCCAATAACTAAATGACCTTCCTCTAGTTTTGAATTCGAGCCCATTCCAAGAAGCAAACACTGCCAACCCTAGTTTGAATTTGTTCCCCTCATGCTTCTAGCCTGTAACTGGTTTAGTATATTCGATTTGCAAGAGGTTTTGAAAGCAACCAGACAACATTAGCTTTGTGACTTTCAGGTACCATCACTCTCTCTACTTCTCTTCCACTGCTTTTTTTCTGTTGCTGTAATGAGAGGAACAAAACAGAAAAGAGCTCCACATTGCTTGTATGTCATTTTGAGTAACGATGATTGATGTTTGTACATCATGATTAGTAAAATATTGACATTGAATTTAGCTCTTAGTTTTAAGAATTGGGTTTTCAGTATTTTGGAGAAATTTGTGAGCTTTTTAATGACTTGCACCTCCTTTTAGGTTTTTATTCATCAAAGGAATGGTAATGTTTAACTATGACGATGAACCTTTTGGGAGTGGATTAAATTCAAGTTTCTTTAATTTGGCGTTGAGAATTCTGTTTGCTATTGTTTTTGCAGCAGGTAGAGATAGACAGACATGTTAGAAAACGAGGCAAACCCGACAATCAGCAAGTCAACTGGCTTGCCCAGGAAGCGTTTTTATCGAGCTCGAGCGCATAGCAATCCGTTGAGTGATTCGCATTTCCCTGTTCCGATTTCTCCTAGTCATGTTGACTTCTCGCTTCATTACCCTCAATTCTCCAGTGAAGTTAGCTGTATCAAAAAGGTTCAGTTTGCTGATATTGGTTGTGGTTTTGGGGGGCTTCTTATTAGTCTTTCAACATTTTTTCCAGAGACCTTGATGATTGGGATGGAGCTTAGGGATAAGGTGGCAGAGTATGTTAAGGAAAGGATTTTAGGATTGAGAGCAACAAATCCAGGTCAATATCAAAATGTATCTGTGGTTCGCACCAATTCGATGAAGTACATTCCCAATTACTTTGAGAAGGGGCAACTTACAAAAATGTTTTTCCTTTTTCCTGATCCTCATTTCAAAGAGAAGAATCATCGACGACGAGTGATCAGTCCACATTTGCTTGACGAGTACGCGCATGTTCTTGAGGTTGGTGGAATTATCTATACTATTACAGATGTGGAAGAACTTGGAGAATGGATGAATACTTGTTTGGATAATCACCCCATGTTCGAAGCCCTCACAGAGCAGGAACTTCAAGCAGATCCAGCTGTGAAACTCCTGAGTACAGCAACTGAAGAAGGGCAAAAGGTTGCGAGGAATGGGGGGCAAACTTTTCAGGCTGTCTATAGACGTATTGCACTCTCTCTTTGATACATAATGGAACTCTTACGCTGCTGAAGCCCGAACATCAATGGGGTTGACAGCCAATTTTTTATTTTTTTTTAGAAAAAATAAAAATTAACAAACTTTTCTTTTTATGAGCTGTTCTCGTTAATTGTTTGCGGCCTTACTTTTGTTTTGCAGTTATAAAAACACATGTTTCCCACTAGAGTTTTGTCTGGCTGAAATCTGACTTGGAAGATATATGCGATTGTTTTACACATGGATTGTGAAATCAAAATAGTAATAAGATGAACACTTTTTTTCTTTCTAAACTGTAATCAGTGTTAACATTTTACTTCAGAATGAGAAAGCTGCATGTCATTCTTTTTTTTTCCTTTCCCTGTGCTGCATCATGATGAAGAAAAAGAACGAGGAAATCAACCCAGACCAAGGGGGCTAGCTTTTCTGGTGTCATCTTCGCCAGTAATTCGCTCTATCAGCAAGTCCCCAGCAGGACTTCACTGCTTCCATTCTCTTATAGCCTATGTTATGTTATTGCCCGAGTCATGTCCTTTTGGTTATCATTCTTGAAACCATCTTTTTGTCGGTTTTAACCCCGTGGTTAAAAACCTTTCCATCAGGATTTTTCGTCAAATTCACTATACCAAATATCCTGGCAACTCAATGATTTTTTTGTCAATTAACCTCACAATAAACTCTTCGCATTTATCTGATGTCAAGAATTGTCGATGTGAAACCAGTTCAGGAATCATTCAAGCTTTGTTGAACATGAAGAAGAAAATAGATCCATTTCATTTTTTTTCTTTTTATAAGATGAAATAGCTATGACTGAATAGTGGATAGAGAGCTCAAGTTTTCAAATTACTATTCTGCTCAAACAAGTATCTAATTTGTGTATTGTGCACACATTCAAAATCTATAACCATTGTAACCTCCTGCACCTCCTGCACCGGGAGATCCATACCCCCCTATACTTGAGGATCCGTATCCTCCTAGATGTGATGTAAATGAAGATGATGGGTAGCCACTTTCTGCCATTTGTGAATATGCACTCAATCCTACATCTATCTTCCCATATAAATTTGGTGTTGGTTCCTTGTGATTACTAATGAACTCCTGCAAACAAGATTCCAGACATTAGCTAGGGGTCATAAGAAATTAAAAAAATTAGTCAATTAACACTGCCTGTCCGGTGGTAAAATCACCAGATTTCTATGATTTGGACATGAATGGAATGCCAATTGGTGTATGAATATCAACATTTTATGCTGGAAAAAATGTGGAAAATAGACCCAAAATTTGGAAATGAGCAAATTCCAGGTCCAAATGTATATGCAGACAGATAATAATACGTGCCTACAAGTGGACGGGGGTGTTGAGAAAAATGTTGGCACATAGCGAGACTAACTTGCTATTTAAGACACCTACCTGTATCAACTGTTGAGCCATCTGAACCTGAGCACTGGTACCCTTAATTTCCACGGTGATCTCATCAGGCATACCTCTGCTCTCTTGTATTGAAAGGATTGCCTTGCTGGTACGACGAATATATGCAATATTGGATCCAGCAACACCAATGATATCCTCAGCATATGACAGAGGCACTTGCATTGTCTGTGTCACCTGAATAAGATAGCAACAGTGTTCTCAATCTATCCAAAATAACTCGGAGACATGATATAATAAAAGTAAGCTGCCACTAAAACAAATGATATTTTTGATTGATCAGCATGCTTGCTCTAAAGATTTTACTAGGAAAAAAAGAAGACAGCAGACCTGTTAAGCCACACAGTTTCCCTCTTCCAGGCAATTAAATTCAGTCTTAGGCATGCTGCTAGAGCACAGTTAGATAGGGAAAAAAACATAACATTAAAAGAAGTGGTGGCAGAAGAGGCATGGAATTTGGGGATCATTTAGCAAATCTTTAGGAACTGGAAACATTATAATTTGGATGATAAGCCTTTTTGACATGAGCATGCATGTCAGGAAGGACCATAATCAATCAACCCTTGGCATACTGCCAAACCATAGTAAAATTATAGAGTTTTCCAGGATTAGGCATGCTGCCAAAACAAAGACGGGAGATAAGAACATCACATTGAAAGATGTCATTGCAGAAGAGGCATGGAATTTGGAAGTCATTTTCCTAACCGCAAAATTTTAAGTGAAGGAACCAGAGTTGCTAAAGATAAAAAAAACAAGTTTTTTTGTCATGAGCATGCACGACACAAAGAACTATAACCAATCAGCCAAAATCATATATGACTATAATATAAGAACATATAGATAATCAAACCAACCTGAGTTACTATAGGAGCAGTAGCTCGGCCAAGTCCAGTTGAACGTAAACCTCCAAGTCCAGGATCTCCATAAAGTGAGAATCCAGGTTGTGAGATTTTGTGTTCAAATTGCGCTTCACGTTCATATATTGATGGATCCCGTTTCAAAGATAGGGAATAATCAGAGACGATCCCACTTGAAAATGCAGGAGCAGAATGCAGTGAGGGCTGAGCAATATCAGCACGGGCATCTGCAGGGTGTTCCTGTGAAATCGTTTCATTGTACTGCAAAAGAACTTCGGTTATTTCATGATTCTCATAGCCAAAACCCAGCAACTTTAATTTGTTGGACTTACAGTTTTCTCAAATATAGGAATGACACTGTGATCAACCAAAAACTTCCTTAGATGTTCTATTACTGCTTCTAATGCTTTAAAAACCTTCATAGCTTCACCATGTATTTCCACAATTCTCTCATCCGAAGTAGCATATGAGGGTAAATCATCTATGAGGAAAACAAGAGCATCAGAGTTTGTAACATTTGAAAAAAGGAGAAAAAATCAGATAAATAGTGACAGAGGAGTTATCAGTATAGAAATCCATTAGTAAACATTGTCAAATTCCACTCCTCCTCAGAAAATCAAGTCCAGAGAACCAAAATAATAACAAGTTACAATCTTTTAGTGAAAACTGGTGTCCAGTTGCTTAGAATTTGCATCTATACATAATATTCTGTGTTATAAGAGCTTTCTTAAAGTTCGTAACACAAATAGAGGAACCATATACAAGAACAGAACACAAAGTTGAAGTAGAAACTACATATATGAAACATGAAATAGAAATAGAACAGCGCGCCACTGCCTCAATACTTTCTGCTCAAAATATTTTTCAACAAAACACAACTTGGTCAAATCTATTTGCTTAATTAAAGAGGAAAATTATAGTTTGAAGCATACCTTCTGCCATAACACGCACAGCTACACCAGTGTTTTCCTGTATTGATTTGATTATGGATCCTTGCCTCCCAATTAAGTTAATTGCCTGTGAAGATGCAACCAGTAACCTTATGGAACAAAATGCAGAGCCAGCAGAGGCGGCAGCTGAACCTGTGCTGTCACCCTCACCAGGAGATAGACCGCTCACACGCTTGAACACTCTCAATACTGCATCCATTGCAGGAGATAGTGGAGCTTCAGGCTCTTCTTTGCCAGAAATCAGAACCTGAAAAGAAACATCTACTTTAATCATAACAGTTCCAGGAAGTAGTAGAATTATGAATCAATACAAAGAAAATCACAACACAATTAATTCAAACTGGTCAATCCAATAAATAGATCAGAGCTTTTCCGTCTTACTTCCATTCACCAACAGTAGAATCAGCCCAAGTCTCTCCTAGGGCCTTTGAATTCAACGAGTAAACACAATTAAGACTGCGTTCAGCTTCCAGCAGCTTGCAGACAAAACCCATGAAGGAGTTCATATTTGGGTTGAACTTTCAAATTCATCCAAGTTCATGAACATGCGCCATATATTTAATGATTCATATCAACTTTTCCATTTCATGATTTTGTTTCTTCACGCTCATTTACATTGAAGAAATCACTCAAAATAACACCAACCTCAACTCTTGTTAATATAATATAACCTAGTCCTCTTTTGTTTTTTTTTCAAAACTCAAAAGCCACCAACAGAAGTGTTCAACTTCTTGTCAAATTCAACACAATAAATTACAAAATATGTGACGACAACACTCCAAACCTCGAGGGTTTTCCTTCTCAGGTCCCCAAAAAAAAAAATCTTTCACACAAGATCCCACAAAAGGCACAAACTCCAACATCCAAACCCCCAACTTCATTAAAGAAATTAACAAAACACAAAAGACACAAATTTTAACACTAAAAAAACAAGCTTTAACTTACAATTCGATCAGAAATACCAAGAGGACCTTCAAGAATACGAATACGAGCACGTGTCTCATCACACATTTTCTTCACCAACTCTCCTTTCCGTCCAATAATGCTCCCTACTTTGGATACCGGCACAATTAACCTAAACACATTGTCTCCTGGCCATCCAGGCCACTTCTCCTGTGACTGTGACTGCCCTTGTTGCTGCCCTGCTTCCTCCAGTGCTTCCGTTCCCGTTTCTGCTCTCTTGTTAATGGCGTTTACTTCTGTTTGCTCTGAACTGAGCGTTTCTGCTGCTGATGAGTCCATGTTGATTGAAGAATTTGGGATCCAGTGAGGGTTTAATTGAAGAAATTTGGGACTCAATCAGGGTTTACGTCTCTCTCTCTCTCTCTGAGAATGGGAGAGTGATTTGTGTCGTTGATAAGCAGAAAAAGAAAAAAAAGATAAGAAAGTAAAACAGAATTGTTTTTTGATGGCATGTCGTCTGGGAGATATTTCTTTTAGAGTAGGCGACGAGTCGGTGGTTTTCCTGAATTGTTATGGTGATTAGTTTTCATGCATGGATAAAAATTTCCTTATTCACATAAACAATAATGATTTATACTTTTATGGGAATAAATATTTGATAACTTTTAACTGATAGATTTTATATTTTGAATTATTTTCTATTCATAATATTGTAATTGCAAATAAAATAATAATAAAAATAAAAATTATTATTATAATTTTAGATCGAACTTATAAGTATATTTATCTAATTATTGTATTTAATGAACGAAAAATCAATTTTCTTACCTGAAAGTATGTAATGATTGACCTTCATTGTTATAATCTCACAAAGATAGGCTGGTCGATGGAGTTTAATTAACAAGAGTTTTATTGTTTTAAGCAATAAATCATAAAATTGATTAAAAAAATACTTATTAATTAATAAAATCTATTAGGAGATGTTTAGAGCGTTTTCGTGGTTGTTTTATATAATATTTTTTATTTGAAAATATATTAAAATAATAAATATTTTTTTAAAAAATATTTTTTACATTAACACATAAAAAATTAAATTTTTTATTTTTTTCTTTCTAAAAAACACTTTTATTACACAAACATAAATAGAATTTTAAAAAATAAAAACACTCAATAATAGTTTTTATTGTAAGAATATAATGATACTTTGCATTTGTTTTCAAGTACTAGAATCTTTTTATCTTGATGACATAGTAAATTGATTATTATGATACTTTACGAAATATTTTTTATAATGATTTTGTTTTTTACTATGATTTAAAGTGATAATTTGATTATTTATAAAAAAACAATAATAGTAAAATAACAAAAACACTTTTAAAATAAAAGTAATTAAGCCCGAGGTCGAAAATAGGTATGAAATTATGATGAAAGATTGTAGGTATATGGGAGGTCTTTAGAATCTTCAAAAACATACCGCCAAGGGGTATCCGTGTTGTCTTATCGATCTATGTTGCAGTGCTATGTGTGTTATTAAAATGAATCTTGATTCTCTACGAGCACGCTACCCAAACAGATGGTTTCTTTATTGGAACCTAACGTCTTTGCCTGGGGAAATACCATGGCTTAATTAAACGTTGTTGACCTGAGATTTGCAGCAAACAGGCTAAGAAACCTGCTAGAAATGCTCACACAAATCCTCTTGCCAGACATCGTCCATTATTGGGTTGCGACAGAACAGGCAAGAAAAGAGAAAGCTGTTTATTATCAGCTTGATAGTGATCATGGAGAAAGATGGTCACCCTCGCTCCCAAAAGCTTTTCTAGTTTCAAAGTTTTGGCCTCATGATATCAACTAAGTTGGATCTGGCAGGAAGTTGAAGGGGCTCCATCTCATCTTCATCGACTCTGGAGAAATATTTGTCCACCATTTCATCAGTCACTAGCTCTAACTTTGAAGGTTCCCACTGTTAAGAACAGGAAAAGAAAATTACATTATGTGATCATTGATAAGAAAACATATCAAGCACGGCACCACATGTACGTACCTTGGGATTTTTGTCTTTGTCCAGTAAGATGGCCCTCACTCCCTGCAAGAAAACCCTGTTGTTAGAGACGAACAGTCGTTGCATTATGTTCTTATTATCGGAGTTATCATTCCTCTAATTACCTCGTAAAAGTCATTGCTAACTGTTCTTCTCACAATGTGGCAAACAATGGTGCATTCCTGGATGAGGCATTGCTCAAGTTCTTTCGTGCGGCCCTCTCTAATCTAATCGACACACGGAAAGTTATTGCTGGATTAAAAAGAAGAAGGGAGCATCCCTTGAACTGTAATTGGAACAAAATATTAACTCAAGTAAAAGACCAGAAATCCCTTAGAATCTCATACCGATCTAAGGGAAATTTTGAGGCCGGTTGGGCAGGCTGACTTGATCCAGTTGATTGCATCAAGAATCCACTTTTCTGATTTAGTTTCAGCCTCACTCTCCTAAAACAAGCCGAGCAGGTATCAAATCGATGGCAATTCCTAGCCGAGACTTTCCACACTAAGTTTAGGTCAGAAAACGTGCTTCTGTGAGATGCTCACCAGTGATGACAGTATTTCTTCAACTGTTGTTCTTGAGAAACATTTGTTGATGATCTCCAATCTATTTAATGGTTAAATATTCAAATTCAGAATGGATGTAGAAGACGCAAGTAACTACTGATAAAAGCAGCATAATTCTTTCATGAACCTGAACATTACCTGCTATAAACACCATGCTGTTTATCATTTGATTTGTGCGTAAATTTGCTGATGATCTCAGAAATTGTTTTCGTATCAGAAGTTACTTCATCTAATGCAGTTTCCAACAAACGGAGATCCTACCAAAAAAAAATGAACGAAAAAAGAGAGCATACACGATAAAATAGCTATCAATGCAGCAAAAAACTGGATGATTTCTTGTCTAGGAAATGGCGATTGCCTAGATGTTAGAGAAGATATCAGGTGCAGATCAAGAAATTCCTTAATATTCTGCGAGGCAACTGCTTCTTTGTGTAATCTTTAAATGATAAATAAATTAAGCATAATTCTAAGAGACATTGTTGGAAGAGTAGGATAGGTGTGGTAGAAATTAAATTTAAAAAACAAAGCTAAAGAACAAAGAAAACTTAAAAGAAATTAATATATACAATAAGCCCTAAATAATCAAAGAATTAAATCACTCAAATAAAATCCTATTCTCAATAAATTCTGTATTCTAGCTACCCCACTAGTTGATCTTTTCTGAACCGGTTGACCGGTCCATTTAAATCAACTGGTCAACCGATTCTAAACTGATAGACTGGTTTCTATGTTCTGTAGAAAAATGGAATGGTAAGTTTAGTTTCCAACATCGTGTTTAAACTTATTTGTAAACAATCATTTTAACAATAAGTATTTTTTTTCTTTAACCTTGTTTTGAACATCAATGTTCTTTTGTCCTTCCGCTCCATATCTCATAGGTTGCTCAATGTAGACGTTCTCATCTAGAGAGCTATTTAGAAAGACTAATTTAATATCTATTTAATATATTTTCTATCTATATTAAACAATTATGGCAATGATTAATTGAATAGCCATGTGAACAAATATTTCATCACAATCAATTTCTGGATTTTTGATATTATTTTTTACAACTAATTTTGCCTTATATCTCTCCACTTCTCCTTTGATATTATTCTTTTCTTTATAGACCCACTTGGTACCTATTGGTTTCTTTCTTCTTGGTTTTCTGGTGTCATTTTTCTCAATTGATACAATTTCACCATCTATAGTCCTTCTCCACTTTTCATCAATTATTGCTTATTCAAATATTATAGGATTACATGTTACAAGAAGACAATACAGTGTTACCTCACACATATCATTAAAACTTTTTATCTTTCTTGGTGGACTTGATAGATTGTCACTACTTGATCTTCCCCTAAAAGAAAATGGATGAAGGTGAAGTTGAGCTTATTGATGTTTTTAGAGGTGTAATTATAAGTTCTTGATGATCTTTATCTCTTTTTTCATCAAGAACTAGTAGATAATCATATTTTTCATCATCATCATCATCTACCTTTCAATAATATCCTCTTTCTTCATTGAACTCAACATCTCTACTAATCACCATCTTTTCTTCATTGGAATTGTAAATCTTGTGTTTTTTTTTGGACCTTTGACATATCCCACAAAGATGATTACTTTGCTTTTATCATCTAGCATGGTCTTTACTTTGTCATTTAACATGCATATATCCAATGTTTCTAAATACTTTCAAGTGAGTAACATTTGACTTTCTTCCACTTCATACCACTTGTGGAGTGAATCCATTTAAGTCTTTAGTATAGTATCTATTTGACAAGTAAACCTAAAACTCTTTAAGCATCTTTTTGATTTTGATCATGCCTCTCATCATGTTAAAGATGTTTCTCTCCATTACTCTATTATTTTTTATGGGGATTTAGGCATTGTTAATAGTCTTTTTATACCATGATCTTTGAAAAACTCATTAAGCTTATTAGAATAAAATTCACCTATACTCGTCCTAAGTGATTTTATAGTATACTCACTTTCTTTTCAACTAATATCTTAAAGTTTTAAAAAAATTAAGTGCATTACACATTTATTATAAGAATTCTACTCATATTTCTCTACTATAATCATCAATAAAAATAATAAAAACTACAAGTTTTTACCAAATGAGCATGGATGGATAGGACCATATATATATATATATATATATGTATATCTGTGTGTGTGTGTCTTACAAAATTATTTGCCTACTAAACATCCTTCATATAATTGATTTAGATGTTTAATTGATGGTAGACCCTTCAACATCTTTTTTTGCATTATCATCTTAAGCTATAAAAGTTTACATATCCAAGTCTCATATGAAAAAATCAAGTCTCGTCCTTCACATATACCTTTAGGCATATCTATCTCTATATTTAGAAACAACATTCTATTGTTTATTATGGTTATGTTTGCATTCATAACTCCATGATTATTAAGTAATGTCAAAGTACAACTTTCATCTTAATTTCATATAATTTCTATAATAATTGTCAGTTCAATATGTCTATATCCTATACCTCATTTTAAGTATTCCAAAACTATCTTTTAAAGGGAATTTTAAGATGAGTGTTTGTCCATCTATATTTCATTGACTTTTGTTTCATAGACTTTTAGTTTTCCCATGAGACTTTGACTAGTAAGAAATCCATATTTTACAAATTCTTTATCACAACTATAACTTAATGGGATTTATTTTGTTGTGGGCATATAATTTTTTTCTAACTCACAAGTTTCTTCTATCTTTTCTCCATATCTATTCATTTGATTGTATATGATCAATACTCTAGCAAAGTGATTTGAAATACTTTCTAATTAAAGAATATATATCTTTTCGAAGTCACCTTGTAACTTATATAGATGTACCTTTCTTACATTATTAGCTATCTAGTTTGATTGTTATAAAACTTATCATGCTTATTTGACGATGGCTACGCTGACCATTATCTCAAAAGTGAAACCATTTAAACATTGATGAATGATTATGAGTGTTTATTGATCATTCATTCATTCATTTTACAAGGCCTCTCTTTGGGATAAAGCCAACTTCACTCTTTTTGTAGGGTCCTCAAAGATTTTTTCTATCATTTCTCACAAGTCTCATAAACCTAATCAAGCTTTTACTCCAATTATTATAATTGTTATTTGTCAAACAAGGACATTGAAATGGAAAGTTTGGATTGATCACTTTAAATAATCAAACACAACCTTTTATAGCGCTTGTTGGAAAAGAATATAGGTGTGGTAGAAACTAAACTTAATGAATAAAGCTAAAAAAACAAAAAAGATTTGATAGGAATGATATTTTTCATTAAGTGTTTTGTCAAAATATACTCTCTTTTTACAAACAAAAGCTTTGATACCACTTGTTGGGAAAGAAGGATAGGTGTGATAGAAACTATACTTCAAAAACAAAGAAAATTTAAGAGGAAAGATGTTTTCATTAAGTGTTTTCTTCAAAGAAAACATCTTTTCTTTGATCAATCAATTCATTGAAACCAACCGGTTGATCGATTCGAAACCAATAGACCAATTTATTTGTTTCTTAGAAAAACCAAATATCAAGTTTGATTTTCAACATGGATTACCTTTGCTAGCATAAAATGAGTTGCAAGGCCACATTCAACCATTTCTGCTCCTCTAATCTTAGCTCCAGTAAGTCCCAAGTATTCACCTGCATAACATTTTTAATGAATTACAATAAATAATTGCATAAAGCATCGAATCAGAGTCTTTAAAGATAAATTAACTTTCTAACGAATAAAAGCAAAGAATTTCTCTTTTTTCCTTGATGCATTGGATCTATTTTCATCTCGCATTTCAAAAAGCACCGAGTTCATCATGAATATCCAGAAGTGTGGATGACGATGAGAGGGAAGATGAGAAGGCATGAAACTCGCACCAAATTATTATTACAGTAGATGATGGAGTAACAAATAACTAGTTACCATAAAATCCAGGAAGCCTGGAAAGAAAATACGATGACCCCACATCAGCAAAATGTCCTATTGCGGTCTCTGGCATAGCGAACACCTTTGCAAGTTCATGTAACAACAAAGCCCCATTACTTATCCACTGTAAAAATGAGATGAACATGCAGATGATTCTAGGATCTTATCTAAGGATGACCTTACAGGTATTTTTATGAATTAGGGTGATGAATTCAGGCCCATGAAAGGGTATGGTAAAGCTAGAACAACTAATTAGCATTTTAAAACTACAATAAAATGAGATATGATTATTGGATTAGGTTGAAGTTCTTCCAAGTAATTCTGCAAATACTTTTACTTTAAATAACCATACCATCACTGATCAAACTGTTGTATCTTCCGAGAATCAAGTTTCATGCTCATATGCTCTTGTTTTAGCCAATTTTGGTATTTATCTTATATTATTTTGGAAGATATTTTAATTCAGATTTATATTTGATTTTCTTATTATTTTTGTATTTCTGTTTTTTTATAATAGAATTTCTGATCTATTTAAAGGTAATGTAAATCTTTTGAGAAGACAGTCACTATATTAATCAATTTAAGATTTTATAGTTTATATTTTGTTAAAGAACCATTATTATATTAATCAATTTAAGATTTTATATTTTATTAAAGAACCATTTCACCTAAAAGCTTAAGCTTGTAGGTGAGGCCCCATGATATGATTTATATTATTCTATAACACACCTCCTCAAGTGAAAGCTCTTTGGACTTAAAACTTGCACAAACCCACATCACTTTATACTTAATTTTTATCAAATAAAATGAGGGTGGTGAGATTCGAACCCGTGACCGCTGGGTCAACGAGTTAAGGAACCATGTTAAGGAACAGTATCGTGAGGCCTCATAATATGATTATATTATACTCTAACATATTTGTAACTATTTTCATTAATTAAAATTCTTGAGTTTTCTGTGTAACTGTTATCCCATAGTTTTTGCCTGCATCACAAAGTTATTATTCAGAAACATCACTAAGACAAATCAGCTCCCTATGTTTCCAATATGTAAAGCAGAAGTATACAGTGTTTTCAGTGACAATCCTGAAAGTTGCCTGCAGGGATAGCCCGGCACCACCTCCCATCACGATCCCATCAATAATTGCAACCTTCAAATATCCAATTGCATTTATTAAAATCAAACGAAGTTGACAGGATTAAAGAAATATGTCATGAAATAGCTATTATTTCCTTTGCTGATTTGCATAATTAATGACAGAGCCAAATAAATTATATACCACAGGCTTTCCATATGTTGCAACTAAGTAGTCCAACATGACTTGTTTCTTGTAAAAATTTGCTCCATAGCTCCAATGCCCTGCTTCATCCAATGAGATAAACATTAACGGCATCAAACATTCTCCAATTATTTTATTAAACTTTCTAAGAAGATGTTTCTCACCTGCAACCAGACAGGTATATGATGCCAGGACATCACCACCAGCACAAAATGCCTTTCCATTTCCCTGCATGAGATTTAGCTGAATGTGATGTCTGAGGTAGATGATAATGGCGTCGGCGGCGACAAATGAAAGAATCACCAGGGAGTATAATCATGTTCTGATGTCTAAAAATGGGCAACTTAATTACAGGTTGGAGATTCTAGCACATTCCTGTATCAGCTATTTTACCTTCAATATCACAATTTTGACTTTAGGATCAGCCTCGAATGCTTTCAACTCCTTGATCATCTGAAGGATCTGTCAACAAAATCAATAAAGGAGTTACTGGTCAAGTCTTTATCATTTAGAAAGTCATTGAGAGAAACTACTTATTTCACCACCCTATTTTGCTAATTTTTATGCTTGAGAGAAACTGATCTTGTGTCTCTGAGTACCGTTTCCTGATTTCTCTTGGTGAAATATGCCATCCTTTATGAGAAGAAAAGAAGGTAGAAACGAAGGGAAAAAATAAAATGGGATTCGTAAATAAATTAGAAAAATCAATCTACGCATACCATGTGATAGCTGAGGCTGTTTAACTTGTGTGGCCTGTTCAAGATCACCCTTTTCACACTTGAATTTCCTTCAAACAGCACCTGGATAAGGATACAAATCGTGTGAAGAAATTAAATATTTCTCGGCTTCCCTAATTATACAAGCTCAGAGAGAGCTTTTTATTCATACCACAGACAAAAAAAGTCATTCCATTTTGTAGACACACTACTAAAACACACCCCTGTTTGCAAAAATTGCAACGGTACATTGTTTAGCAACAGATGTCAAAACTTAAAAAAGATAACAAGAGTTGCAACAGATATTCCGTTGTATTTTTATTTTGCAACGGTAAAATAAAAATTTAGCTTGCAACGGAGTTTCTGTTGTCTAGCCATTTCAAATTTAGCTTGCAACGGATCTTTTGAAACTAATTAACATTAACAAAGGCTTTCTTTGTTATTTGCAACGGATTTCTCCGTCTGCAACAGGCCTGTTTTTTTTGTAGGTACATGCATGAACAAAAGGAGTAACGTAATGAACAGTGAGTAAGATGCACGAAGAAGGAAACTTTGGCCTATTGGGATCTTAAATTTCTCGTGTTTTTCTCCATGCATTTGCCATTTATCACAAGAAATGTTGCGTTAAAGAGAAGAAAATGCGAAGCACCTGGTCAACATCTTTGTCGAAGCAGTGACGGATAGCCATTGGAGATATAAATCTGCTCTCCTGCTTCCAATATACAACAAGTTAGCGAGCGAACAATCCTTCTTATAAACACTAGCACCCACTATAAAGCAACTGAATGATCTTCTTTTTTATCTGGTGTATGTATCGCAAACAAAGCATGCATTCAAACAATCCAACGTGAAAAGAATGAAAGAAGAGACCTGATGAAACTCAACCAGCTTCGACGTACGGCAACGTTTATGAAATCTGGCCACTTAATTTTTCTGAGAGCCAAACCTGTCTTCCTCAAGAACTTAGAAAGTGAACAATGGCCACTGCGTTTTAAAGTACTTCTGCTAGCTTCATTGCTAGCAGTGCATGAGCTCCGTTGGTGTAGTAGGTTAGATATTTATGAGGGCAGATGAACTGAAGTCACAGATTCCTGCGCATGTGAACTGCAAGTTTTTTCACAGGCAAAGACAAAGGATGCTTTATCGATATTGATTACTCTTCTTTCCATTTTTGGCTACCAAATTAATAGCCATATTAATTCAAACCAAGCTGTCCACCGAAAACATTGATTTTGACCTAGGTAACATCTAACGTGCCATCTCATGTCATGTCAGGGTGGATCATTAACAAATTACACACACCTTCGACTTCAAAGGAAAGAAAAGAAGCAGAACTGTTCAGAATCTCTCCTGTTTGTTTCATCAACGACATGCAACAAAAACAAAGTTTGATGGTGTGTGCCTGTCAAGGCAGGCCCGCGCATGGGCGGTACCGAAAATGGTTAGGCTATTTTTTTTTTCTTTTCAATTAATTACTCTTTTTGTATGTTTATTTTTCAAAAAATATATTATATTTATATTAATACCCCTTCTCTTTTTTATTTTATTTAGAGAGCCTCAGTTAAATGATGATTATTTTTTGGTTGTGTTTAATTCACAAATATGTTTTTCTAATTCATTCATGATGAAATATATTTTTAAAAATAAAAATATTTTTTCGGATAATATTTCTAATATGTGGTTTTGTATAAAAATTTTTATGGAAGAAATGACATGGAATCTTGAATAATTGATAAAAACAAAAAAGTGTTAATTGAGATCTTGAATAATTGATAAAATGAAAATATAATAATTGAGATCTTGAATAATTGATAAAAACAAAAAAATAGCATGTTGTTTGTATTTTCAGGATCCTTATAAAGGTAAGAGGTATCATTAACAAGATTTTCGGTGTCATGGACAATTAAGTGCTCAAGAAAAAGTGTTTAATCATGCACACTTAACTCCATCTAACTTGATAAATTTTTCTTTTGGAGTATGGAAGCAAAGGTGAAGAATTTTACAAAACATGTCAGTTTATCAATACAAAACGCAAATTGAGATTGTTGTTGCATCGATGGCACTGCATAATTATATTAGAAGGAGATTGCAAAATGATGTCGTTTTTGTTGAATATGATCGTAATTTCAATCATATTCTGGATGATTTTTTACCCAACATTGCAGCTCACGCAAATAGTTTGGGATTACAGAGGCCTTCAAGTATGGATTTTATTTGTGATAGCATTGCATGTAGTTTGATAGGAGAATAAAAACAAGTGTATAATTTACTTGAATTATTAATTATATTGTGTTATTATGATTATTAAATCTAAATCTACAACATTTAAAAAGCAACATGTGTGTGTATGTGTATATATGCCTTTTAAAATAATTTTACAAGTTAACAGCAATATAAAAAACATAATAACCAAACACATGAATCTATCTTTCATTAAACTTCAAAATTAATCACAATTTTACTCACACTTCAATTTCAATTCTGAACCTAAATTAAAAGTGTTTTTTTATAAAATTATTTTTTTTAACTTTAACCACAACAAAACCATAATACCAAATACACCTTAATTGTTTGAATAGCATTTTTGGGAACATGACACGAAAACTTTCTCCTTTGAAGAGTGGGCTGGAGGTTGCATATAAAAGCTGTAGGATTTGATTTCCTTAAGGTAAAAGCTGTGGTTCATCCTACCTTTCTTGGCTTGTGCTATGGAGCAAGTGTTGCCAACTTTTTATCACATGAACAATCAGTAATGGAGATTGCCTTCACTGTATATATTGGGAGGCTGGGAGGCATCTGCGGGTGATTTTCTCTTGGTGACAAAGTAATCACAAATATGGTAACATCAATTTTTTTAAAGAAGAAAAAAACAAGACTATGTTTCAACTTTAAAAAAAGAAGAATAATTTCTTCACTCAAGTTGATCTGTCCAAGCTGTAAACCGGGCCCTGGGCCGATACAGGGAGCGGACAAGTTCAATCGCACTAGAAAAGATGACCCGGATATCATCACTGCACCAAAATCAGTAGTGATAGAATGTTAGTACCCGTTTGCAAAAAGAGGCGACAGCATTTTTCCCATTCGAGTCATTAACTTGGCTGTTGTAATCCTGGCATGACAATGATTAAGAAGCAACCATGTAAAAGCTCGCTTCAACCTGAAAATAAGCATGGCATTGTTCTGGTGCCAAGATTCTGTCAGTTTCAAGAAAGCTCCGATGGGCAGCCACAGCTCTGAATAGTCCTCCTATTCTTTATAGTTCTCTCTGAATTTGTTGGATTCGCAAAGATGCAAATTACCATTGTGGACCAAGTTGGCGTTGCTTGAATCGAAGTGCTGCAACGTTATGCTTTATCATTCCCTCTATAAGCCCAGTCTCGATGCTTCAACTTGCTCTTGTTCAATCCTGCAAGAAAACATATGATACCAGATATGAAAAGTAATCAGTAAGGTGTTAAATAATCTTTCCAAATCAAAATACAAGATACAAATAGCAGATACATGAATCGTTGGTAATATATCTTACCTGCTTCAGATAGAGCTCAAACCAAGGTACTCTGTCATTGCAAAAAAGGAATATTTTCAAGATATGTGTGCGCAGTGTCATGATGCTATATTTCTTCCAGAAAGTATGTAACGATGGATGCTCCTGTGAAAATTCATTTATCCTCGTCACTGATTGCAAGGAAGCTACTGACCACCAACACAATGGTAAAGGCCATGTTTATTTCCTTGATAATCAGGACAGCAAGTTGATAACCGTCAGTAGGTCCTAGAGTTCCAGATGGGCACCTCCACCAAACACCTGGCAAGGACTTGTTAGACAACATCACGAAACTATTTTGAAATTCTATCAGAAATTACCCATTCTTAAAGTCTCGCTCCTCTAAGTTGAATGTCAAAGAAAAATTCATAACCCAAATCATATAGTTTGTGCCCATAAACTCAATTTTTGGAATGGCAAAATCCTATCTTAGAAGAGAATAATTGGTAAAAAACCATGTCAATCCAAAACCAGCAACTTATAGCAGATCAAATCAAGCTCACATAAAAAAAGGAAGGATTCAAACATGATTAAAGGGGAAAAAAAAAGTTTTCTCAGCTGTGTTTTTCAAATGGTAAGCATAATCATTAGGAGATTGACTGCGATGAGCAGTGCACTAAGTATAAATGCGAGCATATATACTTCCATAATCACATCATTCAACATGCTAAAAGTTATAAGCTGACATGCTTCAGCATTTTCACGGCAAGCTTAAAAATCTTCTAACTTAAAAAGTTAAATATTTCAGGCAAATTTATCAGGATAACTTGTACCAAAGCATTATTTTTACCAAATGGAAACCTGATAGGACCTATGTCAGGGTTCCTAGAATTTCACAAACAGGTGAAGCTAGAACAATGGCAGCCTAGAAAACCTGCTTATTGAACTTAACAGCATCTATAAACAATACATACCTCTGGAAAAATCATATGCAAGACTTTAGGATCCCCACAAGCAGAAAGTAGCCACCTTCATAAACTGGATCCCAATTTCAAATGCAAGGACTGTGACTTGCCAGCCAAATTGCTCCCTATCATTTCAAACTAGTAATTTTGCACTGTCCTTGCAGGACTCCGGATCTCCCGAGAGGATAGTCTATTGTTTCCAGTCAACCATTTCCAATACAGCTGAAATGCCCTTTCAGGTTCCTTCATTTTGTAGTACTGCTTAGTTAGTATTTGAAATGGAACATGATCAATTAGTAAACCAGATTTCAATAACTTGGCTAAAAGTTCCTCGGCCTCCTTATAATTATACTTCACACAGTAACCTCTAATTAGCTCAGTGTAAGTTATCATGTCTGGATTACATCCCCCTCTAAGCATTTCATCATATAATTGAAGAGCATAATGAATGTGTCCCGCATTAGACACTGCACCGATCAAAAGATTGTAAGTAACCACATCCGGAAAAAGACCCTTTAAAAGCATCTCCTTTTTCAGAAAACATGCATACAAAATGTTTCCTACTTTTACTTGTGCATGAATCAAAGCATTGTAAGTGAACACATTTGGTACAACACCAAAAGACAACATTCGATCTCTGATGGCAAATGCATTACCAATATTTCCACATCTCCCATAACCATCAATTATGAGGTTCCACACAAGAGGCTCGGGTATCAATGATTTCTCTAACATACAATTAAGATAACCATTAGCCTTATCTACATCCCTGTAAACACATAGGCCTTGAATTATTAATTTATATGAAACCTCATCCGGAGCAACTCCCATTCTTAACATCACATCATGTATGTAGCAAGCCTCATCAAGCCTTCCACTCTTGCAAAGACTAGATACAAGAGTGTTATATGTGAAGACATCAGGCAGTAGACCTCTTTTAAGCATTTGACAAGAATAACTATATGCAAGTTTCATGTCTCTGGCTAAACAGAATCCGTGGATAAGAACATTATATGAGATAACATCCATCGGGGTACTCTCCTCCAACATTGAATCCCAGATACCAAGCGCCTCAACTATATCTCCACTCTTGATAGAACCATCCATTAGTATAGTTGAGGTGATAACATTTGATGCTGCCTTTTTATCATCATCTAGTATCTTTCCAAGAAGCTTCTTACCTTCAGTTAAAAGGTCCTTCTTGCAGAGTGCATTCAAAAGTGTGTTGAAAGTAACTCTATTTGGTTTGGTACCACTATTAGCCATAGAAGAAAAAAGATGTAATGCTTTATCAACATTATCGAGAAGACAATAACCTTTGATAAAAGTATTATATGTGGCACAGTTGGGAGATGGACCCTTGTCTAGCATCTCCCTTATAAGCCAATCTGCCTTCTCCAACTTCCTCATGTTGCACAGTCCATTCACCATATAATTGTGTGTCAGCACATCAGGAACAAAACCCTTCTGAATCATTTTACTCCTTAGCCATAAAGCTGGTCCCAGCTTACCCCCCAAACACAAATCCTTGATTATAGCTTCATTTCCTGCACAACTAGCATCCAGCGCATATCCCGTAATGCCTTTCTTCACCAAAGAGATATCATCCCTGTAAGACTTGGAGAAACAAAAATATATAAATAACTATGTTCTGATTCTCAAACTGTTATCACTTGCAACTTATGTGAACTAATCACCAACAAAACATTCAGCTCAAATAACCAAAAGCTATCATTCAACAATCAGTCGCACCCATATAAAAAGCTGACAAATTGAAGTCTAAAAGACACGGGGAAAAAGAAAAGTTTTCAAATTAAACAAGATTTAAAGAAACAGCCCAGTAATTACATCCACTACATTTATCATTTATGAATAATCCACTTGCAACCTGTATAAACTATCACCGAGACACCAGCACAGCATTCAGCTCAAATGATCAAAAGCTCTCATTCAACAATCAATCCCCACCCCATATGACAAGTTCACTACAGACATGAAAAAGCAAGACTCCAAACAATACATTTCAGCTAAACAAGGAAATTTATGGAAACATTCCAATAACTACATCCACCACATTCATTATCCAAGGCAAAAGTACCCTCCTAATTAAGCCTTTAAAATACCGTAGATTTATATAGTAAACATCCACACTCCAAAGTATAGTTCAAATTCCAACAAAAGAAAAACAACAATGAATCAAAAGCTGACCTCATCGATTTCAAACGATCCAAACTACCCTTAAGCATTGAGTCCAGTACATTGAAAACTAGTGGGTCTCCTCCTCCACCATCGAATTGCTTATTATTCGAAAACTCGTCACCAACAACAACATCCATGCCTTGCCCACGAGTCCTCCTTCACATTTCCCAACATTTTTCTTATTACAAAACATATTAACATAAAAACAAATCCTAAACATTAACATCAACAAAAACAGCATTACCTTAAATCTGGATCCAAAACGGGCTCACAGGATAAGATTCCACAGAATAAATTCGCAACATTGTGCTTGAAACTCTCAATGGTTTTTTCAAAAAATCGAAGCAGCAAAACCTGTGCTGATACTGTCGTTGTCGATGATTCTCCACAAGATATGCATAACTATAACATAAACTCAAGAAGTCAAATTTAAAGAGAGAGAGAGAAAAAACAACCAAAAAATGATTAAAGAAGATTAGTGAGAACTCACAGCCATGTTTTTATGCTTCTCCTCTATCTCTTTCGGTATAAATTACTGCTTCAGATGAATCAAAACAAATAAACAAAACCATCAATCTTTTTGAAGGGTTAAAGGCAAATGTGTAGCTGTTTTTGTCCAAAAACCCTCACTCTTTCACTCAGCCTCCCTAGACGCTCTGTGATTGTTGAGCTTGAGCTACGGGTACTGTTCTGGGTCTGACCCAGTTATTTCTAGGCTTGGTGAAGGTGAGCCCAAATCAATATTTGCCTTGCCCATCTTTTCTTACTACTGGTTTACTTTAAAAAAGGAAGAATATTTTCAATAAATATTGATAGATACCCTTGAAGTTTATACAATTTCTATAAAATATGTGTTTCGAGTAAGGGAAAAGTCTGATTCATGGTGAAGTTTTGGAGTTGAATAGGTTTTTAATTCAAAATTAATCAGTTTTATGGTGAACTTATTAAAATAGTCCAGGTTTAAAAAAAAAAGATTTTATATTCTAATAATATCCAAAAACAAAAATGAATTTATTTCAATTCATTGTTTATCGTTTGATTAACTATTTTTCCTTGTAATTTAAATTAATAAAGTTACAAGCGTCACACTATACAAAATAACATTAGAGATTTTAGCTTTGGATATAAAATCCAATTCAATATATAAAAAAAAAAACTCATCATATTATTCATTGATAACGTATTGTTATATTTGTGTTTAGAAGATTTATCATTGTAGCTGGAATAGCTCAGTTGGTTAGAGCGTGTGGCTGTTAACCACAAGGTCGGAGGTTCGACCCCTCCTTCTAGCGCTAATTATTTTGTTTTGTTTCTGTCACCGACAAAACAACGCGGCACAGCTTCCAATTCTAGAATCCAGAGACAAGCTATAAAATGTTATCATTATTCAGAGACCAGTGACGTGCGGGATTTTTGTTTACAGAAACTAAGGTTATTTTCCCCAGAGTATGGATGATTGTATAAAATGGAGCCACATATTTCTTCCGGGGATGAATGAATATGTGGCTGGATTATTATAAATCAATGAAACTATAACTTTCTTTAGACAAAAGCATTGGATTTGAACATGCGTGGGAAAAGAAGAACAAACTGTCCATTACTTTGACCAGGTGGATACAGAAGGCAATTGCTGATACACATAGACCCATCTTTTATTAGACAAAAAGCCAGGCTGAGACACCATTAATAATCTGTTCACACGTTGGATGCCATCGTGTAAAAGGGAAAACAAACATGGGAGCGATTATTTGTTGTTTGGAGAATTGCATTCCCCCAGCTCACCAAGATACTAAATGATCACATCACAGTCTGGAATATGCAGCGATGCATCGCTAACGCAATGACAACACCTTTTGAATCTGGGTTTTGTGTATGAGCCGTTGTGGTAAGAAAAAATCGGAATCTGATGGGTTAAGGCTCAACTTCCTTTTCAAAGATATTGAAATTCTAGTAAATGATGTTTGCTTTTGCATAGCTTAGAAGGGAAGAAAGAAACCTTTGAATAAACTGTAGGCTGGAGATGTTCGCATCTGATTCCACCCCTACTCCCCTCCTTCTTCGTATACTTGGTTGTTGCACTTGCACAAGATGCTTGCTTGAACTACTTTATGTCCCGAAATAACGTAAAATTTGAATGGATTAAGGTGGGCTGTTCTTGAAACCTTCCATAAGCAATCTTAAAGACTTCAGGGGTGTAAATAATTCCCATCCAAATTCAAAAAAAGAATGATTCATGGAGTCACTTGATTAGCTTGCTCTTGTAAATGTTGGTATATTTCTTCTGAGAACTCGAAAGGAAAGAATACAAGGCATTTCTTGGGGAAGACAATTATCCCAAAAACCATCATGAGAGCAAAGCTCTTTTGCTTCAGCACATTAAATTAAGAGATTCCGTTTCCTTTTCCGATGCACTATATATACATCACGCCATAGATCATAAGAAGTATCATCAAAGCATAAGCTCCCTCTATTGCATATTCCCAAATTTGCAATCCTTTTATTTCAATTTTATCCTCTCTCGACCATTCCTTAGTTCTGAATAATATGACCGATGCTCTTGTTTCCGTAGTCTTGGAGCAGTTGAGCCCAATAATTGCTCAGGAGGTGCAACAGGAAGTGAGGCTCGTAGCTGGTGTCAAGAACGAGGTTCGAAAGCTTGAAAGCAATTTTTAGGCCATCCAAGCCGTGCTTGCCGATGCAGAGCAGAGCATAGGCAGTTGAAGGAAGGATCCATCAAACGTTGGAAGGGTCAGCTGAAAGACTTGCTAATGATAGCACTGGTGGCAGCAGCAGTGATGCTAGGCCACCAAAAGGCTTCGCTGTCTGTGAAAACTCAGGCCAAAATAATGCCATCGAGATTTTTAATAACCCCAGGATTCATGATGAGTTCATGGGTGTGGGTGAGTACAGGAATCTAGTACTGCCAAATGGGAAATTTGGATTTAGTTCAAGTGATGGATCATTTTATGGATTTGGGCACTCAGGTTTGGGTGGATCCACAGGTTTTTGTGATATTAAAAACAGGTTCGCAATTGCAGTTACCCTGAACAAAATGTCATTCGGGACTGCAACTAGAAGAATTATTCAGTTTGTTTATTCAGAGCTAAATGTTCCACTGCCAGACGAGTTCTCGGTTCTCAGTGAAACCGTACCTGACGAGGAGACAAGCATATTGAGACCTATGATTAACTGAAGACAAGGACTCTTCTCATTGTCACCTGAACTGTATGTACTATTCATTATTATCTCTATCCAAAAATACAGAATTTATTTATACTGAACACACTCGAGCCAACAGGAAAATGTAAAACATTTACAGCCGTCATTTGTAAGGTTATACGAGCAGGTTTATAAACCTACAAGCTGCCTTTGCACACATTAATACATTTGCATTTTAGTCTCTCATTGATGCCGGTTGTAAACCTGGATTGTTGGGTGATCTTTTGATTTATAACTTGAGTATGAAAAGGTTAACAAATAAATTGTTTTCTTTTAAGGAGTTTAGTTTTAACTTGAAAGAAATTATAATGAATTGCTCGTCGAAATTTCATTTCTAATAACATGAAAGGCAATCTGCTAATTCTATATTTTTTTTTAATAATTTTGAAAAATCATGATCATTAGATTTATGGGGGTATTGTTTTATCATCACTAGATAGACTCGTGGCAATTTACAGTCTCAACTCAAGCACTTCGAAACCCATAACTTGCTGTAATGCCATGCCACCCTGAATTTCTCCTCCAACTTCTCCAACATTTTATCAAACACCAAAACCAAGTCAAACAAATCCATTCCCTCCTAATAACCAGAGGCCACCTTCTTTCTAACCCAAACACTATCCCTCCAAACAACTCAAGATGGAGAACTACCCTTTTTTACAACTCTCTAATAAGAGCCTACCTCAATTTCGGACAACACCAAAAATCTCTTCACCTCTTCACTCTCATGCTTGCCCAGCAAACCCCGCCAAACAGCCACACCTTCCCTTCCATAATCAAAGCAGCCACCCATTCTTGCCTCTCTATAGGCACTTCCCTTCACGCCCAAGTTATCAATCGTGGGGTTCTTTATGACCCCTTTATACAAACATCATTGTTATGCATGTACTCGCAGTTTGGTGACTTGCTTGATGCATGCAAGGTGTTTGATGAAATCTCGCACCCGTGTATTGTTGAATATAATGCAATGCTGGATGCTTATGCAAAGAATGGTGACGTGGGTTCTGCTTGTTTTCTCCTTAAAAGCATGCCTAAGAGAGATGTAGTCTCGTGGACCAGTGTTATTAGTGGGTTTGCAAAGAATGGATTTTTTGGTGAGGCAATTAGGCTGTTTAGGAGATGATGTTGCGTGATGATGCGAAGTGTGGTTTTGTTAAACCTAACGAGGCAACATATGTTAGTGTGTTGTCATCATGTGCTAACTTAGATGATAGAGGGGTCCTCTGTATGGGGAAGCAAATACATGGGTATATAGGAAGGAATGAGGCCCGTGTTACTGTTTTTATTGGGACAGCATTGATAGATTTTTATGGAAAAGTGGGCTGTTTGAGTAATGCCATCAAAGTTTATAACCAAATGGTGGTTAAAAAGAGTTGTACTTGGAATGCTATAATTTCTTCACTTGCTAACAATGGCAGAGAAGAACAAGCTCTGGACACTTTCAAAAAGATGAAAGAGGAAGGTTTGTGTCCAAATGAGGTCACTTTTGTTGCTGTGCTTACTGCTTGTGCTCGTGCCAAACTTGTAGAGATTGGGCTGGAGTTGTTTCAATCAATGGCAGGTGAGTTTGGGCTGGTGCCACTAATGGAGCATTATGGGTGTGTTGTTGATCTTTTGGCCAGGGCAGGGTTGTTGAGGGAAGCTAGTGAATTTATAAGGAGGATGCCTTTCGAGCCCGATGCTTCAGTTTTGGGTGCACTTTTAGGTGCTTGCAAGATTCATGGAGCTATTGTTTTGGGAATTGAAGTGGGAAGCAGGTTGCTTGAATTGCAGCCACATCATTGCGGTCAATATGTGGCTTTATCTAGCATTCATGCCGGGGTGGATAGATGGGGTGTTGCTGCTGATATAAGGAAAACAATGGCGGAGGCTAGAATAAGGAAAGTTCCTGCCTGCAGTTTGATTGATTGCATATGAAACAACAGTTTATTCACTTGAGCATTGTTATTGAGAAATAAATCACAAGGCAAATCTCAAAGCTCTACTTTCTGTTTCTCCTTGTATGAGTGGGTTCTGGACTTCATGCTAATATTTCATTGATAATATTACCACCTTTTTCCAGCGATTTGCTCAATCTTCTTTCAGAAAGTGTTGCCACCAGCACAGGTTTTATCAACAAGGTTGGTCGGTTTTCTTTTGTATCGTATTTAATCAGAGATATTGTAGAAGTAACAACCATAGTAGGAGCATGGTTCGACGCGAGGACAACAAGTGGGGTTTTGTTTGCCAAAAAAATCCTACTCATTGCAGATAGTAGCAGAAACCTCTTAGGATGCTCATTACTGGGATGCTCATATTTGGATGACTCTAATTTGGTTTATAACTCGTGTCTTTATATTTCTCTCTTTTGCTTCCGTTGCTTGCTTTTTATGCATCTTGAAGATGTCATCACCTAAGATATTATGCCATTTAATTGCGTTTTCCATAAATGCAGCAAGTTAATCTTAAGGTCCTCCTTTTTGCCTGAACTTGTCTCGCATGTTTTTGCTTTTGTCTTGTGATTCATAGGCTTTTTGCCTCTTTTTTATCAATCAAATCATTCTCTCTTTCAATAAAAAAGAAGAATAACCATTATTAACATTTTCATGCGGATTAAAGCATGGTCAGCCATGCAATAAATAACTATACAGCGGTGGCAAAAAAGAGAGAATAAGCAAAGCAAGAAACAGCGGATATATCCATCATTGGCAAGATAAAAATATTCTTGAATTTACAAATATATATATAGTAATTAGAGAATAATTATTTTATCAATACAACAACAAAACGCGATTTCTTCCATCTTTAAAGCAAAATCACACTGATAATTTTCTACTCTTGCTACCTACATTGAAGAATTGCATCCATTGGTCTGCTTGCTCTATCTGCTGTAACCTAGGCAGGTTATCGTGAGTTCTGGCATGAAATTATATTCATTGATAAGCCGAATGGCTCGACCTGACCTTTCATATATATTGCTAATCGAATGTTACAGTTCAGAAAATTCTTGATCTACTTTCTGTTTTTTTTTTTAATTATTTGCTTATGTGTTAAATTGATTGCCATTTACCCGTCACTACGTGCATTAATTACTGATAATCTTCTTCTGTTTTTTCTAACAAAAACTTATGTGATAGTACAGAAGATCAACTGAGGCAAGAGTTCGATACATGAACTACATTTGATAAATGCAGCACTCAACGTGCATAGACAGACCAACAAGGTTTGTTTCCCCTTTTGTACGAACAAGAACGGTCATTTGAATTCTCAAATGATATGTTATTTGGAACCTTAATGTCTGGCATTGAAATGACATCAAAAGGATGCGGATTTGATATCGCCTCCTCATCCCACCCGCGAGCTGCTTTCCCAGAATCCTAACAACCGACTATCATTGTAATAGTGGCGAGCTTTCAGTTTTACAAAGAACACTCTGCCTGCTTTCTTTGTGCCCATGAAGGCAATGATAGGACATTGGCCGGCATGACAAGCATTCTAAAAAAATGCAAGTCATTGTTCGATTATTCAGTCATTATATTTTTGTTTTCATTGGATGTTCGATTCCTGTTGGGAGGAAGATTGAAGTTCCAGATTGGTCGGCATCAATTTCAGTTGATACTTACTGCAGGTTCCTGGCATTCCAATACATGCAATAATGTAGGAGTGTGGTTGGATGTAATATGCACAGCACAATGCTCAGAACCAATCAATGGCCTGCTGCAAATCACTCTGTAAAATGATAACATCATTAATTTGTTCACACATTGCATGCCATATTGTAGACGATAGGCAGCCTGTTGGAGGATTCTTAGCCACAGGGAAACATAGCTGTCTTGATTTTAAACAATAAAAAAATTAAGCTGTTTGGAAATTTCATCTAAATTTTGTCTGTAATATTTTTGTTCAGTTTTGTCTGTTCTGTTTTCGCTAAATATTTTTTTATTTAAATAATGTCTAGTATTACAATATAAATTATAGTCTCTTAACATATTAAATTTCAAGTTAAAATTTTAGAGCAATAAAAAATATAAAATTCTTATGAAATTGCTAATGACATTTTTGTAATATTATCTGGGTTCATAATTTTATTCATAAAAAAATCATTTTATTTTGTTTTTTTATATTAAATATTTACTCAATTTCATTATTCAATAATGAGTTTATTAGGAATTGAACTTTATAATTAGCTTTGATTTTTTTTATTTAAGGTTATCATGATCTTATGATCTAGATAGCATATTTGAAAGATTAATCTAGTTTGACCCGAGTTGGTTCGATATATATCATCGTTTTAATATTTTTTTAAGAAAATGTCAACTGGATTTTTTAGTCAAACTAGATTTTTATCATTTTTCCATGTTATTTTTTGACTCATCAAGTTGATCTGGTCATATCGATTCACCTTCTATTTTTTTACTTGTGTTTGAAATTTGAATTGCACAATTTCAAATTAATTTATCTTTGAATTTAAACTACAATTTTGTTTGTTGACTTAATATCTTGAATTACTCACACACATTATAATCCTGAAAGGAAACGTCAAAACACTTCAAAATAGAAATATTATGTTCCGGTTAAAAAAATAAAATATAGAATTAAAATTGACAAACTTGAATAATTGCATTCCCTCTGTTCACCAAGAAAGTAATTGGCCACATGGTGCATCACTACAGGAGTGATAATACCTTTTGAACGTGGGTTTTGTAGTAAAAAAATTGAAATCTGGTGGAATATGGCTGAATTTCCCATTTAAAGAAAGAAATTCTAGTAAATGATACGTTGTTTGAGAAATAGGGTGGGGGTGTTTGCAGTTGCATTTGATTCCATGTGTTCCCCTTCTCTTAGTTTACTTTGAAGGTGCACCTGCATCAGATTCTTGCTTAAACTACAATGTCTCGAAATGATGGGATTAAGCTAGCCATTGTTCTTGATACCTTCCGTAAGCAATGGATTTCTGGAGTAACATGATTTGCTTGCTCTTGTAAATATTATTGGAATATTTCTCTGAGAACTAAGGAAAGAATACAAGGCATTTCTTGGGGAAGACAATTATTATCCCAAAACCATCATGAGAGCAAAGCTTTTTTTGCTTCGGTACACGAAATTAAGAGATTCCGTTGCTTTTTCTGATGCACTATATATACATCAAGCCATAGATCATAAGAAGTATCATCAAAGCATAAGCTCCCCTGTCATTTCTCCTCTTTTCTCAACCAATCAATTGCTCCCTTTATTGCATATTCCCAAATTTGTAATCCTTTTATTTTGATTTTATCCTCTCTCGACCATTCCTTATTTCTGAATAATATGGCTGATGCTCTTGTTTCCGTAGTCTTGGAGCAGTTGAGCTCAATAATTGCTCAGAAGGCGCAAAAGGAAGTGGGCCTCGTCGCTGGTGTCAAGAACGAGGTTCGAAAGCTTGAAAGCAATTTTCAGGCCATCCAAGATGTGCTTGCCGATGCAGAGAAAAGGCAGTTGAAGGAAGGATCCATCAAACGTTGGATGGATCAGCTCAAAAACGTATCTTACGACATGGAAGACGTATTGGATGAGTGGAGCACTGCAATTGCAAAATCACAAATGAAGGTGAATGATGAGCATCCCCGCAAGACTATTAAGAAGGTATGCTCCTTCATGATCTTCTCCTGCTTTTGCTTTAGAGAAGTTCGTTTGCGTTTCCATGTTGCTCGTAAGATACAAACACTGAATGACAGAATTGATGGCATTGTGAGTGAGAAAAATAAGTTCGACTTTAAATTATCTGAAGGGGAAACTAAACTGCCTGAACATAAAAATGATCGAGAAACTACTTCTGTTATAGATGCAACAGAAATAAAAGGTAGAGAAACGGATAAAGACACGATAGTGAAAATGTTGCTGAGTGAGAGTAGTGATCAAGAGCTAGCCCTCCGTACAATCTCTCTAGTAGGGATGGGAGGGATAGGAAAGACAACCCTCGCTCAACTAGTTTATAATGATCACCAGGTGGAGACCCATTTTGGGAAGAGAATATGGGTTTGTGTATCAGACCCCTTTGATGAGATAAGGATTGGCAAGGCAATCCTCGAAGGTCTCAATGAGTCTACCCGTGATTTAAACGAATTGCAGGCTTTGCTATTAAGAATACAAGAATCAATTAGGGGGAAAAGATTCTTGCTTGTCCTAGATGATGTGTGGAATGAAGATTCCACAAAGTGGGAGCAACTGAAAAACTCCCTCAAGCGTGGTTGTTTGCCTGGAAGTAGATTTTTGGTGACAACACGTAAGAGGGAAGTTGCAAGTATCATGGGCTCCTCATCCACTGACATTTTAGAACTAGTACTGCTCTCTCCAGATGAATGCTGGTCACTATTCAGTCGGCTTGCATTTTTTGAAAAAGACAGTAGAGAGAAGGAAAATTTAGAAGAAACTGGTAGAAAAATTGCAAAAAGGTGCAAAGGCTTGCCTCTTGCTGCAAAGACTCTAGGAAGTCTTTTGCGTTTCAAAAGAAGCAGAGCTGAGTGGGAAAGTGTCTTGAACAACCATGTCTGGGAGATAAAAGAAACTGAAAACAAACTTTTGGCTCCTTTATGGTTGAGCTACCATGACTTGCCCCCTAAAATGAGACCGTGTTTCTTATATTGTGCAGTCTTTCCAAAAGACTACACATTTGAGAGGAATGCTTTGATCAAACTGTGGATGGCACAGGGTTTCCTTCGGGAAACACAAAATCAAGAGATGGAAGTAACGGGTGGCGAGTGCTTCGAAGCTTTGGCTGCTCGCTCTTTCTTTCAAGATTTTGAGAAAAGCGAGTATGATGGTAGCATTATCAGATGTAAGATGCATGATATTGTGCATGATTTTGCACAGTTTATGACAAAAAATGAAAGTTTTATTGTAGAGATTGATGGAGGTCCGACAGAGTCGAAGATGGAGTCTTTTTCTAGAGATGCCCGACACTCAATGGTGGTGTTTAGAGGTTATCATACCAACTCATTTCCTGCAACCATCCATAGTTTTAAAAAGCTTCGCAGCCTGATTGTTGTTAATGGCCATTACTGTTCATCGATGAATGCATCCTTGCCTGACTTAATAGCTAATTTGAGGTGTCTAAGAACATTGAGGCTGTCAATTTGTGGAATAGAAGAAGTACCATCCAACATAGAAAAGTCGATACACCTTAGGCATGTTGACTTGTCTTCAAATAGCATCAAGGAGTTACCTGAAGAGGTTTGTGAATTGTATAATTTGCAAACGTTAGATGTCTCGTATTGTAGTGAAGTGTTGAAGCTGTCTGCCAACATTGAAAAACTAATCAAATTAAGACATCTCAGTGTTGAAGGGGATGACTCGTCGTTTGTAGAGATGAGAGGAGTTGAGGGGTTAGGTTGTCTTCGGGAATTAGATGAGTTCCATGTGATGAGTGGTAGTGGTGAAGGGTCTAATATTGGGGGTTTGAAAAACCTGAACCACCTTCAAGGATCTCTTAGGATAAAATGGCTGGGAGATGTGAAAGATCCAGATGAGGTTAAGAAAGCTGAACTGAAGAGTAAGAAAAACCTCCCTGGGTTAGGTTTAGTGTTTGGGTCGAGGAGAGAGAGGAGGATAATTCGCGATGATGAAATCCTTGAAGCCTTAGAACCACCTCCAAACATTGATTCGTTGAGGATATATGATTACCAAGGAATCCTGCAAGTGCTTCCTAGTTGGTTTGATAAACTAAAGGCCGTTACATCTCGAATATTGGGGAAGATTGAGAATCTGCATTCATTGGGAAGTTGCCTTTTCTTGAAGAATTAAATGTAAGTTGGATGGAAAGCGTGAGAAAGGTGGGGCGTGAATTCTTAGGAATGAAAGCTGCTGTTGATGATGATGATAGTGACATTAGTGTTGGAGAGACGACACCATCAAATACTATTATTGCATTCCCACAGTTGAAAACTCTTAAGCTTTTAGTCGTATGGAAGAGTGGGAAGAGTGGGAAGGAGAAGGAGGCGGAATGAAGACAAAACAATAATAATGCCATCTCTTCGTTCCTTGAGTATTCACTGGTTCCCAGAAACTGAAAGCACTTCATCTACCAGTCAACAACTCTAGAGAACCTGCGAATCATTGAGAGCCCAATTCTAGAAGAGCAATTCGAAGAAGGGGGAAAGGGCTGGCCCAACACCTCTCATACTCCAAACATCACATTCAAATTTCCGGTAATTAATACAAAATTGTATCCTTTTACTAGCTAATCTTATTTATTAAATCTGACATCACATTTTTATTTATTTATTAATATAAAAACGTTTACTTAATATTAGACCTTATTTAACTCGAAACTCTCTTAATTTTTTTCCCTCTCTTATTGATTTGCAGTTTTTGAAACTTCCTACTTCACACCATTTAGTACAAAAACAACAATAAATAGTTGTCTTTGTTAAAAATCACCAGCAGGTAACTTATGAAAATTCTCTATTTTTAGTGTTTTTTATTGAATTTTATCTATTTTACAGTATGATCCATCAAGTTTTTTTCAGTTCAACTAATTATCTTTCTTGTTACCGTGAATGCCATGCAGCAACAACATGGGGAATAATGCCAAGATGGATGGAGATGTGCATGCTTTTAATTAATCATCATTATTATTCACTTTGCTATTTTACTTTACTTATTGTTCTCCCTCTCTCCCTACATGTTCTGTTTGTAATAGTTTGATTATTATTTGTATATTAAAAAAACAAAGTTGTTACCTTAATCATTGTATATTGATAATAGTGTTTCCGTGTGTTTTCCCTCATTTTGAGAGGGTTTTCCATGTAAAATTATTTTCACTCCCAATTTTTCCTGTTCTGCTTTATTTTCTTCCTCACTGCAATACTACAATAAAAAGGTTAGATTACTAGGTAGGTCATTATATATATTGCAAAATCATTAATACTACACGAAGTACTACGTAATATAATATTAGATACGTGACATTGAGTAATTATTTCAATGCAAGTGAAAGATTATTAATTTAAAATGTGATGTAGTTAATTGATTCATTGTACGTGACATTATTATATTCATGTAAATATCTATTTAATTTAATAATGACTTAAATTATTTTAATATATTTTATATATTATTAGATTAATAAATTTAATATTTGATTTATGAATCTAGATTAAAGATAAAGTCTATGAAACAAAAATGTTCTGCAAAAAAACAAATTGTTATAATTATAGAATTCTCATTGCATCTTGCTAAAATATTTCTAGTTGAAGCTCTCTCTTAAATATTCTTAATCAAGGAACAAAGAGATTGCATAATTGAAATGAAGATGTTCGTCAAACTGTAACTTTTTTCTCATTAATTTTAACTGAAGCACCTCCATTCGCCGTCTCTCAAACGCTTACCCTTTTTCTCATTGATATTAAATGTGAGGATTTTATTATAATATACTTAATTTAATTTAGTAGAGGAGTAGATTTCTATTTAAGAAAGAAGGAACCTGAGGTCCCTTTCCATACATGAGGTCAACTGCTATTGTACACCAAAATCTGACCTCTATTAACAAGTGTTAACATTCTGCACACATTTTATTATTTACTAGCCCCTTTTCCGGGCTTTGCCTGGCCAATAACCATATTTTTTTAACATAAAAATATTAATTATATGAGATTTTTTATTATAATATAAATTTTAGAAAAATAATAAATCAGTGCAGAATTTTTATGAAATGCGAGTTTCCTATAAAAGCAAGAAGATTTCAATACTGAATTATCGAATTCATCAGTATTAGAATTAGTTCATTTTATAATCCAATTTAAATTAAACACAACAAACAAAATATAAAATGTGTAAACACCTATAATAATCAAATAACAGAAATAAATAGTTAAATTTCTACCTATAAAAGAAGAAAATATCATTGAAAATCCATAACGCATTATTATTATTATTATTATTATTATTATTATTATTATTATTATTATTATTATCATGACTATAACAGTTAAAATTATTATCAACACTATTGTCCAAACAATTAAATTCATTAAATTGTCATAACAAATTAAAAAAGATAAATTCCGCCATCTATAATATAAATTTGGGAAAAATAATAAATCTATGCAGAATTCTGTTAAGTGCAAGTTTTCTATAAAATATAAAAATTTTAAATCGATATAAATTTATCTGTTTAGTAGGTTTCAATGAAATAATCAGTATAAAAGTATCATCATCATAAAAACAAGAAGATTCGATATCCGAATTATTGAATTCATTGTATTAAAATTAATTTATTTTTTAATTCAATTTAAATTCAACATAAAAACAAAATATAAATTGTGAAAACACGTGTAATAATCAAATAACAAAACCGAGTAGTTAATTTTCTATCTCCAAAAAGAAAAAAAAAAACATAAATTGAAAATCCATCCCTACGTTACCATCATTATCATTACTATAGCAATTAAAATTATTATTAACATTATTTTCCAAACAATTAATATCATAAAAAGGAGGATCGAGGTGAAACCTAAATATATAATGAATTTCAATTGAAGGACTCTATTGAACTAAGTCAAAACTTATATAATAAAAATCAGGATCATACAAAAATTAAAAGTGCAGGGACGAAAGTGAACAAACCATAAAATAGGGGCTCTCCTGTACTTTAGCGTGCAGAGAGAGAAACACAAAAACAAAGTTTAACCGGTCATTGTCACGCCTCGGTCACCCATTGGCAAAACACATCACATCAGGAGGAAGACCACATGGTCGCGCATCGGCGGAGACGCCGAAAGCCCATTTTCACCTATTGATGGACGCCATGACGCACCACCCGCAACAGCGTGAGGACGAACATTGTCTAGCGTGTGCGGAATTTTCGGCAGATAATAATACAAAAATGTGGTCAATTACCGAACACCCCTACAACCAATACTTAATTTTATGTTCCAAAAAACCAATACTTAATTTTGTCTTATTGGGGGCATATTAGTATATAGCCAATTTAAAAATTGTGAAATGCCCGTGAAGACCCTCCGAATACAACTTTTTTGGTCTTTTCGAGGGATAGAAATGTTATTACACTCGTGCAAATATAGATAAAAAATCAATAAACCAGTGAACCAACCGACTGAAAATCGAATCGAACCAAAGACACAATATTACAATCCACGGTGTTTTACCTCACAATGCACAGTGTTTTCTCGATCTCTTTTAGTTTATTTGATAATACCAATATATTCAAATAAATAACTAGAATTCTGAAAATAAATTGAAGATGAAACATCTTTACCAATAACATAGAAAGTAGGCGGAATATCGGTGCCCTTGTCACAAAAACATTAGTATATAGCTAAAAGAGATCGTCCATTTAAACAATAATAAAGAGTGATTTTCACTATTCATTATTGTTTGAAAGGTACTTTCTGTTTTTATTTATGATCGGGTGTCCGAGGAAGCTTACGCGCACTACGACTAATCTCCAGGCCCATTTTTTTACATTTGTTTCCTTTTTCTACTTATACATTTTTTCACTGACTTTTTTTGTTTATAATCACGGTTTCAAGGCGACTTACGTGCATCATTACTAATCTCTGGCCCACTTATTTTTAACTTGCCTTCCTTTTTTGTTGTAACCGGGTGTACTGGGTAATTTACGCGCACCATGACTATTATTATTTTTATTGTAATGTCGCGGTTACATAAATTAATTATCCTAGCTTAAAACAAATCAAACAAGATAGTATAGAGCAAGAAAGGGTCGATTCCACAAGGACATTTTAGTTCAAATTTTCATGTTGTATGCTTATGCAATGGGGGAGTTGTCTAGGCTATGCTAAAGCAAACTAAGCAAAAATTATATAAAGCCAAAATTTATCAATAAAACAAACCTTGGTCGCAAGTCAACATCCACCATGGAGGAGGAATTGACCGCCCTAGCCAACAATAATACTTGGAGTTTAGTTCCTCTTCCAAAAGGTAAGCATGTTGTCGGTAGCCGATGGATATACCAAACCAAGTTCAACTCTGATGGGTCTGTTAATTGGCACAAAGCTCGCCTGGTAGCTCAAGGTTATACTCAAGAATTCGGTGTTGATTACAAGGAGACTTTTGCCCCTGTTGCAAAAATGACCACTGTAAGAGTTCTCTTATCTGTTTCCGTTAATAATGGATGGTTTTTATCTCAAATGAACGTAAAATATGTCTTTCTACACGGAGATATGGAAGAAGAAGTGTTTATGAAGCTTCCTCCTGGGCATTCATTAAGTGCCACTCCTAATCTGGTATGTAAACTTCATAAATCTATCTATGGGTTGAAGCAAAGTCCCCGTGCTTGGCATGCGAAGCTTAGTGGAGCTCTTGCTACATTAGGATTTAGCAAAAGCTCTGCTGATTCTTCTCTTTATGTCCGGTTTTAAAATGATGATAAGTTGATGGTTTTAATTTATGTTGATGATTTAATTATATCCGGAAATAATGCTGAATCCATTGCTAAATTGAAGAAAACTCTTCAACAATTATTTCCTATTAAAGACCTTGGTGCTTTAAAATACTTTCTTGGAATTGAAATGGCTTCATCTAAAAGGTTTTTCCTTAATCAACGAAAATACATTCTTGATGTTCTTCAAGATGCGGTATGCTTTCAACTAAACCTTCCCTACCCTCGTTGACAGACAAACTAAAATTATCTCATTGCGAGAACGACCTTTCCATCACCTAAGTATTATCAACGACTTGTGGGGAATCTCATTTATTTGACGATTACTCGCCTGGATATTACCTATGCAATCAGCTGGTCGATCAATTTATGCATGCTCCAACCATTCATCATTTCAAGCATGGTCAAGCAAATTCCGAGATACCCGAAAGGCACTCGTCGGACGTGGAATTGTCATGACCGAAACAACCATACCAACCTCGATGGGGTATACTGACTCGATTGGGCTGGTAATCAAATTAATTGGCGCTCCACTACTCGGATATTGTATTTTTGTTGGAGGTAATCTCGTGTCTTGGAAGAGTAAGAAACAACATGTTGTTGGTCGATCTAGTACCGAAGCCGAATATTGTGCTATGGCTGTAGCAGCTTGTGAACTTGTGTGGCTTCGGAGTCTTCTTACAGATATGGGTTGCCCACATGTCTCTCCAATGAGCCTGTTTTGCGACAATCAAGCTGCCATGCATATTGTCAAGAACCCTGTGTTTCATGAAAGAACCAAACACATCGAAGTCGATTGTCATTTTATTCGTCAGCAAGTTCAATCCAACAATATCACTACTCATTATGTGCGGACCAGTGACCAACTAGCCGATGTGTTTACCAAAGTCGTGCCTTCCTCCCAGTTTAATCGGCTTCTTTGCAAGCTTGGATCCATCAACCCCCTTGATCCAGCTTGAGGGGGAGTGTTGAAGATACATGAGATATTACAGAGCACATGCTCTGTAATATCGATCCTACCTATACTAAACCCATACTCTAAGCTAATAGTTTAATACATGTAATTGTAACGGTAACTATTTTATTAACATAAGTATAGTCCCATAACTTGCCCATAATTGGTTCATGTATAAATATCTTTCCTTCAACCAAATTAAATACAACAACAGATTATAATTGCTGGAGTTCCAGCAGTATTGTCCCGTGTCTCACTCGTCAGATTGTTTACAAATTCTTCACATCCCCGCAAAACTATTAAGAAGGTATGCTCCTTCATGATCTTCTCCTGCTTTCGCTTTAGAGAAGTTGGTTTGCGTTTCCATGTTGCTCGTAAGATACAAACACTGAATGGCAGAATAGATGGCATTGTGAGTGACAAAAATACGTTCGACTTTAAATTATCTGAAGGGGAAACTAAACTGCCTGAACATAAAAATGATCGAGAAACTACTTCTGTTATAGATGCAACAGAAATAAAAGGTAGAGAAACGGATAAAGACACGATAGTGAAAATGTTGCTGAGTGAGAGTAGTGATCAAGAGCTAGCCCTCCGTACAATCTCTCTAGTAGGGATGGGAGGGATAGGAAAGACAACCCTCGCTCAACTAGTTTATAATGATCACCAGGTGGAGACCCATTTTGGGAAGAGAATATGGGTTTGTGTATCAGACCCCTTTGATGAGACAAGGATTGCCAAGGCAATCCTCGAAGGTCTTAATGGGTCTGCCCAAAATTTTATTACATTGCAGGCTTTGCTTGGAAAAATACAAGAATCAATTAGCGGAAAGAGATTCTTGCTTGTTCTAGATGATGTGTGGAATGAAGATTCCACAAAGTGGGAGCAACTGAAAAACTCCCTCAAGCGTGTTTGTTTGCCTGGAAGTAGATTTTTGGTGACAACACGTAAGAGGGAAGTTGCAAATAACATGGGCTCCTCATCCACTGATATTTTAGAACTAGGACTGCTCTCTCCAGATGAATGCTAGTCACTATTCAGTCAGCTTGCATTTTTTGAAAAAGACAGTAGAGAGAAGGAAAATTTAGAAGAAACTGGTAGAAAAATTGCATTTTTTGAAAAAGACAGTAGAGAGAGGGAAAATTTAGAAGAAACTGGTAGAAAAATTGCAGAAAGGTGGAAAGGCTTGCCTCTTGCTGCAAAGACTCTAGGAAGTCTTTTGTGCTTCAAAAGAAGCAGAGTAGAGTGGGAAAGTGTCTTGAACAACCATGTCTGGGAGATAAAAGAAGCTGAAAACAAACTTTTGGCTCCTTTATGGTTGAGCTACCATGACTTGCCACTAAAATGAGACCGTGTTTCTTATATCGTGCAGTCTTTCCAAAAGACTACACATTTGAGAGGGATGCATTGATCAAACTGTGGATGGCACAGGGTTTCCTCCGGGAAACACAAAATCTAGAGATGGAAGTAACGGGTGGCGAGTGCTTCGAAGCTTTGGCTGCTCGCTCTTTCTTTCAAGATTTTGAGAAAAGCGAGTATGATGGTAGCATTATCAGATGTAAGATGCATGATTTTGCACATTTTATGACAAAAAATGAAAGTTTTAGTGTAGAGATTGATGGAGGTCCGGCAGAGTCGAAGATGGAGTCTTTTTCTAGAGATGCCCGGCACTCAATGGTAGTGTTTAGAAATCATCGTGCCGACTCATTTCCTGCAACCGTCCATAGTTTTAAAAAGCTTCGCAGCCTGATTGTTTGTGGTAATACTTCATTGATGAATGCAGCCTTGCGTAACTTAATAGCTAATTTGAGTTGTCTAAGAACATTGAATCTGTCATGCTGTGGAATAGAAGAAGTCCCATCCAACATAGGAAAGTTGATACACCTGAGGCATATTGACTTGTCTTATAATGAGATCAAAGAGTTACCCGAAGAGATGTGTGAATTGTATAACATGCAAACTTTAGATGTCTCGGAGTGTAGTGAACTTGATAAGCTGCCTGACAACATTGGAAAACTAATCAGATTAAGACATCTCAGTGTTGAATGTTGGGATGACTCGTCGTTTGTAGAGATGAGAGGAGTTGAGGGGTTGGGTTGTCTTCAGGAATTAGACGAGTTCCATGTGAGTGGTAGTGGTGAAGGGTCTAATATTGGGGGTTTGAAAAACCTGAACCACCTTCAAGGATCTCTTGTGATAAAATGGCTGGGAGATGTGAAAGATCCAGATGAGGTTAAGAAAGCTGAACTGAAGAGCAAGAAAAACCTCACTCGGTTAGGTTTATGGTTTGGGTCGAGGAGGAGAGAGAGGAGGATAATTCGCGATGATGAAATCCTCGAAGCCTTAGAACCACCTCCAAACATCCATTCGTTGGAGATAAGGGATTACGAAGGAATCAACCAAGTGCTTCCTAGTGGGATGAATAAACTAAGGGTTGTTCAACTCTATAATTGGGGGAAGATTGAGAATCTGCCTTCCTTGGGGAAGTTGCCTTTTCTTGAAAAATTAATCGTAGCCTCAACGGAGAGCGTGAGAAAGGTGGGGAGTGAATTCTTAGGAATGAAAGCTGCTGTTGATGATGATGATAGTGACATTAGTGTTGGAGAGACGACACCATCAAATACTATTATTGCATTCCCCAGGTTGAAAAGTCTTTGGATTATGGAATTTGGGAGAGTGGGAAGAGTGGGAAGGAGAAGGGAGGCGGAATGAAGACAAAACAATAATAATGCCATCTCTTCGTTCCTTGCGTATTTGGGGTTGCCCGAAGCTGAAAGCACTTCCGGACTACATCTACCAGTCAACAACTCTAGAGAAGCTGAAAATCTCCAGCACCCCAATTCTAGAAGAACAATTCAAAGAAGGGGGAAAGGGCTGGCCCAACACCTCTCATACTCCAAACATCACATTTAAGGTAATTAATACAAAAGTGTATCCTTTTACTAGCTAACTGACATCACATTTTTATTTATTTATTAGTATAAACATGTTGCTTAATTAGTTTTAGAGCCTTGTATATAATTTTGGAAACTCTCAACTTAATTCTTCAACTTATTTTTTTTTTCTCTCTGGCAGGAGTTTTAAAGATCGGTTAGAGGATATTGGAGGAGATTTCTATCCGTTTAATCAGTTATATTGTTTGTGACTTTGCTTTTTTTACTTCACTTATTGTGGTCGCTCTCTCCGTCTATCTTATAGTTTGATTATTATTTGTACATTAAAAAACAAAGCTGCTAACTTAATCATTTAAATTAATAATAGCATTTCCGTGTGGTTTTTCCCTCCTTCTGAGAGGGTTTTCCACGTTCTGCTTTATTTTCTTCCTCAATAAAAGGTTAGATTACCAGGTAAAATAATAATATTAGATACGTGACGTCATAATTATTTTAATGCAAATTGTTGTGAAATTCACAATTGCAGTAAAAGAGATTATATAGCTTTCGTATTTGCCTCAAGCAAAAACCCACCCCTGTTTACAGACTCCCGAAGCCTATTTATAGTATCCAATACCAGCCTTATTAACAAACAATTCAACTGTTTTCAACACATTCCCAACAATTGAAACCAATACTAACTGAATTCTAACCAACTAATTCAACAGACTCAACAATTGATTCATTGTACATGACATTATTATATTCATGTAAATACATATTTATTTTTAATAAAGACTTAAATTATTTTAATATTTATAAAATATTACATTAATGAATTTAATATTTGATTTATGATTTATGATCTAGATTAAATATAAGCTGAGTTATAAGACTTGATTACATTTTTTATACTTGGAAAAATCAAATAAGAACTTCATTGAGTTAATTTCTAAATTTTCAGGGGCAAATTGATAACTTGTATGATTTTTTAGATTTTCTTATAAATCGTAAGTTATGCCTCTTATTTCTTTAGAGTTGTTTGTTAAATAAAAAACTATACAAGTCATAAAATACAAACCCAATATTCTAGGAATAACAATCTCATGCTCCATTTGAGGTAATTAATACAAAATTGTATCCTTTTACTAGCTAATCTTATTTACTAAATCTGACATCACATTTTTATTTATTTATTTATTAATATAAAAACATTGCTTTTTTTCTCAGTTAAATTAATAATAGTGTTTATGTGTCTGTCTTGTGGTTTTCCCTTTATTTTGAGAGGGTTTTAAATGTAAAATATTCATAGTTAATAATCATTTAAATATTAGACATTTACTAGAACTTAATATAATAATACATATTATATTTTATATATATAAATAGCGTAAACTAATTTATAGGGATACTGAAAAACAAATATATATATATATATATATAGATTTTTGTTACTGAATTCACACTCATGATAACTCCATATATAAAGATCACTCATATCTATGAAAAGATTTACGTGATAATTGTGTAAATAATCCTTAAACTTAAAATCACTTTGTTGTCTTATATAGAAAATATTAACTCAAGCCAATTTTTCTAATATTCGAGAGATTATAATGCATTACTAGGCAATGCATGTGGTATTTATATATACATTAATTAATTGTTAAATTGACAAAAAATTATTTATTTAATTAATAATTATAATTTATATTTGGGTTGATATACTAGGAACTAATAGGTTATATATACTAAGAATCATTAATCAGTTATTGAGCACAGGAAGAATTACTAGCATACGTTGTTGATATTGCAATAGAGCACACAGAACATGGCTCAGGTTAACAAGTTACATGTAACTTCACAACATAACAAATAGGAGGCAAGAAACACCCACTTGCTAGATTTTAGTTTTTTTTTTTAGAAAAAAAATGCTTAAGAATTTAATCTGTTAAACCCGAGGATAAAGTATACATGGAGGTAGGAGATTAAGATGAAACAAAGGAAAATAAAATGATAAGATGATATTATTATATAAGATGATATTATTACATAAAATTTAGGAAAAGCAAAAAAAAAAAAAAAATAGGCACTATAAATACCCCTCTCTTTTCAGCCATGTTCAGCTGAAACCAAGTAGAGAGGAGAAGGGAATTTCGAAAATTCATGCTATAAAAATCAAGAGCAAACACCCCAAAATTTGTAAACCCATACAAGCCTTGGATTTCTAAAGTGAAAGAGCACAATTTGGTGAAGAAATAACAAGAGAAAGTGAAGAAATTGGAGAAGAAAGGAGGAAGAGTGGCTGGATATTTTGAAGAAGAAGAAGGCTAGGATCTTTCCAAAAATTGTTAGATCCCATCCAAGAAGAACCGCGGGTGACGGGCAACAACAACAACAGGGTAACGCAAGTCGAACATTCACAGCAGGTGGGTACTCGGTACCTAAATTCTCATTATATAATATTACTTACCTTGTCGGGTATTGAAAAGTAAGATATAATTTTGGTGCTTATTGGAGGAAAAAGGAACGAGTAAAGGAAAGCTAGCGGATGGAAAGACATATCTATTTATATTTTCATATATATGTGTGTTTGGGTTGTTGTGTGTATATAAAAGAAACAAGTTAATTTATAAACTTGATTAACTATTCAATATGGAATAGTTAATGATATCGGCAGTGGCGCGATATCGGATAATGTATAAACTTGATTAACTATTCAATTGTGGAATAGTTAATGATATCGGCAGTGACGTCGATATCGGCATGATATTTATAAACTTGATTAACTATTCAATTTTGGAATAGTTAATGATATCGGCAGTGACGCCGATATCGGCATGATATTTATAAACTTGATTAACTATTCAATTTTGGAATAGTTAATGATATCGGCAGTGACGCCGATATCGGCATGATATTTATAAACTTGATTAACTATTCAATTTTGAATAGTTAATGATGTCGGCAGTGACGTCGATATCGCATGATATATATAAACTTGATTAACTATTTGATTTGAGCGATTAATGATATCGGCAGTGATGTCGATATCGGCATGATGTATTAATTTGATTACTTTGGTTTTATTTTAAAATATATATAGTATTTATATATAATGATAACCATGGCTAGGTTTATGTTAAGATTTTCATGAAATTGATGAGTTGATTCCAGGACGTATAACTAAAGACACTATTAGAGGTCACTAGTGTCGGCTATGGTCTCTTTGAAGTGAAAAAAAAAATGTATAGTAGTCAAAAAGAAATAAATCTTCTTTTGTTAAGACCTTAAAAGAGTGCACATAGTGGTGTTTCGAATCTCACGTGATTTAAGCAAATTGATGGATAGATTACTCAAATTCTTCTGAAACTACTGGTATTTACTAAATTGTTTCACTCATATGAAAAATTTATATGTTGCAGGTTCTTCTCACCCTCGTCAAGAATAGATTTTAAGTCTTATTTCCTTTTGTAAAATAGAAACTTAGAAAGTGATGGTGACTTGTTGTAAATTGTATGGAATAGTATAATTGTGAATTTTGTTTCTGTAATATTAAATTGTGTTATGTTCGATGTATATGTATATGTGTGTTTATAGGTGAAACTTTCATGTATGAATTGATTGTTTTTCAATTTTTATCTTTTATGTGTGATGTAAGATGGAGTTCTGAAATGAATATGGACTTGAGCATATTCTGAGATGAATCATGTTGTTGATTGTGTTGAAATGTTTGTGAATAATTTGGAAATCTTCCGGTATAGGGGAGACTATGCCGAAATTCTGTTAGAAATTGCAGAAAAAAATAAAATATTCATGCTTTATCCACTCTGTTTAGAGGGGAAATTGAGGGTTGTTACAGCTTGGTATCGAGCATCTGGTTGCAATTTCAGGGATTGAAATGCTAATGTGATTTTGAAAAAAAAAAAATGTTGCAGGATGGTTCGTTCACGGCGAACTGCAAGGGTTGTTTCACCCCCTGTGCAAGAAAGAGAGGATGACTCATTTTCTGGAAATGAAACCGAAAGGGATCCATTAATGGATACTACCTCTCGTCAATCTGTGGCATCGGCCCATACCGAGGAGGGAAATTCAGGGGAGCATCATAATGAACCTTTTACTTCTGGCAGATGTGTCACCGGCTAAAACACCGAGTGGTCAAGGATTGGAGGATAGGCCACCGCCAATGACATCAACGACCGCTCCAAATTCTTATTCGGACCCCATGTTTATTGAGCAATTGGTCAAGGCAAGAGTATCGTGGATGGTCGCAGGAACATCCCATGCCACTCCCCAGGTAGAAAGAGTAGTCACCTTGGTTCAATGGGTGAAGGACATGCGCGAAATGGGTTGCACGACCTATTCAGGGGAAGAAGACGCCGAAGTAGCAGGGCATTGGCTGAGGAAGGTAGAAAGGGTTATAGATCAGTTGTGCATACCAGAGGAAACCCAGGTGGATTGTGTGACTCAGTTGTTAACAGAGAGTGCTCATTCTTGGTGGGAGACCATAAGAGAAAGAAGAGCAGGTGAAAAATTAAAGTGGATAAACTTTAGAGAAGAATTTGAAGACCGATATTACTCCTGGCAACACCGAAAAGAGAAAGAGCAGGAGTTTTTAGATTTGAAACAGGGGAATATGACTGTCCTGGAGTATGAGAAGAGGTTCCAGGATTTATCTATCTTTGCAACCACTCATCTCCTCACTGAGCATCATCGAGTGGAACGGTTTCGGGATGGACTCAGGCAGGAGTTAAAACTAATTTTGGTGGCTATGCCATTTCGCATAGCTCGAGAGCTAGTGCGTGTCGCTCAAGGGATAGAGAGGGTAATGAACGATACACCCAGGGCATCAAGTGAGCAGAGTCGATAACGGATTCAAGAGAAGGGAGTTCACACCCCCAACAGGGAGGAATCTTCCTCTGAAAAAGGGAAAGAGTGGGTCATCATTCAACCCATTACCGAGAAAAGGGGGGAGTTTTGTTCAGGGTGGAAGTTCAGGAGGACTTCGACGGTTTAATCCTGGGGGATCTGTGGGCAGTCAGACGCGTCCAGGGGCAAGTGTTACAGGAGGGTCCCTGGAACAAAGAGGATTTGTATACCCGATATGTATGAGGTGTAATCAAAAACACCCTGGGGATTGTTCAGCTGCATCCGGAAGATGTTATATCTGCAGAGGGGAAGGGCACCGATGGAAGGATTGTCAGTACTTGGGGAGAGGTTGTTTCCATTGTGGGGAAATGGGTCATAGAAAAAGGGAATGTCCACAAAGAGTTACTGAAGGAGTACAAAGACAGGGGATGGCTACTCAAAGCCAACAACAGTCAGTAACAGTTGATCGACCTATACGACCCACTCACTCAAGCACAAGTGCCAATAGAGGCCGACCCAGATCGCAAGAGGAAAGGACTCGGGGTAGAGTATACCACATGACCCAGGAAGATGTGGGGACAATGCCGGATGTTGTAGCGGTATACTACAATTGAGTTTAATACAAGTTCATGCTTTAATTGATCCTGGGCTAGTCATTCTTTTGTGGCCCACCGAATTACTAAAAATTTAAATGTGTTACCAAGTAGATTAGATGTGGGGATGGTGGTTAGTACACCTTTGGGGAAAAATATAAACATTGATGAGGTATACAAGGGAGTGATACTAAACATTGAGGGGGTAGAGCTAACGGCGGATCTCATGCCTTTAGCATTGGATGATTTTGACTTAATACTGGGAATGGATTGGTTGAGTAGATATAGGGCACAAGTGGATTGTTTTACAAAGATTGTAAATCTCCAAGATGCGAGTGGGAAAAAGGTAGTATTCAAGGGAGAGAGGAAGTTGATTCCAAATTCTATAATTTCGGTCATGACAAATTGGAAAATTGATTAGAAAGGGATGTCCTGCCTGGTTGTCTCATGTGAGAGAATTAAAGAAGGGGAGCATGGAATTAACAAACATTCCGATTGTAAAAGAGTTTCCAGATGTGTTTCCAACAGAATTACCAGGACTGCCTCCAATTAGAGAAGTTGAGGTTTCCATTGAGACTCTTCCAGGAGTCAATCCTATAGCACAATCTCCTTATAGGATGGCCCCTATAGAACTAGCTGAATTGAAGACTCAACTTCAGGAGTTGTTGGATAAAGGATTCATACGGCCGAGCAATTCGCCTTGGAGAGCCCCGGTGTTGTTTGTAAAGAAGAAGGATGGTACATTCAGGTTATGTATTGATTACCGCCAATCGAACAAAGTGACAGTAAAGAACAAGTATCCGTTGCCACGGATAGATGACTTGTTTGATCAGTTGAAGGGTGCAACAATTTTCTCGAAGATAGATCTGAGATCGGGTACCACCAATTAAGAATCAGAGAACAGGACATACGTAAGATCGCTTTAGAACTCGCTATGGCCATTATGAATTCTTAGTAATGGCCTTTGGGTTAACTAATGCCCCTGCAGTATTTATGGATCTAATGAATTGAGTGTTTCGATTATATTTGGATAAATTTGTGGTCGTGTTTATTGATGATAAATTGGTATATTCGAGCTCCTATCAGGAGCATGAGAAGCACTTGAGGAAGGTGTTAGAAATATTGAGAGAAAATAAATTGTATGCAAACCGGATAAATGTGAGTTCGGCTTAAAGAGGTGATATTTTTGGGACATGTTATCTCGACTAGGGAATATGTGTGGATCCGAGAAAGGTAGAGGCGCTTCTAAAGTGAGAGAAGCCTACAAATGTGACTGAAATTAAGTTTCTTGGGCCTTGCAGGATATTATAGGAGGTTCATTGAAGGATTTTCCACAATCGCATCGCTTTGACCAAGTTGACTCGGAAAGAAGTGAGGTTTAATTGGTCAAAGGAATGTGAGGAGAGTTTTCGGGAGTTGAAAAGAAGGCTTACATCGGCTCTGTCTTGGCTCTTCCTTCCGGAACGAAGGGTTCATTGTTTATAGTGATGCCTCAGCGAGGGTTTGGGATGTGTGTTAATGCAAGCATGGAAAAGTGATCGCATATGCTTCCAGACAGTTAAAGCCACATGAAGTGAATTATCCGGTCCATGATTTGGAACTTGCAGCAGTGGTATTTGCCTTGCGAGTATGGAGACATTACTTGTATGGAACACAAGTACAAATTTTCACCGACCATAAAAGTTTAAAGTATCTAATGTCGCAAAAAGAATTAAATATGCGGCAGAGGAGGTGGGTGGAATTGATAAAGGACTATGAGTGCATAATTGATTACCATCCAGGCAAAGCCAATGTAGTGGCGGATGCATTAAGTCGAAAAGGGAAAGTAGGGATGGGTGATCCAGGAACTTCGGAACAAATAAATGTGATGGAATTGAAAAGGATGGGAATTCAACTTAATATGGGTCCTGAAGGGTCATTACTAGCTCACATGAGGTCAGATCAGTGTTGCGAGATAAAGTTCTAGAAGCTCAGTTAGCAGATGAAGGTTTAGAGAAAATTAAGGAAAAGATAAAGCAAGGCAAGGAGTTGTCTCTACAAATACTGCCAGGAGGGTTGGTTGTGATGGGAAAACGGGTTTATGTGCCTGAGAATAAGACCTTAAAGGGTGAGATATTGAGAGAAGCTCATGAATCTCGGTTTACCACCCATCCTGGGAGTACCAAGATGTATAGAGATCTTAGAGAATACTACTGGTGGCCAAATATGAAGAAGGAGATAGCAGAATATGTGTCAAGATGTGGGATATGCCAGCAGGTGAAGATAGAACATCAAAGGCCAGCAGGAGAATTACAGCCACTACCAATTCCAGAATGGAAATGGGAAAATATAGCCATGGATTTTGTAACCGGATTGCCAAAGGGGAAAAGGGGCAATGATGCTATATGGGTAGTGGTAGATCGACTGACAAAGTCGGTTTTGTTCTTACCCATCAAAATGACAGACCCAATAGACAAGTTGGCCAAATTATACGTGAATGAAGTGATTAAACTGCATGGAGTTCCCATCTCAATGGTATCTGATCAAGACCCGAGATTTACTTCAAGGCTATGGCCGTGCTTACAACGGGCTTTGGGAACTGAGGTGAATTTGAGCACTGCATTCCACCCCCAGACAGATGGCCAATCTGAAAGAACCATCCAAACACTTGAAGACCTTTTGAGGTCATGTGTATTAGAGTTTGGGGGAAACTGGGAAGACTTGCTACCATTGGTAGAATTCACGTATAATAATAGTTACCAAGCTTCTATCGGGATGGCTCCATATGAAGCCCTTTATGGGAGAAAATGTCGCACTCGATATGTTGGGATGAAGTTGGAGAAAGGAAACTCCTGGTCCCGAACTCAGTACAAATGACAACCGATAAAGTAAGGGTAATCGAGCAAAGAATGAAGGAAGCACAAGATAGACAGAAGAGTTATGCAGATAAACGGAGGAGACCTTTGGAATTCCAAATAGGGAATAGAGTCTTCTTAAAGGTAGCACCATGGAAGGGCATCATTCGGTTTGGAATGAAAGGAAAGCTTGCTCCGAGGTATATTGGGCCATTTGAGGTGATAGCTAAGGTAGGACCCGTGGCTTATCGCTTGAGTTTACCAAAGACACCTAGAGAAGATTCACAATGTATTCCATGTATCACTATTACTGAAGGCGTAGTGGATCCTTCCCGAGTGTTACCTGCAGCTCCTATTGAAGTAAGAGAAGACTTGACACTCGAGACTAGGCCAATCAAAATCATGGATCGTAGTGAAAAACATTGAGAAATAAAAGGTATCACTTGTCGAGTATTGTGGAGAAACTCACAAATCGAGGAAGAAACGTGGAGAGAGAGTCGAAATTAAGGAAAAATACCCCTATCTATTCCTTGAGTCAGGTATGTAATTTTAAATTTCGGGGACGAAATTTTTATTAGGAAGGGAGAATGTGAAACCCGAGGATAAAGTATACATGGAGGTAGGAGATTAAGATGAAACAAAGGAAAATAAAATGATAAGATGATATTATTATATAAGATGATATTATTACATAAAATTTAGGAAAAGAAAAAAAAAAAAAAAAAAAACGGGCACTATAAATACCCCTCTCTTTTCAACCATGTTCAGTTGAAACCTAGTAGAGAGGAGAAGGGAATTTCGAAATTTCATGCTATAAAAATCAAGAGCAAACACCCCAAAATTTGTAAACCCATACAAGCCTTGGATTTCTAAAGTGAAAGAGCACAATTTGGTGAAGAAATAACAAGAGAAAGTGAAGAAATTGGAGAAGAAAGGAGGAAGAGTGGCTGGATATTTTGAAGAAGAAGAAGGCTAGGATCTTTCCAAAAATTGTTAGATTCCATCCAAGAAGAACCACGGGCGACGGGCAACAACAACAACAGGGTAACGCAAGTCGAACATTCACAGCAGGTGGGTACTCGGTACCTAAATTCTCATTATATAATATTACTTACCTTGTCGGGTATTGAAAAGTAAGATATAATTTTGGTGCTTATTGGGAGGAAAAAGGAACGAGTAAAGGAAAGCTAGCGGATGGAAAGACATATCTATTTATATTTTCATATATATGTGTGTTTGGGTTGTTGTGTGTATATAAAAGAAACAAGTTAATGTATAAACTTGATTAACTATTCAATTTTGGAATAGTTAATGATATCGGCAGGTGACGTCGATATCGGCATGATATTTATAAACTTGATTAACTATTCAATTTTGGAATAGTTAATGATATCGGCAGTGACGCTCAATATCGGCATGATATTTGTAAACTTGATTAACTATTCAATTTTGGAATAGTTAATGATATCGGCAGGTGACGTCGATATCGGCATGATATATATAAACTTGATTAACTATTTGATTTCAGAACAGTTAATGATATCGGCAAGTGATGTCGATATCGGCATGATGTATTAATTTGATTACTTTGGTTTTATTTTAAAATATATATAGTATTTATATATAATGATAACCATGGCTAGGTTTATGTTAAGATTTTCATGAAATTGATGAGTTGATTCCAGGACGTATAACTAAAGACACTATTAGAGGTCACTAGTGCTCGGCTATGGTCTCTTTGAAGTGAAAAAAAATGTATAGTAGTCAAAAGAAATAAATCTTCTTTTGTTAAGACCTTAAAGAGTGCACATAGTGGTGTTTCGAATCTCACGTGATTTAAGCAAATTGATGGATAGATTACTCAAATTCTTCTGAAACTACTGGTATTTACTAAATTGTTTCACTCATATGAAAAATTTATATGTTGCAGGTTCTTCTCACCCTCGTCAAGAATAGATTTTAAGTCTTATTTCCTTTTGTAAAATAGAAACTTAGAAAGTGATGGTGACTTGTTGTAAATTGTATGGAATAGTATAATTGTGAATTTTGTTTCTGTAATATTAAATTGTGTTATGTTCGATGTATATGTATATGTGTGTTTATAGGTGAAACTTTCATGTATGAATTGATTGTTTTTCAATTTTTATCTTTTATGTGTGATGTAAGATGGAGTTCTGAAATGAATATGGACTTGAGCATATTCTGAGATGAATCATGTTGTTGATTGTGTTGAAATGTTTGTGAATAATTTGGAAATCTCCCGGTATAGGGGAGACTATGCCGAAATTCTGTTAGAAATTGCAGAGAAAAAAAATTCATGCTTTATCCACTCTGTTTAGAGGGGAAAATTGAGGGTTGTTACAGTTGGTATCAGAGCATTTGGTTGCAATTTCAGGGATTGAAATGCTAATGTGATTTTGAAAAAAAAAATAAAATGTTGCAGGATGGTTCGTTCACGGCGAACTGCAAGGGTTGTTTCACCCCCTGTACAAGAAAGAGAGGATGACTCATTTTCTGGAAATGAAACCGAAAGGGATCCATTAATGGATACTACCTCTCGTCAATCTGTGGCATCGGCCCATACCGAGGAGGGAAATTCAAGGGAGCATCATAATGAACCTTTTACTTCTCGGGCAGATGTGTCACCGGCTAAAACACCGAGTGATCAAGGATTGGAGGATAGGCCACCGCCAATGACATCAACGGCCGTTCCAAATTCTTATTCAGACCCCATGTTTATTGAGCAATTGGTCAAGGCAGTAGTATCAGGGATGGCTGCAGGAACATCCCATGCCACTCCCCGGGTAGAAAGAGTAGTCACCTTGGTTCAATGAGTGAAGGACATGCGCGAAATGGGTTGCACGACCTATTCAGGGGAAGAAGACGCCAAAGTAGCAGGGCATTGGCTGAGGAAGGTAGAAAGGGTTATAGATCAGTTGTGCATACCAGAGGAAACCCAGGTGGATTGTGTGACTCAGTTGTTAACAGAGAGTGCTCATTCTTGGTGGGAGACCATAAGAGAAAGAAGAGCAGGTGAAAAATTAAAGTGGATAAACTTTAGAGAAGAATTTGAAGACCGATATTACTCCTGGCAACACCGAAAAGAGAAAGAGCAGGAGTTTTTAGATTTGAAACAGGGGAATATGACTGTCCTGGAGTATGAGAAGAGGTTCCAGGATTTATCTATCTTTGCAACCACTCATCTCCTCACTGAGCATCATCGAGTGGAACGGTTTCGGGATGGACTCAGGCAGGAGTTAAAACTAATTTTGGTGGCTATGCCATTTCAGACAGTTCGAGAGCTAGTGCGTGCTGCTCAAGGGATAGAGAGGGTAATGAACGATACACCCAGGGCATCAAGTGAGCAGAGTCAGATAACGGGATTCAAGAGAAGGGAGTTCACACCCCCAACAGGGAGGAATCTTCCTCTGAAAAAGGGAAAGAGTGGGTCATCATTCAACCCATTACCGAGAAAAGGGGGGAGTTTTGTTCAGGGTGGAAGTTCAGGAGGACTTCGACGGTTTAATCCTGGGGGATCTGTGGGCAGTCAGACGCGTCCAAGGGCAAGTGTTACAGGAGGGTCCCTGGAACAAAGAGGATTTGTATACCCGATATGTATGAGGTGTAATCAAAACACCTCGGGATTGTTCAGCTTCATCCGGAAGATGTTATATCTGCAGAGGGGAAGGGCACCGATGGAAGGATTGTCAGTACTTGGGGAGAGGTTGTTTCCATTGTGGGGAAATGGGTCATAGAAAAAGGGAATGTCCACAAAGAGTTACTGAAGGAGTACAAAGACAGGGGATGGCTACTCAAAGCCAACAACAGTCAGTAACAGTTGATCGACCTATACGACCCACTCACTCAAGCACAAGTGCCAATAGAGGCCGACCCAGATTGCAAGAGGAAAGGACTCGGGGTAGAGTATACCACATGACCCAGGAAGATGTGGGGACAATGCCGGATGTTGTAGCAGGTATACTACAATTGAGTTTAATACAAGTTCATGCTTTAATTGATCCTGGGGCTAGTCATTCTTTTGTGGCCCACCGAATTACTAAAAATTTAAATGTGTTACCAAGTAGATTAGATGTGGGGATGGTGGTTAGTACACCTTTGGGGAAAAATATAAACATTGATGAGGTATACAAGGGAGTGATACTAAACATTGAGGGGGTAGAGCTAACGGCGGATCTCATGCCTTTAGCATTGGATGATTTTGACTTAATACTGGGAATGGATTGGTTGAGTAGATATAGGGCACAAGTGGATTGTTTTACAAAGATTGTAAATCTCCAAGATGCGAGTGGGAAAAGGTAGTATTCAAGGGAGAGAGGAAGTTGATTCCAAATTCTATAATTTCGGTCATGACAATTGGAAAATTGATTAGAAAGGGATGTCTCGCCTAGTTGTCTCATGTGAGAGAATTAAAGAAGGGAGCATGGAATTAACAAACATTCCGATTGTAAAAGAGTTTCAGATGTGTTTCCAACGAATTACCAGGATCGCCTCCAATTAGAGAAGTTGAGGTTCCCATTGAGACTCTTCCAGAGTCAACCCTATAGCACGATCTCCTTATAGAATGACCCCTATAGAACTAGCTGAATTGAAGACTCAACTTCAGGAGTTGTTGGATAAAGGATTCATACGGCCGAGCAATTCGCCTTGGGAGCCCGATGTTATTTGTGAAGAAGAAGGATGGTACATTCAGATTGTGTATCGATTATCGTCAATCGAACAGAGTGACAAGAAAGAACAAGTATCCGTTACCACGGATAGATGACTTGTTTGATCAGTTGAAGGGTGCAACAATTTTCTCGAAGATAGATCTGAGATCGGGGTACCACCAATTAAGAATCAGAGAACAGGATATACAGAAGACTGCTTTCAGAACTCGCTATGGCCATTATGAATTCTTAGTAATGCCCTTTGGGTTAACTAATGCCCCTGCAGTATTTATGGATTTAATGAATCGAGTGTTTCGATTATATTTGGATAAATGTGTGGTCGTGTTTATTGATGATATATTGGTATATTCGAGCTCCTATCAAGAGCACGAGAAGCACTTGAGGAAGGTGTTAGAAATATTGAGAGAAAATAAATTGTATGCAAAACTGGATAAATGTGAGTTCTGGCTTAAAGAGGTGATATTTTTGGGACATGTTATCTCAACTAGGGAATATGTGTGGATCCGAGAAAGGTAGAGGCGGTTCTAAAGTGAGAGAAGCCTACAAATGTGATCGAAATTAAGTTTCTTGGGCCTTGCAGGATATTATAGGAGGTTCATTGAAGGATTTTCCACAATCGCATCGCTTTGACCAAGTTGACTCGGAAAGAAGTGAGGTTTAATTGGGGTCTGTTTGGTATTGTGGTTGTTGTTGCGGTTGAGGTTGAAAAAACGGAGTTTCAAAAAAAGTGTTTTTTCTGTGTTTCAAAAAAAGCAGTTAGGTGTTTGGTTAAAACTGTGGTTGAGTTGGAGGTTGAAGAAAAAACAGTTTTGGGTGTTTAGTTTCCAAACTTTACAAACTGCTTTTAACTTGTAAAATTACTTAAAAGGGCATAAAAATATACACACACATTTATCCATCTATCCATCCATCCATATATATATATACACCTAACTTCTACAAATAAATTTAAAAATAAATAACAATTTATATTAATGTGAATACTTCAAATAAAATGGAAACATAATTTCATTCTCCCATCAAACTATTTGCAATGCTCTCGCGCACAATATCCATACGGGAATTTCTGCCCGAACTCTGACTAGTTTCACATGTTACAACATCTGGTAATAACTCGTCCGGGATATAATCGGGATTACGATCATATTCAACAAAAACATCATCATGTTGCGATCTCCTTCTAATATAATTATTGAGTGTCATCGATGCAACAATAATCGCAACCTGTGTTTTGTAAGGATATGGTGGCATGCACTGCAAAATTTTCCACCTTTGCTTCCATACTCCAAATGTCAGTTCTATAACATTACGTAGTGATGAATGTGCACGATTAAATACTTCTCGTCTTCCACTTGGTTCACCCCGACGTCGAAACTCTTTTAAATGATACCTCTCCCCTCTATATGGACCTAAATATCCATACTCATTCGGATAACCGACATCAACCAAATAGTATTTTCCTGCAAATAGAAACAAAATGCAACTTTTAAATTAATTCAATAACAAAATATGAATAGTAAGTTATTTAAATTATCATATCTATAAGAAATTAAAATTGACAACCTTCAGGCGGTTTAGGAAATTTGATACTCGTACTGTACTGTGTATAGCCTCGAGAAAAATACGTGTATCGTGTGCACTACCTTTCCATCCAGCCCATACAAATGTGAATTGCATGTCAAAACTACAGGTCACCATGATGTTTTGTGTTGGGACACCTTTCCTTCCAATAAAAGGAATTTGAATTTCCGGTGAAATTGTTGCACGAACATGTGTCCCATCAATTGCACCAATACAGTTCTACAAGTATGAAAAAAAATGTATTACCATATAAATATTCAAACAAAATACGGAGTATTGGTGCAAACTATATTAAATGTAAACTTATAAAATTACCTTGAAATGGGGCATAAATCTTCGATTCATCGCAATTTGTATCGGTGTGTTGGTAAAGTCTGGATCAGTTGGTTTGATGATATCTATAGCAAATAGACATAATGCTTTAAGGACTTCTTTCAGACATCTACTTCACCAGAATACTGAAATCTTTCTTGCACATGTCGATTTGATGCCCCAACTGCAAGGGTAAATAGAAACATTCTGACCTTCTCCAGTACGCACATCTTCCTTGAAGGGTTTAAACCATAACACGTTTCCAATTCATAACATAGGCTGAGCAAAGTGTCTCTGTCCATTCGAAACATGTTAACACACCGTTTCCAATGACCTCTTAAAATGTCATTCAACCAACGCATCCCTGTATTATATGAAACCATACATGGTTCTTTATTAATATAAGTAATATAATATAGGGTTAATGCGCCAGCCGTGCTTAAAATTATGTTATCATCATCATATTTTCTTTGTATAAAAGTTACGTCATCGTCTTCGTCATCGTTAGCGTCTTCGCTACTGTCATCATCGTCACCATCATCGTTGTCGGTCCCAGCAGTTCCATCATCGTTAGCGTTGTTGTTTCCTTCGTCGGCATCATAGTTAATGTGCTCAATAACACGATCCATAACATTTTCATACTCACCTTCAAAATCCCCGTTTAATAGAGCATTAAAATGTGCATCATCCATATCTACAAAATAAGTCCAAATTTGAGTCACGATATACATTTTGATATTTGGTTATTTAAAACAAGCATGGTTAATCAATATGGTGAATAATTGAAAATTTTTAAAATATTTGGAAAACATGCGATCAACATATTACTTATGACGTTAGAATCCAATACAAATACAAATATGATAACCAATTATTCAAACAAAGTGCAATGGTATTTCTAAACCAGCGGTATTTTTGTTGTATGTCATTGATGCTAGCCCACATTTCTCTATTTCTTCACACTTGTAGAAACTTCATGGCGAGGAACAGAAAATTATCGTCATCTGTCGAATCAGGTATTGATTGGAGCTCAGCCATAACTTCAAGAATACTACAGCCTCGCAAGTCTTTATTTGCAGAAGTTGAATCACTCCTACTAGACATGTTGTCGAGAAGATGCTGCTGAATTCATACTAGCTGAGCACCAATTCCAGATGACTTTTTCTTTCTAGCTCTTGGCTCCGGAAGCTCTCTTTCTTTTCGTTTACCATTGCTCCTGGTGTTACTACTAGATGATATATGATCCCCCCCAACGCCTTGAGAATTTTGATAATTTCCAAAATTTATATCCTCATGCTCATCCGAGTCCCCTCTTCCTTCCTCCAAATCAGCACCTTGTAGACCGACGTTTATTGCATCCAAATCCTCGTCAATGCCAGGTACTGTGCCCGACAATGGTGCCCATGCATGTTGTCCGGTAGCGGTGACTCCAGAGAACATTCTATCAAATTTGAACTTCAATGAAGGCTCAATTCCGGCAGTTCTAAATTTTCTAACTTCTTTATTTTCCTACATAACAAAATTAATGCTCTTGTCATTGTCTTCATATAACATAATAACATTATAGAAAAGTAAGGAATAACAAATACTGACCTGAATTAGTGCTCGCCACCACTCATCACTAGCAGCAATCGTTTTCAGTTCATTACTCCAGCCCACACCAGTTTCACCAATCAACTTATTCCACAAACGCCAGTTTTTTTTACAAGAATCCCATTTATTTTTAAATTGACCTTTTTCAAACACTACACCCGTTTTCTCTGTAAATGATTTTGCAACGTACTTCCAGCCGAGTTTATCAAAATACGAACTTGGTCGCATACCCATATCAATTGCCCTAATGCATATATCACAAAATATATGCAAGTGTTCTGGACTCCAACTAGCTTTCGTAACTGACTCAGAATCACCCATTATATGTTGTTAAACTTTGCAAAAACACAACAAATAAACATTACAAACCGGCACTACATAATATAAGGGTTTAAATCAATCATGCAAAAAATTAAAACAATAAGGGTTTAAAGAATCAAATCAACCTTGTCACATGGGTTTATAACCAAAAACTACCTTTAATTAACATAAAAACTCAAAATCAAATTAAATTTGAAAAGTTTTATAAGGTTTGATCTATTGTTTAACATCATTCAAAGCTAAAAACTTACTTGTATCAACCTTACAGATAGACAATGAGATGGTAGTGATCCAAGCCTGAAAAAAAAAGAATAGTGATTTCAGCAACATTTCAACTTTGCAAAAGAAAAAAAACTACAAATTATATGTACAACTGTTTCTTTTTGGTAAATATATGTAGAACTGTTCATAAACCTACAACCTATAACTCCAAAAGTTGCATTAAATGGAGAAAGCATGCTAAATAAAAAACACACAAGTCAAAGCTCAAAAAAACAACAAACCCCATTAATTCCTATGCTATATGAATTTTGCTTTTTGTCTATAATCCTGTAACTTCTTTTCCCTTGTGCTCAGTATGGATTTTGCTAATAGATTTTTCAGCTATACAGAATTGATGGTAGATTTCCAGTTCTACAGAATTAATGGCAGTAGATCTACAAAATTAATTTTCATTAATTAAAATATGTTAGTTGTATGATATATATGGATAGATGTATATATGGTAGGGCCTGAAGATCAACTTATATTTCCTTCTTGTAATATGTATATATAAAGGACAATGATCAATATACAGAGAGACTTTTGCAAACAGAATTCTGAACTGTCATTTCCAGGAGCCATTGATTTTCTGATTTTGCCAACTAGCAAGCAACTAAGTGTATAGCAAGATTTTGGGTGATGGTTAAATGTATAATGACAGAGAGCCAACCACAGTTTCATTAACGAGCTGTAACAACATTTTGCTGACAAATATTTCAACTAGGACAATAATCGTGTAATTTCACAAGAAAAATACAAACTTCCATAATGCAAAATGCTTATCCGAACTACTACCACTACAGACAAACTAGACACTAACTCGATTTCTATATGTCAATTTGGATTATAGCTGCTCGTTTATGACAAAAACTTGTATGTCATTGAATTTATAGCTTCAGAAATCCACTTAAATCCACGGCTCGAAGCACACCAGCTTTTCCTTCCCACTTGGCCCTTGATTTCTTTAATGCCTCTTGAAAATAAATAGACTCGATTCTCTTTAATTTTTTCATTTGATATATCTACTGGAACGTGATATAACTTGTAACTATTCCTTTGCATGCATATAACGGGTTTTATTCAAAATCTTATTTTAAAGAAACAACACATGGAAGCTATCAGATTCATTTTTGCATTTGAGATGGTTTATCTGTTCCCACCCGAAACTATGCTTGAGGGATTACTTAACTTGTTCCAAGATTGCAGCCAGAAAAATTAGGTGGAGCAAGCAATTCAATTGAAGGATTAGTATGTTTTACTTGCTTTCTCCTTCGAGATGTCAATATCTTCTCTTCAGTATGATCCAACTGTATTATATGCTCATAATATTTTCTTAAAAATAAGCTATCTATCTATTCTAAAAAACCCAATAGAATACTCCTAATACAAGACCCTATCTAAAATCTTCTCCCACTATTTTTTTTTTTGCATAAAACCACATCAAAAACAAAATCTATAAGGTAGCATCAGGCATACCACTAGTTTATTTATTCCTCATTTAGATCTTTTCATGTTGTTAGTTCATTACATGTTCATACATCATGAACTTTCAATATACACGTGTGTTTGTGTGTGTATTTCATCTACCTACTTTCAAAGGGGAGTCTATTATTAATACCTCATCAATCTCATCACATGAATCATGTTAATACATTTCTATCTACACTTCATCAAACACACAACTTAAGCAGTAGAATGAATAATGCAATCAACAATGTATGCATGCCTAGAATGAGCAATGGCAGATTTAAAATAAAAAAGGTTAGAACTTTTCCCTCGAATGCTTTTTTTAGAACAACTCAATCAACCTATGGCAATAACAGTACAATTCAAACATTTCATTCTGCAACAACCCGAAGCTACATAAGAACAAAATAAGAATCTTATATTGTCACATCATCAGTTCTTTGAATTTGAAAGCAAAAGGAGCAACTCGTAATACATATCAAAACAACACCATTTTCATCAAGTAAGAATTCTTCATTTCCTTATCAAAACAACTCCTAATATTCACTTTTTCTATCAATTAAACATATGCTTCAACTATAAACCATTAGTTCTAATACAAGCATGCATCACACTTCCAAATACAAGTTTTTCCTCTCCATTCCTCCCTTTTGCTTCTCTGTCTCCAAAATATTCTCATAAATCCAATGAATTCATTACATTTCTATCGTACATACACTCCATTTCTCAAGTTTTCTTCATTATCCTCAAAATCTATCTCACTTAATTCTAGCTAGTTGCCTCTCAAAAAGCTCTCTCCTTTCCCTTCAAATCACAGTTACTAGACCTCTAACAGAACCTAGATCTCTAACATAAAAAATACACCCATTTCAGTTCATAGATCTCTAACATCATCCAGAAATACACCCATTTCAGTTCATAGATCTCTAACATCATCCAGAAATAAATATTGATTCACAGCAAAAATTCACAAAACTTCCAACAAATTTACACAGAAAATAATTCTCAGCAGTTTCATCCACTTCACTGAAAATTAACAACAATAATTCTCATCAATTTCACCCATTTCACAACCATTTAACCGAGAAAAATCACACCAATTCCAACAATTTCACAGAATTCTTCATAGAACAAACTCACAAAATTCATCAAAACATTCTCGGCAATTTCTCAACTATTTACAGTGCAATTTCAACAATTAAACATAAATATTAATTCATCAGTTAAACAGAAAAAATAATTCAAAATTCCTGTTAAACAGAAATTTTCAAGTTAATTCTCTAAATTTTCAACAATTAAAATACATATTAATTCAACAATTAAACATAAAAACACCAACTACAGAAGGGGAGAAGTGAGGCAAATACCTGGATTTGTGCAGAGAAGGAGCTGAGGTTGTCTGTGGGATAAGGTTTTTTTAGAGAGAGTGCTGTGCAGAGAAGAAGGGGTCTACGAGAGCTGGATTTAAAGGGGTTGTGGGATAAGGTTTTGTGCAGAAGAAGATAAGATTTTCGGGATTTTTGTAGAGAGGGATGTGCAGTGAAGATGGCCCGTGAAGAGGCTTTTGGCAGAGAGAGATTCGTCTTTTTGAGGGTGAATTGCAGAGAAGATGCCCCTGAATTGCAGAGAGATTCGTCTACACACACATTTTGGCAAAGATTCCTTAGTGATGTGCAGAAAAGGGAGAAGATGACGAGGAGAACACTGTGCAGTGAAGAGAATGTAACGAGTTTTCAAAGGAAGAAGAAGAAAAGGAAAGGCCAGAGAGTTTTGACAACGGGAAGATGGGTGCAGACGTTTTCGTTCTCGGGAAGAAGATCGGTTTTTTTGAGAAGATGGTGCAAGATGTCCAGATGGGTCAGAAGCCGTTCATGATCGGCGTTTGAAAAGCACCTCCAAGGTGCTTTTCAAAAAACACCGTTTGGGTGTTAATTTCAGTGGACCCCATACAAAAAAAATGGTGTTTGGTTTTTACCAAACACCATAACATCATCCCGTTTGGCAAACGTGGAACGCACCACGTTGCCAAACGGGTGCTTAATAAAATTGTCTTTCCCACAAATCTTTTTCTTATTTTTAGTTTCGTTTATAATTTTATTGTTCATAAACTCCAATTACACCTATTTTTCTTTTCATTACTGATATTTGTTTGACATGTCTAATATAAACTACAAACTTCATGTACTTGATAGTTATAAAAAATCATGTGAAATCTCAGTTAAGTTTTCTGAAAATGGGTTGAAAAAGTCTTTTAGAGGAAGTGTAAAAATTTTAAAAAAATGAATGAAAGATGAATAATCGCTAAAATATATATAGTTGTTTAAGTTTCACTCATAAATAAATTAAAATAATATTTTTTAATTTTTTAAAATTATTTTTATTATAAATATATAAAATGATCTAAAAATACATAATAATAATAATAATAAAAAAAAAATGCATTGTGAAACAAACAGATACTTAGTGTGAAGGAGACCCACGGAATCTAGATATGTTACATCGTGTCCATACCCTGCTGGCACCTTCTTACACGTGGTGCAATATTATCCTTTCAACCCCTCACCAGTCATCACATCCGATCATCATCAAACCAATCACAGATCGTCCCTTTACAAAAAGCGCGGGAAAACGAAAGAGAACCAAAAATATAAAAAATAAAAAAATCCGGCACGCAAACCATTTCGCAGTTCTCCACGCAGAGTGAGAAAGAAGCTGAACGCGTTCGGACTCTCGATTTCTTCTTGTTTTTCTTTCTTTTCCTCTCTTCCTATGGCGCCAAGAAAGAAGGCCGAAGAGACGAAAACGACGTCGTCGGAGAAGCCAGCGACCCGGAGGTCGGTTAGGATGACTCGGAGCACAGCTAAGCGACTCAATGCGAAGTTGACTGAGTTACAGGCCGAGTCGGGAAAGAAGAGAATGCAAGAGAAAGCAGCAGAGAGTAAGAAGAAGAAGGTGAAGACTGAAGTGAAAGAAGCAGCAGCAGCTAAGACTACGTCTTCCTCGGAGGCTCAGGAGGAAAGTAACACGGAGGAAGTTAGAGAGGAAGAACCAGAGGCTGAGGAAGAGAGTCCTACTGGTGATGCAGTTTCTAAGACTATTGTGATTGAACACTGGTGAGTTTCTCTATTAATATATGTTTGGTTTTTGAGAAAGTAGAGGAAAACACTGAAGTAGCGAAAAAGTGAATATTCTTCTATTTATTTTTTATTTAATTAAAGAGATTGTTTCTAATTTAATTTCTTAAAAAAAAATTCGAGTGTTTTTTTTTGTGAGAAATAATAGTGGGGTTAGGGTTTTAGGTACTTGGTTTCTGTTTTATTTTTCTGCTTGGTTGCTGAGAAAATGAAAGAAGGTAGAGGAAACTTGGTTGAAATTTCAAGCCCTGGGTTTTTGTTTGTGCGTGTTTGTAATTGATTTACAAGTGCTAACTGTAAATAAGTAAATAAGGCTTAGAAAAGTGGCTTCTTCAGTCTTGAGAGGACTGGGGATTTTTGTTTCTAGGGTTGGTTGAATTTGTGATCGAGTATTTTACTTTAGTAGTACTCTTAAGGTTTTAGTTTCTGGTTCTTTCTGTGTTTGATAGCGAATATAGATTTTTTTACCATGTATATTCCGATAAAAAAAACAATTTGAAAAACTAATTATAATAGAATACAAGAATTAGATGCATTATTAGCCATTTGAAAATCAAATTATAATGGAGTACAAGAATTATATGCTTTATTTTGGTTTGACTGATATCTTTTTCCTATGATGTTTAGGAAGGAGAGTTGAAATCTGCTTTGCTTAAAGGAGTGTTTGTTTTTATAGTTCAATCGTGCTTTTAAAATTTATTGTATTTTAATTTTTTTTGATGTTTTTGGATTGTTTTGATGTCAAAAATATTTTTTTTTTTAAAAATAAATAAATTATTTAAATACGCTTTCAATTATAAAACACAATCACTACCATAATATCAATTGACACCTTAAACTTTGATGCGACTTGTATATCCTGGCCTGAGGTTCTTGGATCTGTCATTTTTTATTGTTTTTTTCTTTAGAACCAGTAGCAGTGAAGTTGAGTATTTTCACTTCATGAGACGGATTTTAAAGAAGGTTGAGGAACTTGATTGTGATAAAAAGGGATAAGTTATCAAACTTATTTATTAAATTAGTTTGGAATGGTTTGAACTTCAAAATATAAAATGATGATTTTGTTCAGCATTTTTTAGTTTTTCTAGTGATTAAATTTGCATTTTAAATTACCGATATGAAAACATCTACTTGATGGCAGAGGTGTGGTTTCATAAGATAGTTCTGTTGCATAGAGCATGAAGTGTCATTATAATTCGAGGAATTATTGCACGAGTTTTTTTGTGGCAATGTGCCTCTAGCTAAGTTCCTTGTGCTAAAAATTGAGGCATTTATTATATGATGCATTTTCTAATCCATATGTTGATTATTGCAGCAAACAGTGCAATGCATTCAAGACAAGAGCTATACAGGTGCAAGATGGTTTGTTGAGTGCCTTTCCTGGTATCTCTGTGTTACTCAATCCTGAAAAGGTACTTTTGATGGACGATATAACTTCTTTACACGGCTATTAGTTGAATCTAGCCTTGAGCTTCGTTTTTGTTTGCCAAAGACATTGAGTTAAATGATGTTTTTGATAGTCTAATGCTTTGTGTACAGAGGTAAATTTCTTCTTTAGTGCCATTCTCATGGACACCCCAACCTCATACACTGAGGGAAATGGCTTAATGCAGCTATGTTTGAATTTTTCTAGGACGAGCTTTTCAATAATCCAAAGTGTTCTATGTTTGGGTCAATTATATATCTTTTTTTACTTCTGTAATCGATGTGTATTCCTCTGGGTAAAGAAGCACATTCGTGTCCAGTCTTAAAAATTAGTTGAATCAGGACCTTTTCAATAATCTAATGCTTTGTGTACTTGGATGAGTATCTGGTACAGTGCTCTTGTTGTCAGAACTCCCTTTTGTGGGTGAAAAGGCAGATTTGTGGCAATTTGCTGTAATTTCTTTTATTGAGGGCTATTACTTATTGCGTTATGTAAAGGGTCAGATTTTGAGCATTGTCATATTTTGGATTGCTGTGTCTTATTTGAAATTGCAGTGAAAATCAAAGATTTCCAAGCTTGGGTCATGTGGTTATGTCTCAATGTCATTATCTTGGATGTTTATGCTGTTTATGAATTGACTATGTGGTTATGTCTCAATGGTATTATCTCGGATGTTTATGTTGTTTAATGCATACACCAGACATTTCAACATTGTTTCTTGCGAAACCAATCTCTACAGTGCTTTACCTGCAAAATATAGACACAAAAAGAAAGAAATATATGGAGATTGATGTTCATATGTTTTATGATATTAAAACCAAAACCTTTGATGCATGCATATGCCAAGCTGTTTATCATTATTTCGACTGTCTTGGTCAAAGTTTTGTCCCTTTCCTGGTGTTAACCAAGTAATTGCTGCTGGCGTCAACTGATAAGGTCTTTGATAACACATAGGATAGGGACAGAAGGTTTTCTTTGCAGAAGGATTATCTACCATCTTACTTGCATATTGTTTGGTGTTTAAACTTCTCCTTTAGTTGCACATTTTCTGTTTAATTGATGTTTCTCATCGACTCTCAACAGCCTAGAAGGGGATGCTTTGAAATACGGGAGGAAGGTGGGGAAACTTTTATCAGTCTTCAGGTAAAATTCACTCCTAAAGTATCTATTGACAGTCTATTTAGTTCATCAATTTGTATGGCAGATGCATTTTGTTATTTTAATTTTGTATCTCTTAAAACCTCTAGGAGTGACTAATTTTATCGTGCTCGCAGTGTTTCCGTATTTAACAAAGATCAGGACTCAATAATTTTGTAATTTTAATTTTCTTTCGTTCTTTGTTTGATCTGAGATGTCATGAACTAATGATTCTCTTGAAAACCTTCATCTTTGTACCTTAAAAGTCTTAAACAAGTCTAAGTCTAACGCGCCATTTTCAGTGGGTCTAATAAAGAGCGAGTGATGGTTATACCAACAATTCCGCATGCAACAGCCCTTCTGTCAATGAGGGGTAAAACTTCGCCTTAGCAAAGCGCCATTTTATATGATGTTTATTTTGTAATCTTGGATGAAAACCAGGGCTTTGGTGAAGTCGCACATAATTTACAGATGTGTTAGCTCTTGGGACTTGGCTCAATTTGTAAAAGAGTCCTGATTTGAATATAGCTATTCAAGAAGAATTTAAGTAAAATGTTTAAATTGACAAGATCAGACAGGGTCTCTTCTCGTGTTTATTTAAAAATTAATCTAGCATACTTTGCTGAAGTAGCCTTTGCTGTTGCATGGAATTGTCTCATTTTTGCACCATCTTTCATCTATTGCAGAGCATGAAAAGACCGTTTCCACCTTTGAAGGCACTTGACATGGACAAAGTCATCTTGGATATAATCGACAGGGTCAAAAGGTCAACCAATGCATCTGGTTGAATTACAAGTCTTTTTCTAGGGGTGGGGGGTCAACGAAAGTTAATCTGGTTCGATGGTCAAAACCTTAAGAACATTGATCGTAGGTGTGGATTAATGATTTTGCATTTCCTAATTATTCTGATTCTGTTAAGGTGAGCCTTACAGCCATTTTGGATATTCTTGACAAGCTCATATGACACGACTGTGCGGGCGAGCGGATTCGTGTTTGTGAATTTGAAATGTTTTTACCACAGCCAATGAATTCAGGAAAGTGGTTCTTTGTTTCGATGTATGATCTGTCTTGATTATGGGCAGTTTCGTTTATTGATCTGGTTTCCTGATTTTCATCAGAATGCTCAATTAATACCCTAACAAGATTGTAACCCTTACACTCCAGATCATATTATTTCTGTCAGATTGCTGTGAAAAACGAGGCTCGTCTGTCCTCCTCAGGCAGGATGCTTGAATTTGCTCGATGAAAATCAAGGCATGTTAAAAACTTAGAATTTGCAATCTTTCAGACTAAACTTGTATGCCCCCATTAGGCCTCCAACTTCATTTCAAATTGAAATTGATCGGAGGGGGATTTAATCAAATGGAGCACAAAAGACATCGATTAATAACTTCCATGCTATCCAGTTTCGGTTTTCTCCGTTTTTTTTTTACCTAGTTTTTCTGCTGCCTTGTTCTATTGCTTTCCCTTTAAAAACCCACCATGCAGGCTAACAGTCCTACCACCACGACGGCACCGCCAACATGCATCTGTGAAGAAGCAGCTTTTGCAGGTGCTTCATCTGCCAATGGTGCATCAGCCAATGGAGAGGCTGCGGGTACATCAGCAGCCACTGGCCCCTCGGTTGGTGATTCAGTTGGTGTAGAAGGTTCCACCTTGGATGGTGCAGGAGCCTTGGAGGGGGTTTTGTCAGTTGGAGGAGCAGCAGGGGGGGTTTTGGCGGCCGGAGCTGGAGCTGGTGCCTTCTTGGGAACGGCAGCAGGTGGTGGAGGAGGAGCCATGTTCTCAATCCCTGGAGCCTCAATAGGTTCGCTGACTTGGAGCACCGAAATGTTATAAGGCTGTGCGTACACGGATTTCACGAGGGACGCGACGAGAGGAGCACCTTTCATTGCTGAACCGAATTTGATCCCCTCAGCAGTTTTGCTAACATTCAAGAAACCTTGTCGATCATCTGCAGTGCCGCTAGCCTGGAACAAGGTGGTGACGATAGTGCTGGCCTTTTGAAGTTTTGAAAGCTTTATCTGATCATAGTAATCAAGAATTACATGTGCACTCAAGATCCTCTTGGCAATGTCCACGGGTCTCCCAGAGAGCCCATCAATCGAGCCATTATCGAGAGCAAGAACAGTGATGGTTTCTCGGCCGTTGATTTCCTGGGTGAGACCGCTTTGGGCCAGTAGATCATTGAAGCTAGCAAACTCGGGGTATTGTGCAAGGATCTTGGTGATGTTGAAGGCCGTGGAGGTGGAGGAGAGTAAGCACAAGATTGCAACGAAGAGGAGGGAAGAGACCTTCGAATCCATCTTTGTGAAAAAAATGGTGGCAAACCCTCCTTCCTCTTCTGCTGGAACTCGAAGAAGATAACGCTGAGACCTTAATAGGCATGTTTAGATGTTGACCAGAAATATGATGCTGACCAATTGATGGCTGGGCATGAATTTCTCTTACAGATCATGATTTAACCTTGGATTTACATGGTTATTGATTATTAGAAATGCTTTCATGGACTAAATTTAGAGCTTTCTATTTGATTGCACTGTAAACAGCTAACCTTCCATCTAATCAATCTAAACCTTGTTCCCAACCATAAATCTACTCCTATTTTCTAACAAATTTGACGACTAATTTTCCAATGATAGGCATGTTATTTTGATAGAGATGTTATTCTAGTTTGCAATTGTTCCCATTTTAAATTAGATGAGGTATTTTTACTTAATGTTATTACACCTCATGTGTCAACCGAACTTTGTTAAAATTTCAAATTAATTTGAGTAAGATTTAAGTTGATGTTATCTGATAGATTACTAATTAAAATAAGCAAAGAAAAATAAATTATTTATTTTAATTTGACACGCATTAACTAGCCAAATATCTTTTCCTGATTAAGGGGATGTCATGAGTTGGTCTCCAGGAGACTTAACGTGATGACAAAGAGCTTGAGATTTGTACAAGAGATCTTGAATTCGAGTCAGAGCGTGCATCTCTTGAAAGAACCTGGGATAACTGGATTTTTATTCATTCACCTTGATCTATATAGTACGTTTTTCGAGAAGTGAAGTTTCCTCATGTATATATATTAAAAAAAAAAAGGGAGGGGATGTCATGTGCTTGAACAAAAGAGAAACAAACGTTGAATTGAGAAAAATTTAATCCCATCAAATTTGGTTATGAACTCATATTGGGCTATTCTCTGGTCAATCAAAGTGTTGGGCTTGGAGAATTGGGTAAGAAAATAAAACCAACAAGCCATTTTTTGGGCTGAATTAGGAATTCGAAGTCCACAAACTTCAGTTCCAAAGAAGCCTAAGGGAGTTTTTTAGCATCTTGATGATGAATTGACAAATCTATAATAATAACAACAAGAATAAGAATAATCCTGCATTAGGGAGGCTTTGTGGGTTAGTGAACATAATTTTTTATATTATATTTATAATAAAAATTAAACATGAAAATACATATAAAAAATAACTTTAATCTTTTATAAAAACTAAAATTTATTTTTATTATTCTCAAAAGGGTCGTATATCATACAGGTGGACGGTATCGTTCACTTTACAATCATTAAGTACGAATATATGATTTTTATAACCATATGTTTAGCAGAGATACTTTCAGAGCCACTCCTAAATCAAATCATTAAAAAAATAAAATCATTTCAAAAAGATAAGTTTAATAAAATTAAGTGAGTTAAAAGGAATAAATACCCTTCCCATTAATTGCACACCGTATTTATTCCTCGTGGACGATTGAATGACCATCGGGAATATATATGTACCAAATAAAGATTAAAAATTATTTTAAAAAAAGTAATTAAAAATAATTAATCAATCCCAATTGTAATTCTTGTTCCCTCTCCTCCTTTCAGCTTTTCCAATATTCCCATGAGAGCTAGATTTCTTCACGGTAATTCGAGCTATAGCCTTTAACTTTGGTACTATTCTCTCGATCTTGCTTTGCGTGACTGACATGTGCCCAAAAATGCTAGGAGAGCACATATGCTCTCTATTATTTTTAGGGAATGTTTGTGAGTGCGGTTGCGGTTGTTTTTAAAAATGTTTTTATTTAAAAATATATTAAAATGATATTTTTTATTTTATTTTTTAAAAATTATTTTTGATATCAGCATATCAAAATAATTTAAAAGCATAAAAAACAATTCATTTAAAATGAAAAAAATCATTTTTTTTAAACTACGATTGAAACCCCGTCCCAAATGAGCACTTAATATGTTTCTTCTGTAGAATTCTTCGATGGTTTTTGTGCACAAGTGATTGGATCGCCCTCTCAAGGGTTTTTTGTGATTGTGTTTATAAAGTATTTTTTTTATTTTTATGTTGTTAGATCATTTTGATATATAAATGTTAAAAATAATTTTTAAAAAATAAAAAAAATCAATTTGATATATTTCTAAACAAAAAAAATTAAAAACAACCATGACCACAACCACACTCCCAAACATGTACTAACAATAGAAAAAAGAAGAAGAAAAGACAAGGGCTAACACATAAGATTGCTTAACTATAGTTTAATTAACTAGTTAAGTCAATGATAGTACATGAGTTGTCGGGTATATATAAGTGCCGATCGATCTGATTTCCTTACAAAACCTTTTTATTTATTTTTATTTTTACTAAATAATCTTGTGTGCCTGTGATTAGGTACATATCCCTTCAAGGGTCCCCCTTTGCTCTCTCCATTGAAAATAAAAAACATTCTGTATGATGAGATCATAGCCGCCAAGCACACAAATCACATCTTCATCATTCTTTCTAAACACATTTAAGATCGAGTTTCAAACGTGAGATTTCTTCTTATGAAAAAATAAAAAAAGGAATGTTAATGTCACTTGAGGATCATATATATATATACATACACTCCTTATAGCATCGTCAATTAAATTAAAAGATCGACATGTGTTTTTTTTTAATTATATTCTATTAATGTTCTAGAACAAAGATCAATATATTTAATTACAGGAACAGAAAGATCTAGAATAAATTTATATTTTCCCTGCCTTTTATATTTTAAGACAATAGTTAAATTCTATATATAAACTCCAAATCACCATTCTAACTTCTGCTAATGAAACAAAGTTGGGTCGGCTTTAGTACCGGTATAGAACAATTAGATTCCCATAATCAAAACTATACCTTTCAAACAATCTATGCAGTGAGTGACATCATAGCCGTATGAAATAGCCAATCTAGAGATCCAATTGGATAGAATTCGTTTGGAAATCAAACACACAGATTTCAAATTGTATGAGGTTTTGATGATCAGCATGACATGTATATCAAAGCGACACTCGATACCCTTTTCTTTAGATTCTCAATTTCTTTAGATTCTCAATGGGAATCGGATAAAAGAAAAAACCCTATTGATAAGGTTCATGAAAGTGGTAAAATTGTCCCACCAAGCCATATCCAATCCAAACCCCCTTTGTAGCTAGAAAGTAAGGTTGAAGCATGAGGATAAGAAAAAAAGAAGGAAATTCTTGATGATATGATTTTGTTGTCCTCCGAAATTCTAGCAAATTTACGAGCAGACAGATAAATGATTGGGATTTGACATGGATACGACAAAACGATGTATCTTGGGGCAAACGAAGCACCTTCCTTTCCACATGTTTTCCTGTTCCTTATCCCCTGTCACCTTATTTTTTTCATGGTGTAAGTCACATCCTTTTTATCTAGTTCTGATTTTTATAGTATCATTACGTCATTTTTTATGGTATTAAATTTTTATTTGAATTTAATTTAAACCATTTACATATGAACGAACTAATATGTACATCGACTATTGTTTTCTCTGCATGTTGCCCACAGATTTGCATGCGAAATCATGTCTATCTCTCTCACGTACGTGTGTGTGTATATATATATGCAAACCTAAAGGTAATATAGGTAGAATCAAGCAAGTTCAGATATTTGATAAACTGATGAAAAGCTTGCCCTGCATGCAGATTCTAATGAAAAATGGAATCGCAGGTTTTATTTTTTCATTCTCGTCTAGAAGGGTAACAGATGGAGAAGGGAGAGGTGGGGGATGATGTCATAAAACATAAACATACAAATACGACGTCGGCATCACTTAGGGTTTCACCGGATCATAATATATGTTTGAGTCATTTGGGATTTTGTGGTATGCCTAAAGAGGAACAAGAGCAGCCAAGTTTGACCTTCTTCTCGAGGGTCTGGGTTGTTGAAGGCATGCACAGATTTTCAGTAACTTCACAGCGGGGGACCGGAATCAAACCGGGTCGAGAGATTTCAGGACCACACTATGTGACTCGTCGAGTCTTCCGAAACATATACCGTTAGAGAATAATATAAATTATATTATGCGACTTTACTTGGAATTATAATCTTTTTGGTGAGATGATTCATTAACATGGTATTAGAATCTTATTGACTTAACGGTCACAAATTTAAATCTCATCACATCTATTATATTTGATAAAAATCAGCACAAGATAACATGGATATGTGCAAGTTTTAACACTAAATAGCTTTTACTTGAAGGGGTGTGTTAGATAATAATATAAATCATTTTCTATGACCTTACCTAGAAATTTAAATTTTTAGATGAGATAGTTCCTTAACATATATAATCCAGGTGTGCATTGTTTCTCCATTCTCTTTTTCTTCCTTCTTTTAACAGGAGGTGAATGATCGATCATGGGAAGAATTAGTGATCTGCACGTTCATCCATGCTTACATAATTTAAATTGTTCTTTCTGGATTTTGTCATCTTGCCCTAAAATCTCGACTATATATTGGCAAATTTGTGATGCATCATGCATGTGAAATGGGTGATATAAAGTTATTTTAAAAATCTTATTTAATAGCTCAAAAACTTAGAGTGAGAGACAGATCTATTGCCAATTGGGACATAATAATAATTAATTCATATGAAATAATCCCAGAATAAATAGATAAACACTTATAATAAAACACACCCTTGAAAAGGATAAGTAACTTGAATAAAAACATGATAAGAAGCGAATTTGCTTCCCACTACAAGTGTATCAGTTTTGACCGACATTTTTGGCAAGACTATCAATAAATATCTGTGAAAGCAGTAATAAATATCCACCATTGATCCCCTTTCAAGGATGAGATTTTGACAAGACTCGGGGGAAAGGAGTCGTCACATTCATGGACCATTTGAGCCCATGTGATCCTCATGTGGGCAACGTACCAAATGTATACATTGTAGCATACATGTTTTAGTGAGCATAAATAAATAAATAAATAAATGCACGCTAATGTTTTAGAAAACCTAGCTTTACAATGTGTATGGTGGTCCTTCCGAGTGCGGAGAACTTTAGGGTTAATGAATTGACTACGATATTGCAAAAGAAACTCTATGATAAAACTAGTTTTATGCAACAATTGACAGGCAAAATCATCATATAAAGATAGCTTATTTTCGATACAATCAAGCTCATTCAACACTACCACTCTTGATTTTTTTTTTAAATCCACACTTGTTTAAGAGATTTAAACTATTCTAAGTAATCATAACTAGCTCTAATTTTATGAGTGATATAAAGGGTCATGTTGGTCAAGTTTACCTATAAATTTTAATAAAAAGAACTGTATAATTTAAATCCAATCATAACCCCATTTTTAAAATCAATTTTACATTCCTTTTTATTTATAGTTTAAAAAGTTGAGAGAATAACTACATATTATGGGGGGGACAAATTAAGGGATCATGTAATAAACTGTTTTTTGCTGCTAAGAGACTCATTAATTATGGATTAATTAAAGTTTCATTTTGACGGTGACCCTTCAAGAAATTCAATTTCCTTTAATTTGTCATGTGGCTGATAGCCACACTTTGTTACTAGGAATACGAGAAATGGAGAATTGACGACAAAAGTTCTAAGAACACCTTTAAGGTTCCCATCTTTCTCCAATGATGAGTAGTAACCAACAAAAAGAAGCTCCCAATTGCCACTTTAACCCACCAACACAACAAATTCACCTCATCTCCAGACCTCACACACTCTCTTCACGTGGACATCTCGTGCTAACATCTTTTGTTGATTGACTTTGGAATGAACTACGTCGTTTCAATTTTACAAAGTAGCCGTCTTGAAAATTCATAGTGTCCCAAGAGATTCTCTATTCTAAAGCAAGCTATAGGTTCCACAACCTACATGGATTCTCCTAAGCCATCCCCGTGGAGCGTCCTATTTTTAATACCATAAGGACCCACTATATCTAGATTCTATACCAAAGCCAAACATGCCCATCATAAATCCTACTTTACATTTAATACCCCACTCCTGGAGTATTTTCCTCTTGTTTTTTCTGCCCCACGACACAAATAAATACCCCCCCTCCTATTCCCTCCTTCACTCACCAACCCCCAAGCTACTGTAATCTCTTCCTAGCTAAAACCCTAACCACAGCCACAGCCACGATCGAGACTATCTAGTTTTTTCAAAGAAAATGTCAGGAGTTTGGTTTTTCAAAAACAATGGTGTGATTCGCCTGGTGGAGAACCCCGCAGCGGAATCTAATGGAGGTGGTTCAAGGAGGAAGGTGCTGGTGCACTTGCCATCAGGCCAGGTGGTGTCTTCATACTCTTCCCTCGAGCAGATCTTGAACGGGTTAGGATGGGAGAGGTACTACGGGGGAGACCCTGACCTTTTCCAATTCCACAAGCAATCTTCCATCGATCTCATCTCCCTTCCGAGGGACTTCTCCAAGTTCAACTCTGTCTACATGTACGATATTGTCATTAAGAACCCTAACATTTTCCATGTTAGAGATATGTAAGCTCTTGCTTACACCTGTCTTCACGCAGTCGTATGTATCATAGAGTGTGCTTAATTTGCCAGGTTTATTCCCCCTAGCTAGGAGCCTAGGACATTGTTTGTTTTCGAAATTCGCGTGCTTTTTTTTCTTTTTTTTTTTTTAAATTTCCCAGTGTGTAGGGATAATAATTGGAACTACGTTCAGGTCGTTCCCCCGTCTGGTATGTACTAAAATAAGCTCGAAACCTCATGTTGAGGGTTTTCTGCTGTAAATTTGTAATGCCGTGCTCTCCAATAACTATGTTCATGAGTTTGCTTCCTTTTCCTCTCGCACACATGAATTTAACATCTATGATTAGATCATTTTTTCATTTTCATCGGGGAATAGAAGAACGTGCCCCGGTATTTTGAGAAATCTCAGCCCAATTAATCGAATTGGAGGCTGTTTCTAAATAAGAGACAGTGCTGGCAATATGAGTTAGATGGCTAGGCTACAAGGTGTACGTGTGAGAGATCGAGAAGGGGCCGGGTCGATTGATGCCTCCTTTAATCTAAAAGTCACGTATTCGAGGAATCATGCATGCCAACATAAGAGGAAAAAACTAATTAACAATAGTTACGGCTCAAGCATGCCTGCATAAAAGAAATGTTTAAAAGCCAACTTTAATTAATTTCTAACATATATATCGAGCTCTAGCTTACATCAATTTATAAGGGAGTTGTCTAAATTCACATAATTAGTCCTCTAAATTCGATGCGTCGACATTTGTTGTTCATATTAATTGGATCTATATATACACATGAGAGCTTGTACGCGCGCGTGTGTATGTATATATATAAAATTGGACGCTACCGCCAAAACATAAACTAGATTCGAACTTGAAATTTATTTTGTATATCGCAAATCCTTTATAAGTTTATTGAAGACAAAAAAAAAAATTCTTTTCTCTTATGGCTTGAATCTCCTAGGTTAAGTCTTAAATTGAAAAATACAAAGTTTCAAAATCTGAACACATCAAGTCACCTTTTTTTTCCTTTTTAAAACATGAATATATCTTAACACGTGTCCTAATCAAAACGTGCATGCTCTTGTTTCTCCACATGAAATCATTTTTCTTAAAAATAAAGAAAAGGGAATCGATCATGCGACCATAGGTAGAGAGAGATTTGTGTCTATCTCAATTATTGCTTTGATGAACTAGCTAGCTGAGAGGCAGAGTTTGGTGAAGGTCCCCCCCGACCACACCCCCAAAGAAGTGGGAATAGGCTGGTGGGGTTTCACGTGAGGCACAGGATCACAACTGGGCATCCCTTGCCAAACGGCTGGCGCCACGCGTCCAGATCATATGTGGGGTCAAGAGGGTGGCTATGCACGTGGCGCATCACTCAAAATTGCTGAGCTTCATGTGTTTCCAGAAAGAAAAATTCCCCCCTAGCTACGAGCTCTTAGCCCCGTGACCACACTAGCTATACCTTAGTTCCATTCACACCCAGGTTGATGTCTGCAAATGAAAAAAAGATAGGATCAACTGCAGGTGGTCTTGTAAGGGATTTGATTCGAGTTTTATTATATATGTTTGTTATCTCCGCAATATTTTACTTGTTTATTGTACTTGTCGAAGATCAATTATGGTGTGTATAAACTAAACCGGATATCCTGATTATCAAAAAAGAAAAAAGATAACATCAACTTAATGTCTTGTCTCTACCTACTAAAAGGTTGTAATTAATTGCTTCCAAGTTGTCATAAATTTCATCACTATTGGTATGGTTTCAAGCAATTAATGAGTCCTAAAATACAAATAAAGATACTGTTTGCGGACCTATAAAAAGGTATGCTTTTCAAATTTGATGGGAGACATGTAGAATCCCTTGAGATATAAAGTAATATTTTAATATTTTAAGCCCTTGAGATACAATATTTCTCTATTCATGAAAATGGAAAGGTAGTCTTTCATTAATATTATTTGTTTTTAAAATGAAAAGAAGACAATGAAAACACCCCAACGTACACTTGCTGATTTTTTTTTTTTAATTGCATAAACATAGACAAATCTAAACTCTAAATCGTGACCATGGACCCTAACTCAAGCAATTGGAGCTGGGCTTGTGGTGAAATACCTGGTAGACCGACTAGATAGCTGAAGAAGGCTAGGCTATCTCTCAAACAAAAACCCTAAACTCAGCAAATGAACTCTTTGTAGAGTTCTAATGGGCTGACACGGGGCTCATGAAGGAAGGAAGGAAGGAAGGAAGGGTGATCTATTTTAGAATCAACCTAGCCCACATTAACACTCAGAACCCAGCCAAGGGTCCAATTTAATTATTTTTAATGTGTGAAAAATATGATCTACCTCTAAAATACAGCAATATTTAATAGAACTCCTTACATGTGCATGGTGATTACCAGTATTTGAAGCTTATAATAAAACAAAAAATGAAATATTGCACGGTCCATTTATCTTGGATTCTAGAAATAAAACAAGATCCATTTAAGTTGTAGCCTTCGCAATAGCTTCATCAATTGTCACCTTTCATCAATTTAAGCTCAGCAAGTTTGATTTTGCATTTTCAAATTGTTTTGATATGATAATATTAAAAAATAAAAAAAATATTTTGTATTAATTTGCCATACCATGACAAAATAAAATGGAGGTGCCCTAGGAATTGTATCCTGGGACTTGAATGGAGGTGTATTTAAGAGTCCTAGAATACGATTGCCCGGATGGCTTTTGTAATTAATGGAAGGGCAGTCCATTCCCACAAAGTCCAAAAATAGTCATAAGACTATTCTTCTATTTAATAGAAAAGCAAAGAGGGTCACCTAAAAAGCATTCAAGATAAAATGGAAGTGTCCTAGGAAAAGCATAGCCGTCGCTTTTGTATTTTAGGACCATTTTTTTTGGAGTTGTGCGTTTATTTCGTATCTTGGCCTATCTCTCCATGTTACGTCCTGAATTATTATCATCATCATCGTTGTTATTGTTGTCGTTGTTGTTTTTTGTCGGCCAGGGAAAAAGAAAGTTTTGGATTTTCAAAATATTTTTTAAATGGTTATGAAAATCTTATTTTTTAAAATAAAAATATATTTTTTAAATTATTGTAAACATGTGATGAAAGGGATGCCTGCGTTTGCTGGTCACATTGTAAAATGTGAAACAATACTTCGTACATACATATTCTTTTGTGATTCAAAATTGCTCCCTGCCTTTTTCCTATAATACAAATTCTCTCTGGTTGTTTTTTTGTTTGTTTTATCTCAAGAATCCGAGGTAAAGATTTTTTTTTTTTGCTGTTTTATTATAAGCTTCAAACATTGGAACATGCAATAAAGGGATTGATTGGTTGGTTCAGAAAAGAGGAGAAATGAAAGGGGAGATTATGCTTTGATCATACTTCTTATGATCTATGGCATGATGTATATATAGTTCATACTTCTTATGATCTATGGCATGATGTATATATAGTGCATCGTAAAATGCCATGGAATCTTGCTGAAATAGCTGTTTATTTGTATTTTACTGCATAGTCCTGATTGTTATATAAATTTTGTTTTGTTTTAATTGAATTCTTCCATTGCAATTAATTATATATTTATATTCGATTGTCATCTTTGCAAGAAACAATTACCATCAACTTACTTCTATCTATCAAATAGAAGTTGTCATCTTTGCAAAATTATATCTTCATAAAATGATATCCTTTTTATCTAAGTTAGGAATCCAAAATAATTTAGCTTGCACAAAACATCGATTGAAGGTCAAATCTGTCAATTATCTTCAACTTATTATTATTATTATTATTATTTTGCATCTTTCATCCAAAAGTGGTTTTAAAACATAAAATAAAGAATATCAAGACATTTTATTTATAAAAGATAGACAAAATACTTAAATATGAATAAAATTATCGAATAACAGGGTTGCATCTCTTACATGCTCATTACATGAGTCTTTCCATAGACATAAGCGATCTCTCCACATGAGATTCTCATGTGAGTCAATTCAACATATATCCATTATGAAGATCACTTATATATTAGTTCTATATATCTCTTATACTCAACTTATGAAAAAAATTGTTTCTTTTCATAATGAAAAAAAATGTATGAGTCTTTAGTCTCTAATAAATATTCAATATTTAAGAGAGTATCGACCAAGAATATTTTATGAAAAACTCTTTGATGTAATAGGAATTACATAATTATAATAATTTTATAATTTTTCTTGCAAAGTATTTTTTTACATGAATTTTATCCTTACTCTAAATTTATTGATATAATATTATATGAATATTAAAAATAAGACAAAACATTAAAAAATGCATTAACTATTATACCCTTAAATGAGACAAAACATTAGAGTTCCTCGATGTGTCATCGAAAACGAAAAAATCAATGAGTTAGCACTGGGGTATATTCCTATTTTCATATATATTTTATTCTTTTTTTTAGTAAAAGTTGTTGGTGCATCAATGATAGGTGCCAACAATTGTCTTCTGTCCAGGCATTTCAGATGGTGTGCGCGATGTCATTTAGTATTGAAAAATATTCATATGTTATCTCACAGGATGCGTTATCGTGGCCTTTTCAATATAATGGTGCGAATGTGTCATCAAATGGTGGTAAGAAGTGTTCTCATAGTCGATTGATTCATTATTTTCCATTTTTCTCTCTCCTGTAGGCAAAATTGCATATCAATCCTCTGTGTTTATGATTTTTTTCCTTTCAGTCCTTTGGCTTTTAATTCGTTTTTTCCTGCTAATTTCTTCTATAGAAGTTTTGATTTTTTTTTAATTTTATCCTTCAATTAAAATTGATGAGATATTTGAATTTTCATTCATGTCCTTATTCTTTTGATTTTTGGTTTGTTTTGAATTTCTTTAATTTTTGTAGTCCCGAGGTGTTGATTTGTTGCAATTCTTTTCTTCAATTGAAATTGATCAAATTGTTATTTTTCATTTGGACCCTTAGTCCTTTGATTTTTGGTTTGTTTTTATTTCCTTTAATTTATTTGGTCCCAAGATTTTAATTTGTTTTAATTTTGTTCTTTAATTGAAATTGACCATATATTGTGTTATTCATTTCTACTCTTATTCTTTTAATTTTTTGTTTTAATTATTTTAATCTTTTTTGGCCCTTCTAGGTTAGTCACTATTTTTTGTTCATATTTATGTGACTATACTTTTTTTTTTTTTTCCTTTTGAGGGTTTTTTTTATTTTTATTAAATTGGAGCCTAAAGTTTTAATTTATGCTTATAATCATTCTAAAATTGATATTTTTTTCTCTTTGTTCTTTTTTTTTCATTCTTTGAATTTGTTATTCAAATCAAATGTTTGAAAAAAAATCATGATTTGAAAAAAAATATGTGAGTCAATATTGTCTTCAAGTTTTTGAGAATAATAATTCAACTAATTTAATGTAAAAAAATAAACATGATATCAATTGAATGATTAACCAAACAATTCAGTCCCAACAATCAATCAATTTACTATAGAAAGCAAATGACTCTTTTTTAATAGATATAATCAATTGCAGATTTATTATGTGCTGATTGAATATTTAGCCAAACAATTAAAGTAAACCCAACAATTAATTAGTTTACTACAGAAAACAAACAACTCATCTTTAATGAATTTTATCAATTGTTGGTCATAAATCTGGTGCAATTGTTTTTAAATTTTTTTTATCTTATTTCAGTAAAATTATATTGCTTCACATTAGTATTAAACACAAAAACTTGCCTTATAAATAATTTTTTTAACATTACTTACAAAAATTCTATCCATGCTGATTATTTTGACCAAATGTATATAGCATTATAAAAAAAACTCATACTTTTGATATTTTTTTATATTTTAAAAAAGTTGGTTATATATGTGGCAAAACGTAAGGCTAGTGACTCGTAATATCTAGGACACTACAATAATAAGACCCTATTTGACACTACGTTTCAAGAACACATTTAAAAAAATATATTTTAAAAAAATAAAAAAAAAATCATTTTAATATATTTTTAAATAAAAAGTATTTTCAAAATGTAATCTGGACCACAATACCAAACATGTTTTTAATTGATTACAGAAATTGGATTTGACCCTTGACAAGATATCACTTGGAGCAAATTCAGACGGCCGTCTATGGTGCAGGCATCATCTTTCTTACTTCCAGTTTATGATTCTATCTCATGCAATTATTTGACAAATCCGCCTGGATTTCTACAGAAGAAGAAAAGGGCTTGCAACTATTTAGAAACCTACCATTTTTTGAGTGGAAATGGAATCATTTTAACATTATTTATTTAATTTTAATCTTTTAACAGTAGATATGCAAGTCTTACTAAAGAGTATATGATTTTTTTCATAAATGATGTATTAGAAATTAATTAACCTCCCTCAATCTCACACACATGCTTGGAATATATAAATCTTTCAGGGATGACGACAGGTTGGTTGGATATATAAATGATATATTAAAATAAAAACCCAATCATGAAATCAATTCAATCTACTTTCTAACATGTAATTGGTTCCAAAAGCTTGGCTGGTTCAAGGGTCCTCAACATATTCCCAGTTTAGCTTGGCTTGCAAACATACTTTCTACGATGTTCTTATGCTATGTAATAATTCCATGGAAGATCGTGATCACACAGACAGACAAGCATATACATTGTTTGTCTGTACTTTCTCTACAAAATATTTCGCAGAACCTAAAGAACGAAGCAAGATCATCGTTCCCTGTTACTAGCTACTCAGCTTGGATGAGTTTCGATCGGCAAGCAAAAAAGAGGTTTCTTTGGATTTTTATCGTCAACAGCGAAGCTCCATCGTCGAGTCAGTTCGTGAGCTCGAGTTTCATAGGCAGGCCACTTCTTAGGTTACATAAACAAGAAGGAGGAGAAGATTTGAGGGAGATGAGAGACAAAGAAAGCAAGGTCTTGAGCGATGGTTGGTCCTTTTTTTTTTGTCTGTAATTAACCAACATTCAATTCCTTGAGAATATCAATACTACTGTTAGTTTCTTATATTTTGTGCTGGCAGTAAACTTAGCCAACCAACTTTCAAGATTCTAGAGAACTCTGATGCCCAAATGTTAGTTCCAGAGAACAAAACAAATAGAAGGGCAGTTGAATTTTTGTAATATCTAGTTTTTTTATTGAATTTTTAATTTAATTTATAAAAATTCAGTGAAATTCATAAATTGAACAGAACACACAAATGATTAAGCACTCAGGGCTTAAAAAAAAATAGTTCAAATCAATAAATGAAGAGGGGCATGCAACGTGAGATTATCCCAAATTCACACCACACAAAATAGCGGTCGGAGATCTTAAGAGATCTTCACACTATACGTGTTTTATTGCACGAACTCTAGTGCCGTACTAAAATTTTGTATTGATTCAAAAGAAAAGAAAAAACATAGTTAATGAGATGATAATTCAAGAAATTTTTTATATTATCTCGGTAATTATATATGGGAAATGGTTTAGCTAGGTCCTGTTTAATTAATGAAATCATAAGCTGCTGAGTTACACACGATAGGATATCTGAGAAGAATCATTTCATTTTCATTATAAACGTATGGGGTCCTGCGGACAGTGATGAAGTGGTCCTATTTAAAGCTTGCACGTTGAATTCTTTTGTATGTATTATTGGCTCGATTCATTGTAAATACAGTGATCTCGATCGCACTGTTTGACAATGAATCTATGCACACCAGCAATGATAAAAGCCAAGAGAAAGACAGCGAGTAGGCAGTGAGAGCAGGAAGCACGAGAGGGAGAGATGGGAAGAAAGACAGAGCGTTCCAAGGATGGTCTCAACAAAGGAGCCTGGACACCTGTTGAAGATAAAATGCTTCTGGATTATTTGAAGATCCACGGAGAAGGAAAATGGAGCAATATTGTCAGAGAAACAGGTAATTCGCAGGTTATGATCTTGTTTAAAGACTGCATGAATGGTGCATTCTGATGCGTGCGTTCATGCCGCAGGACTTAAGAGATGTGGAAAGAGCTGCCGGCTTCGGTGGATGAATTATCTGAGACCTGATATAAAGAGAGGCAACTTCTCTGATGATGAAGAAGACCTCATTATCAGGATGCACAAGCTCCTGGGCAACAGGTGCTAGCTGTGTGGATTCATTATTGTTTCTTTCAAATGTAATTATATCATCCATGGATATGAATGAGTGATGCTTAATTGGTGGTTAGTTTCTCCCTTCTTCTTCTTCATTGTTTTTTTATTGTTTTTTGCCAGATGGTCTCTGATAGCAGGAAGACTTCCTGGACGAACAGACAATGAGATAAAGAACTATTGGCACACCACTATTGCTAAGAAGGCACGGGGAAAGCCGAAGGTCGATAGGAAACAAATAGCACCAGGATCTCCAAGCGGGGCAGCGTCAAGTTTAAAGAATCAGATCAGCTCCATTGAATCACAGTGCACCACCGGGGTGGTTGCTGCCACCACCACATCACAAGAAAACTCAGCTCAAGATCATCAACTTAGTGTTGCAATGCCACAATTCACCACCGGCAACTTGCAATATGGGGCTGCATCCGATTTCAAGAACCAGAGCACCATCGAATCACAGTGCACTACCGAGGTGGCTGCCGCCGCCTCTACATTACAACCCACCGACAGCAACTTGCAATATGATATGCCGAAGACATATGAATTTGAATCATCCAGCAAGGGGTTGGCATCTGGGGTGGAGGATAATTCATCCGACATTATGATGTATAATGATTACATGGATGACTTCAGCAAGATTCTTGCCTCCGACTTCACAGAGTTTAGTGGCGCCATCCATGATATTTTCAGCACTGACCATCATTCCACCAATACCGACGCCGTAAACGGCGATCATCATGGTGTCTCTAGTAATGGATGCAAATCGAGAGAAACAACAGAGTTTCCTGAGAAATTATTGGAGTCGGACAATCGGTCTGGCAATAAATGCGGTCTAGCTGACCAAGGTTTTGATTTCATGTCATTGCTTTCATTTCTTGGTTCAACTGATGACGAATGGACAGCAGATGCTTTTGGTACAAAAGCACTTTAGCTTTGCTACGGCTGTAAGAGTTATAGTTATTGTTCAAATTGTCAAATCTAAATCTCATTCAGTTAATAATTCTTATTATTTGGGATATATAGGTAGAAATTTAACCGATTTTCTTAATTGTTTATCATATAATAAGCATGATTTGTACATTTTTAACAAATCTAGTATCAGAGCTCGAACATGGCTTGATTGGGAGAGAATAAATTGCAATTTCTTACCGTAAAGAGAGATAGCAATGAAACAAGAAAAGAGTGATTTAAAATGAGTGATTTAAAATATGACAACTCAAAATAACTTTGCTCAACTTGGCAATTGTAAGTTTGATGGTCATTATGGTCTTTGTCCATGCTTATGGAAAATTTTCTTTATTCAAAGGAGTATTGGAGATTGGTAGAGAATGAATTCTTGCCGCTGCAGAAGGAGTGGAGTGTACTAACGCACAACTGTAACTAATTGTAGATTAGAAGCTGAAAGATTTAAAAGTGATGAATTATTTGTATCAAGTCATTGATCGTACTTTTATGGAGACCATCCTTAATATGGATATTGCTAAACATATCTGGGATTCTATGAAGCGGAAGTACTGAGGTTCTACAAGAGCACAACTACAAGCTCTTCGGGAGAAATTTGAAGTTCTTCAAAAGAAAAAAGGTGAGATTGTTCATGAGTACTTTGCTCGAGCACTACTATAGCAAACAAAATGAAGATTCATGGTTAAAACATGCATCAAGTAGTCATCATTGAAAAAAACTATGTGATCAATGACCTCAAGACTTGACCATGTTGTGTGTTCAGATGAAGAGTTTAATAACCTAGACACTTTAGCACAATTTGAAGTATTAACTCAATTAAGTTATTACTTGCATAGAATTCATGTATTAAATATATTCCATTCCTTAATTTTTAAAATATATTTTAGTAAAATCATACTTAATTAAATCATCTCAAATTAATTTCTGACTAATGGTTATTAATGTATGTGACCCATTATGTTCCCAATTTAGTCATTAATTATTTGAATAAAATTTCAGACCCTCTAAGTATGTCTTCCATGTTAAATCACGTTTATTCTTTACATAATAGTCATTAATTATTTGAATAAAATTTCAAATCTCATTTCACCTTGACCAGGAATTTCTAAGTCAATTTTATTTGAGAATAGATGAAACATTTACCTAATTCACCTAGGGCCATGAATCCTCTCTTGATCATTCAAGTACTTTAACATAATTCATGGTACACTCAATGTTTGCTCTTAGATAACATGCTGAGGCAACTTGGTTTAATAATGTTAATTAAAATTAAGAGAAATCAATTTATTTACTTGTTGTTGTTGTTGTTGTTATTTTGATTAAAATAATATATATATATATATCATATGAGAATGGTATTATTTTTTGTGCTCGTCTATCTTCAAAGACATGAATAACCTTTGCTAATATTGACAAAAAGATTTAAAAACTCATTCAAATATTTCTGCATCGCTAATATAAACTAATTGTTTTTAAAATAGTTTTGAAGATACCTTTTTGACATTAATAAAATATATATTTTTAGAATAATATTTTATAAGTATTAATTGTAAGATTCCTTAATAAATGTTTTCATCTCATGAAATAATAGCATTTTTTCATATAACAGAATCTTAGTTGCAGTCATATAATAGCATTTTTCATATTTTATTTCAAACATCAACGCAGTAATGGGATCCTCGTATCTCAAAGGTTTATAGCAATTTCAATTGGACCGCCATAGGGTTAGTTCAGAAAAATAAATATCCTCCCGTCGTTATTTTCCAAAATATTAATATTTAATATGCTTTCATTATCATCACTATTTAACTCTAAGCATCAATCATGTACTTGGCTAGCCAACTCGCAGTTGCACACTATTTATTTCGAAAGGAAATTATAAATGAGATGGGAGTTATTCATTTATTAGGACAATGGATGATTGATGTTTTTGGATCCTGTCTGCCATGAATGATGATGTGTATACAATGAATATCTCATATCTAAACTATACTTTATTAGGACATAGAAAATGCGTACAAAATGAATGATTGACGTTACATGTAGACATGAGTAGTCAATAGTTTATCTTGAAATAAATTAGGTAAATAAATAAGGTAGTTATATGTCAGATGAATCTATAATTTATTCATTTTAATTTATATATTATGTTTATCATTATACGTAGATTTATATATATAAATGGAAAATGATTTCTTTTCATTCATGCAACTTAAAAAGACAATCCTCCTGGTCAAGGACATCATTAATTAAAAAAGAGCTGCACGTTTCAACAGGTCTGGGAAAAGAAGCGCAGATTTTTTGCCGGGTCTCTGACAAGACGGGAAGCCATGCAGTCGATGAAATTCCATCGTTTAATTATTTTAACCTTTTCTTTTCATGATCAGACGAAAAAAGAAAAAAGAAAAAAAAAAGCTTTTTCTTTTTTCATGGAGAATCTTCCGTACACTCCAAGCATGCTTGATAGGAGGGATTCATTCATATTCTTTAGCTAATTAATTACCGATTAATTATCTCATTTAAAATTTTAAATTGTTATTTAAGGTTTTATAATATGATTTATATTATTCTCTTACACTTCTTCTCAAGTGAAAGTCATTTGAGCTTGAAACTTGCATATATGCACAACACTCTGTGCTTGATTTTTATCAGATATTAATGGGGGTGGTGAGATTTGAACTCGTGACCGCTGGGTCGACAAGGTTCTGATACCATGTTAAGAAAACATCTGGCCTGAAAACTTAAACTGTTAAGTGAGGTTCCATAATAAGATTTATATTATCCTCTGACATGTATTTGATACCGCTAGCTTTCTACTGATGACAAAATAAATAAGTAAATAAATTAAAGAAGAGTATATTTTTTTAGTTTTAAGAGCATATAGTTTATCTCCAAAGATACAAATTTATTTTATATTTTTATCAACTAAATACCTCTATGTCTTCATTGTTTTTCTCATTTTTATGCTCGGATAACAATTCTGGGGAAAAAAAATTAAATCTTCATTTTTAATTGATTAAAAATAACCATTGTACGTATTCATCTTTTGAATCCGATAGGACTGGCTTCCATGCAGGTTTCCCGTCACGAACGACCGACATCAATGTCATTTTCCGAGAGCTAAATTGGGAGAAAATGGATGATAATCGCTACAAAAAAGACGATCGGAGGGCAAATCAAATTGATTTGAGCCCTGTGATCCTGATTAGGCAAGGCAATACAGTTCTCACAGACAAGCATGGTAAGGGGAGTGGTTGAGGATAGACGAAAACGACACAGAGAAATCGAGAGAGAGCTGGCAATATAAATGTTTGATGATGCCTGTGATTTGGACTTGGAATTATCAATAAAATGATGGGTTCATATTTTTATTATGCCTTTTAATGCAAATAAATAAATAAATAAATAAATTTGAGTCTGTGGATAGCACAGCTTTGTAAACTGGGGCTAGCAATATCGTAGGAAATATCCATGTTAATTACCAATCTACAGAAGAAGAAATCGGTGTTTCATAGGGAAGATGATCGGAGTTTTGAAGATGATGAGAGTTCTGACGACCCATTACCGGCTGGTGAGTCTCCTTCTGATGGCAGGCAGGAGCTGAGCTGAGCTGAGCTGAGACGAGAAGTGAAGGAATGGTAAGCAGACGGTCCACAGCTGTGATGGGAACAAGATTTCAAAATCAGAATTTGCAACCACATACACGCAATCAAACATGATCCAAGTCCAAATCTACGAGACATCGGGTGTCGTTTCGGAGGAGGAGGATGAGATATGGTGTTAGCATTGACAAATATATTTATAAAATAGTTCATCTAAACCATTGTTTCATCCGTCAATATTCCTAAAATATCATTTAAGACCCTCAAACAAGTTTAGATTAACTATAAAATAAAAGAGAAAGAGGTTTATTTGTACATCTTCTCACAAAGCACTAATTGTTTAAATATTATTGTCTTTTTTTTATTCTTTAATATTAGATTTATTTTTTTATTAAGTTACCACCCTTTTATTATACAGATCTTTTTGTTAAAAAAATTTATTTATTAATATTGAATAGATTGAGAATTGAACTTCACGATTTATTTTATTTATTTTATATTATGTTATTTCAGTCTCATAATCAAAAAATAGTGCTTTGATTTGAGTTAACTCAAATCGTTATTTTTGTGTAATTTTTTTAAGTGGATTTATTTCTTAAAATATTATTTAATATTAGATTAACCTATAACAACTTCGATGGAATTGCTAGCTATGGAGAGTGCTATGATGAGTTTGTCGCATAGCTTTAATACTCTTGGGGCCATTGTTTCTGTTTTCTTCTGCAGTCATGGTGATTGCCTTGCTCGAAATTTGGTTACAGAAAAAGCTGATAATTATCATAAGAAGAAGAAGAAGAAGAAGAAGAAGAAGAAGAAGAAGAAGAAAACAATTATACGCTATGCATTGTAGAGCATACCACAACTTCGTCTTGGATTGATGTTGTAGATACAATTTTGAGCAATTTAAATTAAAGAAGAACATGTTTATAAATATATATATATATATATATATATATATATATAGATTTTATCTTTATTTAAAATATATTCACAAGAGAATAAGATAATTATCTGATTATTTTTCATGTTATTTATTTTATTTTTATTTGATTTGTTCATGAAAAATAAAATAAAATTGTTAAAATTAAAAATCTATAAAGAAATATATCAAATTAAATAGTAAAATTAAAGTTGAATGATAGATTTAAAACAATTGTAGATTTTAAGATCCTTTGCATTTATTCTGAAGGTTTTGTCATCCTGAGTCCGATGATCTCTCTTGTCCTGGCTTGTGTGCCGAGAGAGAGGAGGGGGAGAGAGAGAGAGAGCTCCCCAGAAAAAGTCCCTTTCCGTTTCCTGGTTAAATAGCAGTCAGTCGCTCTTGATTTAATCTTTTTATCAACTTGCTTCTCTTATCACTCACTGTCAGGGGAAGAAGAAAAAGACAGATCTTTGATAGTGCTTGGCTCTTCGGTTCATCATATGGTTGAGTTGAACTGTAGAGCCAAATACAATATTTATTACAATATTTATTAAATGGGATTCTAACTTTTTATAGTGGATAAGTCAGATATATTTTTTTAATAAAACAGATAAAACAGCAGCGAAACATAACATAATCGATTAAGCAACTCTATGATTAATAGCAATACAAGATATTTAACGTTGAGGCAAGGTAAATGAGGTTAAGGGAAAATTTTATGGTGCACGGCTCACAGGGTTGAGGACTGTTGGAAACAGAGGAGCGATTGATCTTGATCTGCCCAGTGATTTAGTTAGGGTTTATCAATTCGCATTGTTCTTTCAATTCTGGTTTTAGTTAGGGTTTATCAATTTATTCACATTGTTCTTTCAATTTTGTTTTTCCACTTAATAAAATTCAAGTTCTAAATTTTCCACTTTTATCTATCACCCAACTCAGAACCATTCCATTTTCCCTGCTGCAAGGCGACCATCCTTCTGAAAGTAGGTCAAATTAACAGAGATATTTGGAATGTATGCAAATTTCTGATCTGAACTCTGGACATAGTGAGATTGCAAATTTCTGATGAGAGTGCATCCCCTGTGATAGAGGCAGAGACTTCAGTATTGGGCAACCACTTGCTGGTAGCTGTTGCCCATCTTCAGGTAGAGATTCCAGATCCTTAAATGTCCTGAATTTCTTGGCTCTTCAACTCGGAGAGAGGACTGATAAATGAAGAAGAAGCGGGTGAGGAAGTGGCCGGCCGATAATGATGCTTTCCAAGCTGTCATCTTCATTGCCCGTTGTAATGGCGCAGAGCTGATTTTCCACAAAAAGAGCTCGCCATCGAGAGATGGAAACACGGCATTGAAGTCAGGTTACCACCTTCATGTCGCAGCTCAAAGTATAGGAGGCAAAGAAAGAATCGGGAATTAGGGCACGAGGTGATTTAAATTAATTGACCGTTAGCTGATGTATGGAGAAGGCTTGAAAAGCAGCGTATGAGGCAATGAAACGCAGCGTTTGAATGTAACATGACATAAAAATAGCAGGACATTTTAGTATTGGTGTAACAACGTCTAGTCCAATTGATGTAGAACAGGTTGCGGAATCGTATATACTGAATAGGGATCACTCGAAATTTAAGGGCAACTGAATTTCGGTATCCGGGTCGTCGACGTCGGAATAACGCGAAACTCACCCAATCGATGCGTTTCGTTGTTTGCAGAAGAAATCAGCAGATTTGCTGTTGACCTAGACCCAATTTTGGCCAAATTCCATCGTTTCGGCCCCGAAATCGGTGTTTTTGCTTTTTTTAGGAAAGTTTCGTTTTTGCAATAACTTTTTAATTCAGAGTCCGAATTGACTTTGGTCAATTGGTACTCTCTTAGAATTCTTAGCTCTTTCATATTCTGCATTTATCTCAAATTTACCATTTATGGCAAATTTACTGTTTTTGTCTTTTCCTATTATGTATTGAGTTAGGCTAGGGTTTTATCTTTAAGTACCCCCCCCCCTTAACCCTGCAGCCGCCTCACTTTTCATTTCTAAGAACAAAAACCTTGAGTTTGTTTGAGATTTAATCTCGTTTTCTTTGATTTTACGGAATATTGACGTTGGTCGTATTCCCGCGTGATTCTTCGCTACGTCACCAATAGAACGCATCATTTCATTAAGCAGCAGTAGCCAATGTTTTTTTTAATATATAATCAGGATGTCTGGGTCATTTGCGCGTATCACAATTAATCTTCGAGCTCACTGAATGTTCTGCAAATCTAATTAGCATGAAAGGCACTGTGGAATTGACAAGGATGCATGGTGAAACTTGTTGTAACCAATGTTAGTAAGGCACGTGTTGTCTGTTAATGTGGTTAGTTGACATTGTAGCAGCTAAGAATGAAGAGTGAATTCAAGTATTAAAATATCATTTGAGTTCAATATACAGAGCATTGACAAGGATGCATGGTGAAACTTGTTGTAACCAATGTTAGTAAGGCACGTGTTGTCTGTTAATGTGGTTAGTTGACATTGTAGCAGCTAAGAATGAAGAGTGAATTCAAAAGTATTAAAATATCATTTGAGTTCAATATACAGAGCATTGACAAATAACTTCTTCTTTTTCTGCTGGTGTCCTTGAGGTTGTTGACTCATCATCATCATTATCATTCTTGGTTCTGATGAAGATATTGACCCTATCTGAATGGAATGGCTTGATTGGATATTTCCGAAACTTCGAGGAAAGAATTGATGCAACAGTTTGCTGGGGTCAGATTCTGTTCCGAAGTCTTTCAGCTGTCGAATGATGAATTCAATACAACATTAATATTTGTAAATATTATCAGGGAAAATCCAGTTCATGTGTTAGTTGTCAGAAATTATCAGCAGCAAGACATGTACCAGTCTACAACAAATGTTTTCGTACAAAAACTTCCCAGATTAAGTACATGTTCTTGGCTATGTATCATGAAAAGGAAAACAGAAAACAAACAGGAGTCGTGTATTCTAGAACATTAACAGCAATATTTTTCTAAGGACAACAATAAATAAGGTTCAGTTACTCCAATTCAATGGAGAATTGTCTGGATGTTGTCATCAGTTAGGTTTATTTAGAGCCAGATTCATAGTCTATGACAGTCTCAAAAGCCCCAACCAGTGCCTTCACCTTGTTCTTTCTCTCCTCGAGTAGTTTATTCTTAGTCTCTTCGATCACATCATTGTATGCAGCATGAGATTCCTTCTTGCTACCTTGTACCACTTGCTTCTTTTGTGTCGAATCAGCCGCATCTGGTGCCTTATCCTCTTCTTCATGAACATTATTCACAACTTGATCTTGTCCTTCCTGGGGCTTCAGGGCCTGATCACTTCCTTCATTACCTCGGTTCACGTCTTCGTGCTTCTTTTCTTCCCCCACAAGTTCTTCATCGGAAACCGCGTTGTCGCTTACAATGTTCTCTTCCACTCTCTCTCGATTAACAGCCTCAACTTTAGCCTCATCTTCAGGGTTAGCATTAGCGTTGATGCTTTCTTCTGATTTGTGATCATTATTCTCCTCTCCTTCATGTTGGTTTTCGTTTTCTTGATGCAACTCAGTTTCTGTTTCTTCAACCGGTTTTGCTGACGCGGAGACATTAGTTTCTCCTTTAGCGACTGTGGGAATGTTAGAACCCTTGATGAGATTCTGATCATCTTCACCATTGTTAACTTCAGTTTCTTCAGCATCGTTATGCACTTCCTCATTTTCAGCCTTTGGTGGATCAGAAGGAACTTGTTCCTCGCTCACATCATTCAGTATCTCCTCAGTTTCATGAGCCAAAAAAGATTCTTCGTTGCTTTCTAGCATGCTTTCAAGATCCAAATTCTGAGCTCCATCATGACTTACGGGCTCTTTCGGCAAAACAGGAGCACTGGTCACTTTCTTGTTAGAGAGACTACTACTCCTCCCCATGGTCCTTGTAGTCACTGTCTGATGAGATTTTCCTGGCTTGTGTGCCGTGGCATACCTGTCCACAGCAGTTTTTGGTGAAGTAGCATTTTTTGATGAAAACGATGAAGATCGGACAGGGCCTGTTATTCTGTCCCGAACCAGTCTCTCTTTAGGATCTGATGATGAGGGGTCTAATTTGTGTGCATGGTGATGAAGAGATGGAGGCCTATCGAAGGATCTTCTTCTAAGAAGAGCAGGCTTTTGAGAGGTGTCTTCATGGCCAGTTTTCTTAACCTGTTTTAAGGGCTCGGGTCTTGAGCTAAACGTAGGCTTGAGGTAGTTTGGGATAGGTTTTGCTGATGGGGTGGTGGAATTATCCTTGTTGGTGGAGCCTGATGAAGGGCTGGCTGGTCTTGATCCTGCTCCTTGCTTGCGAGTACTTTTGTGAGGATGTGAAGAGGGCGTGGCCGTCTTCTCCTTCTTCAAGGTGCTATTGGTTGCACTTGTTGCCATGAATTTTCAAGTTTTTGAGCTCAAAAACTTTTAAAAGTTCCTGCACCATCACAGGAACCCACAATCTGTAATGAATTCCTCCATTTCTAATAATGTCAGAATAGATTAGTACTTCCTGTCTTGTATCTGCATTTGGGTTTGCAAAAATAAATAAAAAAATCGATCTATGATTTTATGTTCCATCAAACAAGAAAAATCTCTACAATATTTTGTCCGATCATACACTCAAAAATCACAATATTTGCTTCATTTCCGCCCATTTATTGGAACCGAAATGATGCAATTTGCAAACCTTCATTTATCAACATAAACAACCAGGATCTTAAAACCCATTCATTAATTGCACCATTCTCTATTTGCCATTGCCATTGCTCATGTCGTTGACCAAGGTTTATTTTATGCTCTACAGGCTAAGGAAAGCTACGTTCAAACAAAGGGAAAAGATTCATGTTCACATGCAATGAGTCTTATTTCTCAGCAAAAATAAAAATATCAAGCTTGAAAACTTCATTGTTTATGGACGAGAATTGCTGGCATGATTCTTGTCATCTAGGGCGCGCTGCAAGGCTTCATTCATGTCTAGGGCAAGTGGGAACATTCAAATGAAAGGGATCGGAGAAAAACAAGATTCTGAAGTTAAAATGATTCTTGAAAACTTCCTACTATGAACAAAAGAAAGGAATTGGTGACTTTATTTCTTAGCAAACACTTCGTCGAAGACCATATATATAGAAAATCATGCTCGAAAAGAAAAGAAGATGTTCTTCGCTTGGTTTCTTGCAAGACAAGCAAATTACAAATCGATAAAAAAAAGAAGCCATAGAAATACAATAGAGATTGACATTAGAAGCAAAAAGAGAGGGGGAGATGGCTTGAAATGCACGCTTCGTACCTTGATGAAGGCCAGGAAATGGGGCTGGGAAGAGTAATATTGTTGAATCGCTATGGCATGAGATAGCAGAAGAAAAGGAGTATATGAAGAAAGGAGGGGGGATATGGTTATTGGGATTGATAAAGGAGAGTGAATTGCGCAAAACAAAAGGAGAAAAATGGTGGTGGCTTCGGTTGTAGAGATAATGGAAGGCCATGAAATCGATAATGATACCAAGCAACCTCGCTAGCTAGACACGTGGAGGAGGGAATGTTGACCTTTTCAACTTAATTCTCTTTCGTGGTACTCACGTAAACATATATAACAACGTTTTTAGTTGTTAATTCAAGGGGGAACTAGCTAGGCAGTTTCATTATAAGGTGTGGTTCGTACGTAGTTTTATTATAAGGTGTATGATTAGATTATATCTGGAGTTTTAAGATTTACAGCCATGGAAAATTAATGGCTATCATGGCCAGCAACTAGACAAACAACATTCTTATAGAGAGCATGTTTTTTTTAATGCGGAAACTCACCTTTCAAAAAATATATTTTATGAGTCTAAATGAGTGAGTAAAATTTCCGCTGATTCATGTTTGTACAAGGGATACACGTCCTGACTCGAACTTAAGACTTGTTGTGCAGATCACAAACTTTTTACCATCAATCCATTTTAGTGTGTATTTTGGTAATATTGTATAGAATAATTGGCAATTACTTTTTAAAAGTATTTTTTAATGAAAAAAATATTATAAAGATGTTTTTTTCATATTTTATTTATATTTATGATATTTGCACATTAAAATCATCCGAAACACCTACAAACACATCCGTTATATACTTTTTTCAAACAATGTGTAGGATTAAGCAATATTTATCCTCGGTAGAAATTCAAGGCCAGCTAAAAAATATATTAATAAATCAGTTTAAATATGAAGGGAAATTTATTTAATAATTGGTAAATGACAAATATATATATATATATATATAAAGAAAATCATAGAGAACTAGCACAATTTATCGATTAATTAGCAGAAACAAAAAGGAAATTAACTCGAGTCGATTGATTTATTGAGAAATCATTTACAAATTAAAGATCATGCTGAATTTCTCAGTCATAAACTGAGATCGATGGCTGCTTAGCCCACAAAGTGGTCTCTAATGATATTAGAAAAAGACAGCAAAGAATAACAGCACGATGTTGTTGTTGTCGTGGAAGAGAGTGATCTCATTCAGATTAGAGGCTGGCCCTGGATGTCTCCACACGTGCAAATGGACTTCACTTTTTCTCTTCATCTCCCTTGTCTCCTCCTCGATCGAGTTGATGGAGAAATCCACCTACTCGTGCGGCAGAACTTAGATCTTTCTATACTATGATCAGTTTTGTCCCCAAATTATTTGGAATTCTCAACTGGATCCCTTGATATCTATCTATCTAACCACAATCCAGATGAATTCGTGATCAATTTAATGACTCTAAGACTTGAGGGACCAGAGTTGACAGGAAAGTGTTTGGACTTTGGAGCGTAGAGTTGAGGCAAGTTTCAGGTCAAATATTAGTCCCTTTTGTTTTTCCAATGTAGGGAAAGCATCCCTGTTATAGTTGTGATGGCTAATAAGCCATTGGCAACTGGATAGCATTCCTGTAGAAAAAGTCTAATTAATTTATTGGTTAAATCTTAATTTATTGGTTCCCAATGATAAACAAGTCCGGTTGTGTTCCACAGGCCACCCTCCTGCTTTCCCACTCTGGAAAACGCAAATTCGGGAGTGATAATTCTTTTTTATTTTGAAAAAATAATAACTTTTAGCATTTTTAAACGATTTAACATGAAATAATTATTTTAATATATTATTAAAAATAATCTCAATCATTCTCGAAAGCTATAAACAAACTAGGCAGCCAGCCGAACATTGGTCCTTGACGAAAGCCCCACTTGGGCAATAGTTTTAGAGGAACCAGGGGCTTTTGGCAACTTCGTGAAGGCTTTGTCCACATCATCGTCGAATGTGACCTGTCATAGATGGTGGCTTAAGCCACATTGTGCATCATCTCTTTTTAGACTTTGTTTTTTTTATATATATATAATCAATATATCCGGTCCAATTTTTGCGCATCACAATTAATTTTTGGATTTATTGAATATTCTGTAAATTTAATGAGCATGTTTATTAATACAGGTCATGTCTTTATTTTTTTGTTATTATTATTATTATTAATTGAGGATGATTTGTAAATTGATGATGGATGTTGAGGTATTCTTTTTTATTTTATTTTTATTTTGCAAATGCTTATATTAATTTTATGATTTTTTTAAAATATATTTTCTTAAAAACATATTTTTAAATTATTAAAATACAGTTTGAGTTATAGGTTAACCATATTAATTTAAATTGCTTCAGGTTAATCAAAATAAAATCATTTTAATTTTTACAAAAAAAATCAATTATCTTTTTAAAGTTTCAACTTCTAGATGATTTCTTTTAACCTAGCATGGACTAACTATCGGGCCTTCTTTTTATTTTATATTGGATTTAATAAATATGTTGTGGGGTTTGGAACCTTTGCTCAATTATGATAAAGTGATGGCCAAAACAAATCTTTTTTTAATTGGGATGACCATTTATTATATATATATTAGCTTAATAAGTGACCTCTTGTCAACATAATTAATTTACTAATAGCTTTCAACAACAACAACACCACCACCGGCCCATCAACAATGAGAGTTTATGAACCTTTATTCCAAGAAACCACTATGATTTGTCGTCTCTTAAAGAATATATTAATTTATGCCGTCCTTTCCTGGATAGAGTCTGCAAGAAGATAAATGATCATTTGTTTTTGTTAGATTATGTAATAAGTTTATGTTTTATGTTTTTCTTTTAATTAAGATTACGTTTTTATATGTACTTGTGATATTCAAACTACACATTATAAATTATTGTAATTCTGTTTAAGATGAAGAGTAACATTTTCTACTCATACAATCATAGTTTCATTTGAATATAATCATGATTTATAATACAAGCAATATAATCAAAATTATTATAATTATAAACTATTCTACATATAAGAAAAATGATTTTAAAAAAACTATAGTGAAGTTTTTAGCAGATAAAAAAAAACTAAGGCAAAAATAAAACCCAATGAAATAGTGGTCTTTTAAATATATGAAGATTGAAATTGATGTCATTGACGTCTTTTTCGACCACAAAAATCATATCATTAAAAGAGTGTTTGACACTGCGTTTCAAAAGTATTTTTTAAAAAATATTTTTTTTTATTTTTACATTACACTAAAAACAAATTGGTTTTTTTTTAAGATTATTTTGATGTGCTGATGTCAAAAATAATTTTTAAAAAATAAATAAAATATTATTTTGATATATTTTTGAACAAAAATTATTTTGAAAAACAACTTCAGACTCATCCCCAAACAAACAGCCCTAAGAACTTTACTTTCCAAGGTGTTAATGACATTAAATATACATGATATTAAACATAACATCTTCATATATTTAAAAGAATATTTAAATCATATATTAAATCATGTATGTATATAATATTTAATATAGATTAATTTTTTTTATAAAATAAGAATTTATTTTTTTATAAAATTTTTAATATGTGTAGCCTCAAATAATATTTTTTTAATTTTATTAAAAAAACAATGGTGCTGAATTCTATTGCAAATTGATTTTAATAAATAAATTTATAAAATACAATGGGTAAATTACATGCATTGAACTATTAAATATTTTAATTTATATTTGTATTTCATTTCTTCATATTTTTTTTATTAAATCATCTTAATTTTATTACCTAGAACGCACAATAAACATGTAATCTGGACATATTTTATATTCAAATCACTAGTTTTGCATGTGTAACACAACTTTGCATAGAAAAGTATTTTCTAAATTTTATTTTTTGTTATTTCTTATTATATTATCAAGATTTAATATTGTTATTTATTGTATTTTTCTTTTTTAAAAAATTATTCCGCCTGTCGCGGACCAGTTTTAATATCTACGACTAGAGGCTATAAAAAAAACAAGTGACCTCGTAGCGGTTGGTAGAAAATTAAGCATCCACCTCGTCGACATACGAAAACATAAAGAAGGAAAGTGATTTGGTTTGGTGCACTTAGAGAGAGACTTCTAAATCCACGTGTTCGCTGATCACCCCATTCAATAATTTTTAAATATATTTGAGCTCTATTATACATACAAAAATAAAAATATATTATAACTCCATAAAAATTAATTAGGAAACTGAGCCGTGAAATTAATACGATAATTTAATTTATTTAACAAGAAAATTGTAAGAATAAGAGGTCAGGGCGGCTCCATGAGAGGTGATGTCAAAGGTCATCAATAGCCGTAGATCTTTGACTTCCACATGTACTAATCCAACGGCCAAAAACACTTCACTCGCTTAGCTCACGTTTGCTTATTGGGACGGCACTAACTCTCCTCTATATCACCATGGGTAAAATAATCAAACACAATACATGTATTAGACACTTTCATATAAAATACTCGCCACGTCAAGAAAATTTAAGTAATTTCTTAAATTATTTATGTTTTTTTTTTATAGTGATTGGGAATAACTAAATATAGTTGATAATGGTTATGATAAGTAAGATAAGAGATAATGGCTATGGTAGGCCCCATTTTTATACAATCTAGAGAGAGAGAAATGAAAGTATAATTATTCATTTTATTATGTAAATTAGAATCTAATTAGAACTAATCTTAAACTTGTGTTATTTAAATACATCAATTAGATTATTTTAACGGAGAAAAAAATGAATCTAAATGTTTGGGATGAACATGATTGCTAAAATGGGTTTAATTTAATCATTATCAATATTACTATCTCATCACTAATTTATCTTTTAATTAGGATAGAAATAAATATTAATTTAAATTTAAATTTAATTTATTTTTCTTCATTTCACTAATTTATATCTTGATTATGATAGAAACAAGTCTTAATCTTGTTGTTAAAGAAACAAAGGAAAGTAACAAAAGGTAAATTGTACGAGAAAAAAAGAGATTAATTAATTAAATATAGAAGATTTGTTTTTTTTTTTAAAATAACTTTATTGCTTCAGCTTTGTATCTTCCTTCCTTCCTCCTGCCTCCTTCGCCTTCATTTATAAAAACAATACAAACACACACGTTTTTTCCCACTTCTCTCTCTGCTATTTTTCTCTCTGATAAACGCCTCCTTTTCTCTCTTTTAAGCCTCTCTATCTGCCTCTGTATCGAACAAACACAGAAGGGGAAGAAGAAGAAAAGGTATACCAGGCCACCTTTCTATCGAATCAACATGAAAATGAAACACGGGTTTTCATCTTATCTTGGTTTTTATTCAAAACTGAACAAGAGGAGGTGGCTTTGCTCTATTTTTTTGTGTTTTGTTATTTGGTTTTTTTTTGTGTGTGTTTTGATTGTTATGTTATTGTGTTTTTTTGTTGAATTCTCTGTCTTTGTAAGGGTGAAAGCTGGTTGCTTTTCTTTCTTTCTTTTCCTTTTCACTTGATGGAATCCTGGAATCACGGAGAAAAGGTCAAGTTATTTTTGGAAAATAAGGGACAGATTGAGCGGAGAAAAATTAAAAGAAAAAATAGAGCTTTGGTTTCTAAAAACACTGAAGAGACCCTCTTTTTTTGGAACTGAATTGTGGAGGTCCTGCCATCTGGTTGTTCTCTTCATCTTTCTTTGCATGCTTTGTTTTTCTTGTTTTCCTGTCTTTGAGTGATCAAGCTTGATATAGTTGTCAAATGGAAACCAAGGTTCCTGTCTTTTCAGTATGTGATTTTTTAGTTTAGTTTTTTGTAGGTTTATGTGATTGGTTCTTGGTAGGTTCATGTGATGTAAGGAGCATGGTTTCTTTTATTGTCAGGTGTTTAAGTTTCCTGTAATTGGGTTATGATTATTTTTTCTTCCCTTTTTGCTATATTTATTTACTGTATATATGAGCAGAAGAGGAAAAAAATGTATATTTGAAAAATAAATAAATTTTTCATCAGTGAGGCAACGGACTTGAGGTGTAAGCTTAGTTCGATGGCTGGATTAGACTGTTGTTTGAAGATATTACGATTTGTGTTCTCTGCTGTTGCTTAAACTTGAGGTTAGGATGTTAGATCAAACTCCAAACATAGTTTGTTCTTGTAGCAATACTGAAGGTGTGGATCTTATCTTAATTTGTTTTTTGTTTTTTTTTTTGGATTTTTGCGTGATGGTAATTAATTTTCGAGGCACGCATACTACCTATCAATGCATTGTTGAGTGGTTATTTAGGGTTCTTCAAAGACAAATTTATGAGCATTCTCAATAAAAAAAAAAAGGAGCAAATTTGCAGATCTTTGCGACTGGAAATTACCCCTCTTTTGGAGCCATTGTAATCTTAAAAAAATCTTGATTGACAATTACTCTGAATTCTTCCATCGGCACCTGGCTGTAGTTTTATGGTTTGGTGAATGGCAATAAAAGTGGAGATTCTTGGATTGCACTTTGCATAGTCTTATGATGATTGGATGGATCAAGGATTTATTATGTACTAGTTTTTTTGATGCATTGTTAGTGACTGCAATAATGTCTATAGTTACTTTGATGTAAACACCTTATATAGTTTTGTGATCTAATGCATGATTGATCTTATTATAATTGCTTATGTTTTTTCCATCAATGATGACTGAGAATGTAAATTATTCTTGAGTTAGATTTTGGCAGCAGGTTCCCTTTTTCCTCAAGTTGCCTATCGAATCAATCATAGTTCCTAGTCATGCCTTGCATTTTCTAATAGTGTATTGTGTGGACAATGTAGTGCTGCATTCTTCTCTCTTATAAGATGTTTGCCATGTGACTTGCCTTTTCCATTTCATTTCATATGATGCGGCTTTTCAAGAGGTTTAATGTTCTCAAAAATAGATTTAATTTGTTGCTATTGCAGATTTAAGGGGAGTTATACCATTCATGGATGACTATTCTGGTAAGAGAGCTGGTGATAGATTCATGGTCTCTAGAAAGGGATCTCCCCATGTTCTGAGAGATACCGCTAACAATAGAGATCAAAACGCTCAATTTTGCAACCGAATTGGATGCAGTGGCAGACTGAACTCTAGTAAAGGTACTCAAATACGTTCAGAAAAACCCCAATCTTCAAGGCCAAGGCCATTATTTTCATCCTCCTCGGGTGGCAAGGAAAAAAATGGAAGTTCATCTAAGGTTTACTCTGTCATCAGCAAACCAAGAAGTTTCTTGCAGGAACCTCGTAAAAAGTTTTCTTCTCAGCTAGAAGCAGAGTCCTCAGAAACTGGGAGCGGTCAGGATGAGCCTGAAGTTACACCACCCTCTGGAAGGATTAAATTAGACCTTCGCCCTGGAATCAATGGAGCTGGTTCTAGTGATGTTACCTCAATGGAAGCTGGAAGCTCTGATATATCAACAAGTACAAGATCTCGTTGGAGTTTTCATCAGAAATCAGGATCAGGAAACCCTGTTTCTTTGGCATCTAAAAGCACCGTTCAGGGAACTCGACTGAATGCCAGCAGGCATGGTCCTGGAAATCTTAGATGCAATACAGTATCTGATACTGCCTCTTTAGGTTCTTCATCATCAGATTTAAATCTAAGTAGGCGGAAAGACACAGTCAACAAGAGAATTTGTGATGGAGAAAGTAGTTCCTCTGCCAGGGGGAAAAGGATGATTGGGTCATCATTAGAAGGGCGGAGTTCTAGTTCAAATTCTGGTATCTCCATTTCTGATTCAAGGCGAGCTAGAACTGGGACTTTGAATAGGGATAGCACCTCTGCATCAATTAGGACTCAAAGACCAATTGGTGGCTACACGAGGGCAAGGGTTGCTAACCAAGGAAGTGGAAACAATCTATCAGCAAATGAGATCCCACTAACATCTCGACCTGATTTGTCCCTGGATTTGAATGCTCCAAGTTCATCACGCCACTTCTCTGTGGAAGCCTCTTTAGGCCGCCCAAGTTCTTATAGTCGTCATAGCAGTAGCAATGGGAGTTTACGGGGTATTAGGCCATCCGGTTCAGCAGAGGTTAGCAATACCCAATCTTTGACGAATCATGAGAGTTTCCAGCGCTACAATATGGCTGGGATTGCTGAGGTATTTATTCCATATTTTTGTTTCACAATGCTTTTGTGCCTAATCATTTCATTAGTTGAACACGATGGTTAAATAATTTTATACAGGTGTTATTGGCACTTGAGAGGCTTGAACGAGATGAAGAACTAACATATGAGGTTGGCAAAAGTTTTCCATTTTGATTTCACACGATTACATATATATGCCTGACTTTCCTTTGCTGCCTTGCAGCAATTGCTTGTTTTGGAAACCAGTTTTGTCCTTAATGGACTAAACTTCCATGATCAACATAGAGCCATGAGACTGGATATCGACAATATGTCATACGAGGTTTGTAATTGTGTTACAATAACTCATGCAGTTTATCTTTTTCTTATCATGTCCTTGTACTTTCCCTCCTTTCGTGCTCTCTGTGCTCCTGTGTTTTTTGTTTGTTTTGTTATTCAAACTGCTGTGCTCCATCAACAAAGAGTTGAAAGTCTCCTGAACAAGTTGTGTCATCTTCAGCCGTTGCAACCTCACATTATTGCTATTCCGACAGGAACTATTAGCTCTCGAAGAGAGAATGGGTACTGTGAGCACAGCACTACCAGAGGAAACATTGTCAGAATGCCTCAAGACTAGCATTTATCAGTCCACTCCCATGGAGGATGCGACCACAAACCTTGAAGGTGGCAAGGATGACATCAAATGCAGCATCTGTCAGGTCTTTTTCTATTCATAACTTTTCCTACAGTACAGGTTACTATAAAGAAAATGAGTATGGTAGGAACGAATTTATTCTGCTGTTTCTTATCTCTACCTAACACATCACCCTGTTTCTCATGCTACTATTTCAGGAAGATTATGTTGTTGGAGATGAAATGGGAAGGTTACAATGTGACCATGGATATCACATGTCCTGCATACATCAATGGCTAAGCATGAAAAACTGGTGCCCTATTTGCAAGGCATCAGCAGCTCCATCTCCGCCATCCTCGTAAACAATTAATAAACTGGATGTAGGCGACTGGCCTTTTTCATTTTGTACAAAATAAGTCCTGTCACCTACATCTTTTTTTCTTTCCTTTTTTTTTTTATTATTATTATTATTATGTGTTCTCTTATGTACAAATCAATTCTCTTTGAACAGACTAATAAGTCCAGGCTCTGCTGGCCTCCACAGTCATCACTCGATTGTCTACCCATAGAAAAAAGAAACATGAATGAAAATTACTTCGATTGTTTCTGTCCTTTTGGCACAATTGTGTCCTTTCTATGTGATGCACTTGTTCCTTTACAGACCAATTTTAAGGTACATGCAGTTCACTTTCTGCACTGGTGTGTGTTGTTTGGGGAGATGACCCTCTCATCAAAGCATCTTAAAGGACTTGAAAAAAAAAAGAAGGAACCTTGGCGTCTAAGACTCAGTCCGTGACCATGTTTACAACCAAGGTGAGTAGATGATGAATCTCATTCCAGCTGGCATTAGCCAAGATTACAATTATTGGTAATCATGATTGAGTGCTGGTAGCAACAAAGGCATCCGAAATTAGTAATATAAAATTTCGAAAAGAGAGTTCGATACCCCTATATCAGGTAGGTGAAGGTCCTGGGAAAGAAAAAGGGTTCCAAAAGCATTTGTTTTTAAGCTATGGGACAGGGTCTTAGGCTTGTGAGGGGCCATTGAGGCTGAAAAAATGGCACGACATGATAAAATACAGACCAGCCTAGCACTGCATCGCTCGTTTTACAATTTCACCAATGGCCGAATTACACGATGGAAAGCCAGCTACGAAAGAACAAAGCTTGATGTCCTAGTTTAAAATTATAATTATAATTAAAGTAAAATACAATTTCAATTATATTTCATCACAGTTTAACTAACTTGCTGCCAGGTCAGAAACACGGGAGGAGCGCTGGTTCAAGAAACAATGTCTCTAACACAAGGATAACCTTAGAGATTATTGAACGTCTCTGTTCACATAGATTGTGGGATTTGTCATCTTGTGATTATCTTGCAATAATTTGTCAGATGCTTGACATTCTACCAAGTGAATCTGTTTGTCTTGATATCCCTTGTCTCCTCTCCCTGGAACCATCTAATGGGGAAAGGAAAACGGGTACAACAGCAATTGAAGGAACATGAGCTCGTTCTTTAATGGAGTTTAGAAAAGGCCACTCTTCCTTTATGGTGTGCTGGTTTTATGATTCTTTTCTATATCCATCCAGGTCACCACCAACCAGGTGAAGGACATTGACTGGCGATCAGCAAGTGTAGCCTTCTCAGATGTTATCGAACTAGGAAAAATAAAACACGAGCCCAAACGAGATGAAGTTCAAGGCACTACTACTTTAGGATATCAACACCAGATTTGATTAGTTTGATGCCAGGTTTGGTGCCCAGAAGAAGAACCAGCAAGAACTGATCCAACAGGCCGTGAGTTAAAAACAATGAGAGCAGATATCAAGGCAGTCATGTTTCTAAAGGACAACTTTTAAACGTAGTTTCATAGGATGCTAACACAACGATGTATCCTGGAATCGGTCCTGTTTAAGCTGGAGGTGAACTGTTGGGACATGGTGAGTGAGTCTAAGGGCAGATCCATCTGGGTATGCTATGAGCCATTTCTATGGTACTTGGCCATGTTTGATGACATGAGCACTACACAAGTGAAGAATCTGCTTTCAAGTTCTTCACAGGAAGGTTATCCCCGCAGCTTCAAATTGCAGTGGGGAAGGCCAGCCTGTCACTTGCGAAGCCATTAGCCAAGCAGAGATGGAATACTCTAGCCAAAGTCATAAGCACACTTCCACCTCAAAACCAAGCCACCCAACCATCCTCATTTCTCTTACCTAAATACACACAACCCCATACAATGAAACCACATCAAACAACCCAACCTGTGAGCACTACACACAACTAATTTTGCACCACAAAAGTGACCCAGTCGGAGCTAGAAAGCAGGAATGCTAGGAGAGATGATTTAATGAATGCTCTAATAATTTTTGTAATCTTATAAATTATGTATTGTATTATTATTTGGATAACTTTACTATATATAGTCTACTTAGATGACATTGTAATACATAATAGGGTAATGGAAGATTATGTAATTCATCTTTTGAAAATTCTGAGCAAAATTAGCAAACATAATTTGAATGTAAAATGACATAAATATGAGTTTGCAAAATCTAAAATTATATTCCTAGGAAATTTAGACAACTTATTTAGAAATATAGTATGAAGACAACCCGTCTTTTAGATATGTTGAAGAACTAAAAGTAAGAATGGTTAGTTGAATACTAGCAGGTTTTTGAGAAGTTAAAGACATTGAGATTGTCTAGATTTGAAAATCTTTTTAAAGTGAACATTGATGTTTCAGATAGGACTATTAGAAGAGTGTTAGTGCAAGGTGGACACTCAATTGAATTTGAGAGTTTGAAACCAAATGATGTTGATCAAAGTATTCAAAACATGAGAAAGAGGTGACAACAGTGTTGCATTGCCTTGATGTGTAGATAGTATACTTGTTGGGGCCAAAGAGGTGACAACAGTGTTGCATTGCCTTGATGTGTAGATAGTATACTTGTTGGGGCCAAAGAGGTGACAACAGTGTTGCAAGATTTCTTAGCCAAATATGATTTTATATGAGGGCACAAGTTGGGGCGACATAATTAGAGTGCAAATGCTCTTAGTGGGGGTGAGATGTTTACCATTAATTTTGCTTCTGCGCAAGTGGAGTCATATATGTTGAAACGACTTCATCAATTTACCAAGGATGGCATAACTTACAACAAGTATGTTAGCCTTGTTAGAAAAGGGAAAGTCCAAAGATATAGGTTGGAAAATAATCTCCTCTATGTTAAAAAGGGTTAAATTTCTATGCTAAGTGGAAAACTGCAAAAGTACTTGATGTCAAAGATGTATAGTCCACAATAGGTTGAACATCCAGAAAGGGAAATAATGCATGTTATTTTGTCCCAAACTTACTTCTAATAAGAAAATGCAAAGTGGTGTTGAGTTTTATGTTAAGATGTGTTTAGTATGTCAACCGGACAAAGTATTACGATAGAAAAAAGATGGATCATTACAATCAATGCCCATTCTAGAGAAGTCTCGGGTATCAATTTTGATGGATTTCTTAAAGTTGATGGCATGAACATGGTTACGGTTGTTATATATAGATTTGCCAAGTATACAGTGTTTATAGTTAACCCTAATAGTGTGTACAATTGAGGTTGTTTTATTGAAATATGGTGAAGTATTTTGGAGTGTCTTATGATACTGTTAATAATCACAATATACAATTCACAAACAGGTTTCGGACAACATTATTCAACATGATGGGGACAAGATTGAAATTTTCTACTCCCAATCATTTGTAAGTTGATGGGAAGATGGAAAGGATAAATGTTTTGCTAGAAGAATGTACAATTTTTCTACAATCTTCAAAAATACTAGGTAACGAAAGCTAGTCTATTTCAGTTGGTTGTGGGTACACAACCCCAAACTCTTGTAGATATTGCTAGTGAGAAAGGTTCAGATACATAAAGTTGTCATGGAAGGACATGAATTATTTAAATAAGCCCAAGATAGGTTGCAAAAGGTAAGAAAAAAGATGTTGAAGAATGATTACCATAAATGAATCCTATTGGAATTCAGCGAGGGAACTTTGTTTTGTAAATGTTGTGCACTATTTTGTTTTATTGCTTGATGGGGTTAGTTTTGCTTGCTAATGACAGGTCAACAACATGTGGGAACCTGCTCGAGTGAACGAAATATATAGTTTTAGACAAACACGAGCGGAAGGATAAGAAAACAATTAGTCTAGTGGGACTCCATCATCGTACAGAGGCTACAATTTCAAGCTAGAAATTTGTTCCTGTAACACAAGGGATGGCAACCGACCCTCAGAAAGTAGAGGCCGTGCAGAGATGGCCTAACTTAAAATCAGTGAAGCATGAGAGGGGATTCTTGGGGTTCACACGCTATTACGGCAAGCCACTTACTGACCTTGTCCGATAAAATTATGAACATCTTGAGTGTATTCAAGTAGAGCAACTCATAGTGCAAACCACTGCAAATGCATGGCGAGTTTCCTTCGAATCCAGCACCTGACAAACATCAGTAAAAGTAGAAGAGATAGCGTATTGATTAACGGGGCACAAACAACCAAGGCTCAAAGAGAGATGAAAGAAGACGATAGAGAATCAGTCTGATGAACTAGAAGAACCCACCTGATGATCTTCATGAATGGAAGGGGCGCGGTGGAAACAGCGTTTTTAGGGTCAAGAAAGGCAGAAATATGGATTTGCAATGTTTTAAGAAACGAAGAGATCCTTCAATGGAGAAAAAAAAAAATTTAAAAAAAAAGAGGACTACGATTTGCTGGATAATTCCCTTATTAATTCAGTGGCACAATCTGGTTTTGAGAGCAACTTGGCATCCATGAAATAATAACAAGGGAAATAGCTTTGAAACAAAAATAATAAGCTATAGGCAGATGGTAACTGATCAACAGAACAAATGATTGCAGAGCTTTTCTTGTTAAACAAGAGCAACCGGCGTTTTAAGAGTTTATGGCTCTTCAGAAGTCAATATGATTATAGAAAACTCAGTCATCGCTCAAACAATTCTCAAATCTGGTCTTTGAAAAACCGAAGCTCTAAGAAAATATATTTCATCTGCAGACCAAGCTACGAACAGCATCCCAGCAAACAGTGCACCACCTTTAGAGGAGCTTGGGGGAAATATGGAAAACATTTTGCAAATTCAATACCTGCCTTCCACGGGACATTGCAAAACAATTTTACTGGAAGTGAGTTTCTGCTGGACAGAGCGCGCTCGAGGGTAGAAAATGGAGAATTAGGATGGCTTGACCTGTGCTGGAACTTCAGCTTGGTGATGAGTCTTGTATGGGTGTTCAGATCTCTCTTGCAATCTTTACCTTCTGCTGATCCTCTAAAGTTCGTGTGTATACTGGATAGTACAGTATCGATCGAATGGGATAAAACAGTACTGTTATGAATAGAGTTCTTTCCAGGAATAGGATAATACGCAGAAAGACACAAAGTCTTGCTTATTGTCAGCCGAATTACTTTGTTTCCAAACTTTGAATGAGGCCAATTATTTATCATTACAATATGAAAATGCCTGATTTCTGTCCCAGAATCTAATCTATCACTCTCAGATTACATCCTTCATCACTCCCTGTGATTCGACTATAAACTAAGTTGTGCCAGAAGCCCACGTAAGATTTGCCAGATTCTGCGATTCACATGTACAAGCACATTTATGCTGTGAGGGAGGCATGGAAAAGCCACAATCTTGAAGTGAAATACGAGCAGCAGAATACGGCTTCAGCAGGGATGTTTTCCAGGCTCATTCGCTTGAAAATTGAAACATAATATCAAAGACAAGTTGATGGATATCAATTTGTTGTTAATATTGGAATTCCAATCAATTCTCAGATTTTAAAATACAAAGAGCAACACTACAGCTCTTTACACCATTTACCTTTCAACAAGCTACACGAGTATCCTGCAAAACTGTCTACGACTTCCTCTTTGTTGGCTGTAAATTATACAGAAGAGCTTCCGATCTGGAGCAATGGCAGCAGACAGCCAACACCAATGCTTATTGTACAACAGTGCAATCAACTGAGGGCATTCTGTTTGAAACTTGCCCTGGCTTGGTTGCTGCAAAATAATTTCCAGATTCATACAGGATCTGCAGCAGGAGAAAACAGACATCTGGATGCTCAACCCACAATTTCCATCTTGCAGGGGCCGAGCTTCAACAGAAGGGGAGCCATCTGGTTCATCCTGGCAACAATAAACAGAACTGGGTGCATCAACAACTTCCAATTTAAACAATTGCCGATGCCTTGGAACCAGGACAGCCACAATTATATCTTTGGGATAAACAAATCTTCACAAGTATGTTTCAATCCTCGAACGAATGCATACATATTTTCTCCAGCAGCAATGGCCAGTCTTCACCAAGTTGCTGTGGATTTAGCTCCATGGCAACTTTGAAATCAAGCATGGATATTGAACTACGCTGTCTCTGTTCCTGCATACCCTCCACAGGACCACTGTTACTCAGCATATGCAAGTTATTACTCGACCACATGCGATTGATCACCTTCGGTACCTGCTGATTGTGAACAGGGTGCTTTCTCGGATCATGTGGAGACCGTGCTCCTACTAGCTCAACACATGACTTGATCAACCTCTTCAAGTATAAATCCAACATATTATTCAACCTGTTTGCACATTCCATGGTAACCCCTCCAAGCCCTTGTGCAGCTGCAATCTGCTCCATGCGTTTCCTCAGCTTCTCTGAATCAGACAATTCACCACTGTCATAATAGCCAACAAAATCACCACTACTTGCAACTGGCATAGTTTTGCGGGCCCTGCCCACGCTAGCTGAACAAAATGGAATCCCTAACGGTGCAAGTAGGGTAGTTCTAGAAAAGTTCAGGTGGTTTACTTGCTCCACCTCTTCTCCATCTTCCACAAAAGCTGTCTGATCTTTGCTCTGTATCCTTGATCTTTCAATGGGCTGTTGAGCTGATCCCTCCCTTTCATTCTCAGATTGCTCAGCAACTGTTTGAAGATGCTGCACTGGTCTCTGATAATCACAAGGCGCCAATTCCCCATTTTCCACAACAAACTTACTTCCACTATCTTCTGTACCAATTGATTGATGTGAGATACATTCGACTTTCCCATTGGGCCCAAGTGCGCTGGGTCTATCTCTCTGCTTCCGATCACGTATCACTGATCTAACCTTTCTTGGAGACACTGGTAACACCCCATTAGACCATATGGATGCGTTTTGATTTGAAATAAGGGACCCATTTTGTTCATGCCCATCTTCTCTAACTGGAGAGCTGTTTGGAGCTTGATGCAGAGGTTTTGTGGGACCCGCCTCGTAAATTGGTGGTGGTGTCTTCGCCTGACAGGCATTCTTCAATATTGAGCGTATAAGATTATTGTGCAGCGGCAGATTCTCCCTTCCGAGCAAGCGAAAACATGAATTATCAAACTCACTTTTACCCAGCTTCTGACTCAAGAATCGATTCAGATAGTAAAAATACTTCTTTGACCTCTCAACTCCAATCTTCTTTACTATCTGAGTTCTCAATTCAACCAAATCAACTCTGGAGCTCTGATGAGGTAGCATTTCTCATGAAACAGATTCATACAAAATCCAAAAACCGAACCGCAAAACCCCGAAACCCCAAATCGCAAACTTAATTACTGTTATTTTCACCTCCGCAATAACAAAAGTCACAAACCCGCATATCAAATTAAACGCAAATCGACAGTCAACCTCTGCTTATCTCTAGCGTAAACAGTCCCAAACACTACCATTCACCAAAATCACAAAAACCCAAGATTCTCAACCTGGAAAACAGCTATTTCTGTTTCCAGACAACCCAAAAGTCACCCGACAACAATCCATACAATGCAAACCCAAATCTCATCTTTACAAAATCCAAAACCCTAAGAGATCAAACTCACTAAAAAAACTCAATCCAAATCACCCAAAACCAAAACCAATTCATTCATACACACAATAAATCAAAACCCTAGCATGAAATCACCAAACTTTATACGCACAACAAACTCCTTTCTCTTCTTTCACCACTGCACCATTCAAAATAATAAAAACCCACTTCAGTTTTCGCACTAATTCACACAATTCACAAGCTAACAAGTTCAAATTTTGACAAATTGAACTTAATAAACAGAGATCAGTAAGAGAAACTGAACAGAGCCCGTTAAAAAAAAGTACACCAAAACAACAATGAAGTGCAAAAGGCAAACTTTAAGTGTGTAAAATTGATGGGCTATAAAGATTAATTAAGTAAATATTTAAAAAAACTAACCTTCGATTAAACTTCACCAAAATTGGAGAGTGAGAGCTTGATTCTTCGCTTGTCTTCTTGGGTTTTCAATGTAGTTTTAATTGTGTTGTTGATTTGAAAACAGGGCCAAAGAGAGAGAGGTTTTCTTGGCTTTGAGAGTGTTAGCTAGCTTGATCGCTCCTTTTTGTTGCTAATTTAGTGTAATAAACAGTTTCTTTCTCTCCCTCTTTTTGTTTTTGTGTTTTATTTTCTTGGTTTCTCTCTGTGTTTCTCTCTCTCTGTCTCTTCGATTGCTTCTTTCTTGCCTGGTCTCGCCTTGTGTTTTTTTAGTACAAACGTGTTTAATTCATTTATTTTTCTCTTCATTCTTTTAATTTATTTTGTGAATTTAAACACATTTCTACTTTTCACTTTACATGCATATTTGTGAATATCGTTCGGTTGTGGTTTCGGTCATCGTTCGGTTTTCAATTGAAATAAAACATTTTGATTTCAAAGCGTTCCGGCATGTTGTTTGATGTCATGTTGTTCATATATAATTATATATATGTGAAAAAAATATTAATTCAACAAGCATAATTAAAATTTGAATTTTTTTTATTTAAAATATTTTGGTGTTTTTAAATTATTTTGATGTGTAGATATCAGAAATATTTTTTTAAAAAAACATAGATTTTGAACCCAGAACGGCACGCCCAGAACGGAACCAAGGCGTTCCTGACGGAATTTCCGGAACGGACCAAATTTAAAACCGAGACGAAAACAACGTCGTTTTGTCTTGTTTTTATGAACGGAACTTTCCGGCCAGAATGGAATGCAATTAACAACTATGTCACATGCCTTTTTTTTTAACTATGGGCATAATTATTATCAATTTTATGTTTGGAAGTTTATTCGAAATTTTTATTTATAAATATATTAAAATAATATTTTATAATTTAAAAAAAAATTATTCTTGATACGAAACGATTAAAAATACAAAAAAATAATTTAAACTAAAAATAAATAAAAAATAATTCTCTTCAAAAACGTTGCTGAAACGCATTGTAAAAAAAAACCTAAATATATAATGTAAAATCCGACTCCAATCAAAGAACAAGTTAATAAATCAAAAAAACTAATCAAGTTCCATACAATATAATTAAATTATCATTTATATAGTAACATTAATTTTTAATTTTATTGTATGCATCGCATACATTTAAATTGATGTGTTTATTAGAATGAGAGAGAGAGAGAGAGAGATCATCTTGATGTGTTTATGAATAAAAACACCCAATTATGTGTTTAGGAATGAGTTGGTGGGTGGCAAGTGTCAAGAAAATGAGAAGATTCAGATAGTTTTTGATGGGGCAAATGGCTCCACCTCTCACTCGAGGAATATTTGACATTCTTGAGCTTAGAATGGATAGGAGATTGACTTGACCGTGGATAAACTATTTACCATATGACATATGGTGTGCTATTTTAATAATGCCATGTTTCTCATTGCATTTTAAAAGTGTTTTAAAAAAATAAAAAAATATATTTTTATTTTAAATTAATTTTTTTAGTGTTAAAAATAATTTTTAAAATATAAAAATATTATTTTAATATATTTATAAACAAAAAAATATTTTAAAAAACAACCCTATTCAAACTCTAAACACTCACAAAACATTTGTGTAAATATCATTTTTATTATAAATTCATTTTATTTTTATTTTTATGTTGCTTCATGTGTGAGGTAATATAAAGAGACCAGGGAGAAATTCAAAAAAAAAAAATAATTTCTTTTTTTTATTAATTCCTCTTATGTTGTAAGTATTTAATAGTTGTAACTTGAATATAATAAATTTTCTTGTTGATAAATTGTTGAGTGTCACTCTATTTTTTTTTTCCGTAACTCTTATGTGATCAACGGATGAAATTATAGTTTCTAAAACTAGAGTGGCTATATTATTATATACTCTTATATGAAAACTAGTGTGCTCAGAGAAAATAAATTTCCATACGGTCATATACGGTTGAGAATTATATATATATATATATATATATATATATGTAACAAAAATAAAGCACAAGATTTTTATTGTACCCTTTTCATAAAATCATGTTTTTTTTCATTTAATCTATTTTTTAATTTTATTCCTCAATATTAATATATTGATAATTGAATTTCATAATTATTTAATGGGATATTGTTTTTTCTCTTTCTTTATTTTTTCCTTCCTTTTGTAATCTATATTTTTTTAATTTTAATTTCATATTATATTTATTGAGAATTGAGTTTCATAAAAAAAATCAATTCACCTTTTATGAGGTTATCTCAGTCTTCTTACCCATATTATAAGTTTAATAGATTAACTCGGTTGACTCGAGTTTTTTTTCTAATTACTTTTGTTTCTCAATGTTATTCTTTAATATTGGTTTGATTGAGAATTATATTTTATGTTTGATTCAGTCTACTTTTTACGAGGTTGTTCTCATCTTATGACTAGTGTCACATGTTTGGTAGGTTAACTATGATAGACTCGAGCCATTTGTTTGTGTCTATTTTATAGATTCATTTTTCAATTTTATCTTTCAACATCAGGTTGATTGAGAATTAAGTTTTACAATTTGTTTCAATTTCCTTTCTATTGATTTTTTCTAGTCTCATGACTCAGGAAGCAAGTTTGATAGGCTAACCCGAGTTCACTTAAGTTATTTTTTTATAAAAAAATCAGTTTCATCCTTCAACATCAAATCTATTAAAAATTAAGTTTCATAATTTATTTTAATTGGATTTTCATAGGTTTATCTTGATCTCATGACTTCATATATGTATAGGTAGGTCGAATTAGATTTTGATCCAATATGTTGTCGTGATAATATTTATTAAAAAATATTAATTTAAATATTTATTTTGACTCAAACTAAATTTTTATCGGTCATCCAAGTTGTCTTTAAACCTACCAAGATTATTGAGTCGCATAAAATCAATTTTCACATGTTTGTTTTACTAGAAAATCATTAACACTGCCTATATATTTTTTATATTAAAGAAAATTAATATCACTTGCACCGGAAAGCAATACAATAATCTAGTTAACATGTACTAAAAAAGCTCTTATCATTTCACTATAACAATTAATAGTAAAATCCCAAGGTCATTTTTTTATTTTAGTCCTAGAAAATAAGGTATTTTTCACTTTAGTTCTCTATTTTTTTTTAGTTTTTTTACTTTATCCTTCAATATTAAGTTTACTATGTATTAGACTTTATAATTTTTTTTTATTATCTTTCTATTAAATTATTTGATCTTATGACTTGCGTCAAGCTTCTTCTTTTTTTGTCAATAATGTATTTTGATCTCATGACTCGAATTGCTTGTTTTGATAGTTTTCCATATTGTTTATATATATATATATATATATATATAACATGAGATTGATTGGAAATTAAAAATTATATATTTTTTATTTACTTTACATGAAGTTATCTTGATCTCCTAACTAGACTTAAGTTACTTTTTTAATTTAATCTTATCTTTCATTTCCATATTAAATTGATTAAAAATTAAATTTCATATTATATTTTTATATTGGATTACCATGATTTTACAATCCAGTTGTTGGTTAAGCCGACTAACTCATATTTTTTGATATATGGATGTAAAGGTTTTTAAGTTTCTAGTATTGTTTAGTACGTGGGGGTGAGGGGTTCGCAAACAGTTGCTACCTGACAGCAACTTCATCAGCTCATTTCACTCTGGAATGATGTTCCGAAAAGCATTACATGTGTTTAAATCATGATAAAAACTGTTCTGAAAACAGCACCATGTGCAGTAGATTTTCAGAGGGGCACAACAAATATGTTTCACCTGCTGAATCCGAAGTTTACAGAACAGGATTTAGGTGGTCCTCGAATCTTACAAAATTCTGTTGGTATTGAACACAGCTAATTTCATTCCCGCTGTTTCGAGGAGCGAGAGAGTATACATGGTATCTATCAGTCATGCCTTGAAAACTCGATCACTTAATCCTTGGAGGTTATAACCAGCAGACCTAGAGCCCCTACAAGTATGTACTGCAAGAAAAACCAGCACCAAGTTAAACATTACATGCAAAGCTAGGGAAATGAGTGCCTCCAGCAAAAACTCAAGAACGCAAAATCTTAATTTTTCAGGTTGCTTGATTTCTAATATCTGTGAAGAATTTCGTTTTTCAATTGCTTGTCATAAGCTAGGGAAATGATCTCAAAATAGGAAAGATCTGTGTTAGTGCAAACCCGAGACACTACCTTGATAATAGGTTTCTCGGTCATTATGATTGTAACCCAACCAGCGTAAGGCACAAACCTGCGGAAGAGGATTTAGAAATTCAGTTTCAGAAAGTGTTAAGAAGAAAACTTCAAGTCATAATATTTTTGTTTCTCATGCCAATATGAGTTGGTAAATCATTCTTTTGGATTGGCATATTAACTAGCCTGGATTATTTCATCATCAGCAAAAATTACAACTTCAAGCTGGAAACAAAATATACGCAAATACACGCGTAACTACTTACCCGGCAGCTCTCCCTATAATTTGTTGTGGCTTCAACCAATTCTGACCATAAGCATACAAACTCCTGTCATTCCCATCATTAGCATCTCCTGATAAAATTATCCAGTCACGAAGTGAGCATCAGTATCCTGGTTATTGAAAGAAGAGCTATGGGCAGAAGTTTTCAAACATTTTTCAAAACCATTTCACTTGTATGACTTAATATGCTGAAAGTTTGTCCATTTATTACCCTCACTTTAATTCATCTACATGTTTAAAACACAACTGAGAAGGAAGGTGGCACATGTACAAAAACAAGTTTATTCTTGAGAGTAGAAGTGGATTAATTAAGATAAGCAGATATGTACTAAAAGAAATTTAACAGCTTGAGACACAGATTGTGTTACCTTTTGTAAGGATATCAACCTTTCCACTATTTTCCTGTTCATGAACCTACCAGAGCACAATCAAATGTACATTACGCAACTTTGTTGTTATAATCAAATAGTATCATGCAAGACTATTATACTAGCAGATAGCAAATGAAAGTGAGGTTAAGATGAGCTGAGGGCTTTTATTCTATCGCTCAATCGGCATGCTTCCCAGTGGGAAACATTAAATATATTATAACTGATGTTAAAATAAACAGGATTGAATGGATGGTAGCTCATATTTCCTGATGGTAGTTTCCTTTCTATATGGTCACTAATTGAAATTCTCACATTGGAACTAAACAGTCAGCATAATCCCAGTCTATGACGCTAGCAATAACCCTGTGCGAAATGCCCATCATATTCTACAATAAACAAGAAGCACTAACAAGCATCCTTGGATAACAATACAAGTGAAATATAGTTACCTCAATTACTCGATGGACAATTGGAATTTGCTTTCCCTAAACAATGAATTGAAGATATATCAGTTCACTGGATTAGAAAAGAGACCATGTTGTTCAACACAAGTACACCAGAACGAAAAATTTGGGATACAATCAAAGCAAAAGAGAACAACTTTGTCACGGACAATGTCCATGCCTGTATTATCAAGTATATCATAATCTAATTCATAAAAAAATGACTTCTCTACTGTAAGGTAAGAAAAGACTAATTCACATCATTAAAGTATCAACTCACACACTTCTGCATAAATCAGATGCTCAAAGTTCCGACAGCAGGGCTTTAGACTGCTAAAATGAGCTGAGACAAGATTAACCAAATCACCCTCATTGTTCCTTTTTTGAAGAACTATCCAGTACTACATTAGCACTGCTCCTCAACTCACTTGAAAAAGTGGGCCCCACGTGGCAGAATAGTGGGTCCCACAGTCTTATGACTAGGAACTAGGAAGCGATATCAACCAAAAGTCTATCCGTTATTTTCCAGTAAACAAGGATTCAACCAAAAGATGTACTAAGACTAAACACTAGCATCATCAAATCATAGAAAAACAAAATAAAAAATAAGAGCAAAAACAAAACTAAATAATCACCAAATCAATCAAAAGAAAAACAAACAATTTAAAGAAAGAACATACTTCTACATTATACACAACAATCTCTCCCGCTCGAAATGGGGCCTCGCTCATATGCAAGAACAAAATGTCTCCCTGCAAACCAAGACAGGACAACGTGAGAAAAACCACATGTTGCCCATATGCATATCATATGCGAACCAAAAAAAAACATGGGATTCTTAACTCGTTTGAAACCAGGTTCCATGCTACCAGAAAGAACAACAACAACAGGAGGTTCACTACCAGTTAAACACATCAAGGCTTTCCATATTATTAAAGCAGTCGACACTATCATCCCTGTAAAACATAAAAAAGAAGAAGAAATGAATAAAAAGAATGGAGAAATATCAGTATCCAGTAAAATAAATAATAATTTTAAGGAAAAAAACCAAGAGTGATCAATTGAGAGAGAGTGTCTCTGATCTTCATGGATTTGATCGTCTCTACATTCTCTGCTATCCACCCCATGTTGTCTCTCCCTCTGTGATTTTCTTTTGTGAAACTGAAACAGGGGTGCAGGGAATTTGTAATCGAGAGCGCAAGGATGGCAGTTACAACTCACTTATAGTACCTAAATTATCTCTATTCAGTCTCATCAATCCCCTTACCTCTAATTAATTTCAAAAGCTACTTCATTTCTACTTAAAGGCCATTTGAGATCTTATATTCAATTAAGTCATAACAAATGGAAACTAACTAGTCATATATGCTTTCATGTTTTATATTAAGAATCTTATAAGCATGAAATAAGAGATTCAGATTTATTGTGCTTTCAGAGAAGACGATCATTGAAATTGATTAATGGGATAAAATCCCTTTAACGTAGGACTAACGTGATTGATTTTATCCGATAGAGGATCGTATTTGACTCAATGAGAATTTACAGGAGCCAGACGTGACTCTTATGGTCTTTCTGAATGTGGGCCCCAGATATGGCGTGGCTTGTTGAGTTAGATTTTGACATGTGGAATTACTGGGCCGTAATTGTTTTTAAGAGATGAGTAAGTTTGGCATATTGCATTTTGGTTACTATGTTTTCCTACTATTGTGATTCAGTACATAAGTTTAGTAATTATAGCAATTTGATTCAAGAGAATGAAATCATATTCATTTTTATAAAGGTGTATGTTGATTAAAGTCTTATTCAACAAAGATATGTGTAAATAATAAATTCAAATGGTTAAAGATGTAAATTTAATCCAAGCCATTTTGATATAAAAAAAAAACATTGTAGATGATTTCCAATTTTAGATCAATTATTCAAAAAAATTATTTGATGAAGATATTATAAACAATCCAAAATTCAATTCAGATTTATATATATATATATATATATATATATATATATATATATATTTCTTGAATAAAAAGAAAATAAAACAAGCTGCCGCCATGGTTAATATAGAAAATAACTCTAAAAAGGATCTAAGTGAAGATATTGTAAGCATATAAGACCTCGAACATAATAATAATAGTAATAGTAATAGTAGTAGTAATAATAATAATAATAATAATAATAATAAAACGAGTCAATGAGGACTGAGGAGTGTTATCTTCTAAAGCATAACAATAATAAAACGGGTGCGGGTCGGGCTCTGCAGTGAGATTCTTGCCCGGATATTAGAACCCTAAATTTTTGAAATTTGTGGCTCCTCTATCAGAAACAATCAAATTAAATGGAGGTCAGCGATTTCGAAGAAGAAACCCAAAAAAAAAGGCATAAGAAGAACCCTTTAACATCATCAATGGTAGAAGTGGTAATTTCTTATTGATTATCATTCAAAGCTCTCTTTTTTTCTTCAATTTTATGATTTTTTTTGTGATTGTAATTTTTATTTTATTTTTGTTGAAAAACAGAACTCCATGCACGAAGATGATGATAATGATCGGTTAGAAACTGCACGTGCTAGATGTAAGAAAAATGTTCTTTTTTAATTAGATTAAGGTGTTTTGCAAGAAACTGAAAGCGTGTCCTTTTTTTTTTTATTAATTAGTTTCGAATGTAATTAAGAGACATACGGCATTGGCAGAGAGGCTTTCTAGGTGAGAATTGTGTTGATGGCTGTTTGATTAATGAAAATGTTATTGGGTTTTGAGGATTAAGGGTTCCCCCCCCTTCTTTTTGTTGGTTTTTGACAGGGATTCTGATAAGATGATATTCCAGCGGTTACAGAAAGAATTTGAAGCTGCAAGAGCATCTCAAACGGAAGGTATTTTTTTTTTGAGATAATGCAGTGATTAACATTTTATTTGTGAGTGATTTGATTGAAAAATTGTGCTTTCTTTTGAAATCTTGCAGAGGTGTATTTAGATGGTGAAGAATGGAATGATGGACTGTTAGCTACGATAAGAGAGAGGGTAAACACTGTATTCTCAGTACTTTGATAGAGGTGGTTGAATTCTGTGGTTCTGATCACAACTCATTGTTAAAATAGATGACTGGAACAATTTACATCTTAAAGTTTGGGTCTTTATGCTCTATTTATTAGATAACTCGTTGAGGAATACTTGTTTGTTAGCACTCCATCTTGATTGATTTGTTTGTGCGGTTTTTATCATTGTACAGTTATATGGCTGCAGATGGGCGTGCTCATATTGTTAATGTTTTAAGCCTGCCCTTTTCATCAGGTTCACATGGAGGTTGATAGAAAGGCAATGCTAGCAGAGACGGATGTAATACCGAATCATCATGTTGAGGACAAAATTACATATAGAGTTGGGAATAAGGTAACATTTTCTACTAACAAGGATACAATGCATGAAATGTGCTTCGGGTGTAGGTTTTGATGAAATTTATTGTGTTGACCAGTCATTTATCAGTCAATGGCTTTTTTCTTAATACAAACAGGTTATTTGTTGTCTGGAGGGGGCAAGAATTGGCATTCAATATGAGACAACTTTTGCAGGTTGGATGCAAATTTTCTTGTACTATATTCTAGTATGATCACTCTAGTTATGTTATCATCTCATATTGCATCCAACAACAATTACTCCACAGTGCTCATGGTTTTCCATGACTGCACTTAGGAGGTTGGTGGCCATTATATTTTAGATTGAAAAATATTCTGTTTATCCTAACAAAAAATATTGTGATCTTCTTGTACTGTTCAATTCTCTCGGAGGAGATTGCATGTCAGTTGATGCAACTTAAAGCTAGTTCATCTGTTTCTTCCTTTTCCCTTTTTCTTTCCAGGTGACCCTTGCGAGCTGTACCATTTGGTGCTTGAGAGCAGGTCATTTCTTGAAAAGATGACTGTCCTTGAACACACAATCCCTTTCTTCCTGCCGCTACGTGAAGCAGAAAATGATCTTCTTTCATCTAATGCGATGGTAAGATTAGTTGCCAGGGATGTCTTTTTGGGCTTGATATTCCTGGATATTACCCATTCTCAATATTGCTTCTCTTGTCTTGCTTTCAGAGATTTATAGATTACATTGGAGAACTTCTGCAAGCTTATGTGGATAGAAAGGAACAGGTACAGTCCAGTTTACATGATCTTCGTATTTATTTATTTCTGTTTGAGCTAGCTTTGCTGAGACACTAATCCTTGTTTACTTACAAGAGATTGTCCTACTACATCTAGTGAGTTTTCAATGTTCAATTTGCACGGATCAGCTTAAGTCAGTTTCACCCTTTTTGCCTGGTTTCTGTAGGAACCAGCATTGACTCAACTGTTTTGGTGATTACTTTAGGAGAAATTTATGCACTTTGTTAATTTTAAGATAACAGGGACCCACACAAGATCTTATTTGTTGGAGTTCCTTGGGAAGCAATTTTTATGCTGAAGCTTGTATCTGAAGTATAACCCTGCCTGGCTCTTTTATTAGATGAAGTCTTATTATCGAAGGCCAATATTTTTTGTTTATCACGTGCAGCTTCTTCTTTCCAGTTTTTCTCTTAGATCGATCTCCATCTTCTTTGTTAGAAGTTTATATGTGCTGGATGCTTGTGTATTACTTCACATTCCATCTATTGTGTGTGCATGTGTGGGTGCTTGCAGATGTGTCAGGTATTAAGGGTGAAATAAGAAATTTAACATCTTACCACACTCATTTGGAGATAATATTTTCTTCATCTTTGCCTTTATTACTCAATCTCCACAACAAAATGATCAATTTCTCTAACTCGCTTTCTTTCGTATCGTGGTGCAGGTTCGACTTATTAAGGAGTTGTATGGAAATCAAATAGGAGAGCTGTATCATAGCCTACCCTACCACATAATAGAATTTGTGCTCGATGATTTTCCTTGGTGAGTACTTCCTTCCTGTTCCATGCTATAGAATGCTTTTTATAATCTATCTATGGTGGTTTGTTTACATAATTTCTTGAGGTTATATCATTCCTCATCTTTCTTTTTACCAAATTAGTCCACATTATACTGTAGCTTGCTCGAGGTTCATCGTTTCTTTCTCTCATGTGGTGAGCTTTAACTTCACTAACCTTGGCGATACTTTGCGATCCCTCTGTTGCTAAAAGAGAACTGCAGCATAATCATTGTATGATAGCTTTTTTAAGTTTCTATAGCTTCAAGGATGAATCCTGTACTTCACAGATTGGATAGGCGTCTGCATATTCTGATGTTTCACTATGCCTTTTCTTGTTGCAGCAAGGTAATTGTCAGTCTTAGATATGCCGACCTTGTCTCTGTACTTCCAACTCGAGTCAGAGTCATTGCATGGCCAACTGATCAGTTCAAGAAAAGTGAAGTGCTGGGAGCTCATCCCAGTCCAACTCGCCTATCTTACGCAGAGGATGCCTTGAAAAGCATGAGCTTGCCAGAAGGTGATGTTTACCTCAAAATGTTGAGTCTGCTATTTTCAAATTGATAGTCAAGAATTATACAATTTTTTTTTTCCTGTCGTCTTTTATTCTCTTAGTCTTCTGAATCTACCAAGAAGACATTCATAAATTGTGAAAGTTACAAGGACTTTCCTGCGTTTCTGTTCCTTCATCACTACTTTTCATTTCGTACAAGTCCCCTGTCAGTTCTGTTTGTTCTGATATTTTCCTGCTTGTTGCAGCATATGCAGAAATCGTATTGAGGCTGCCACAAGTCATTCAGGAAATATTTGAGGACAGGAATCCCAGTTAGTTTTCCAGAAACTTGTGATCTGTACAACCGTGTATCATAATGGTGCCGGAGTAACTCCCAAAACTGTTGTCTTGAGATTATCAGTACTCAATGTGAACAAGTGCTAGCTAATCTGGAAGGGTTTCCCCCCTCTCTTTTTCAGGAAGAAAAGATAGCCATAAAAATTTACAAGAATATAAAATATGATCTTAGGAGTGAGCAAATTAACTGAATTATCCGGACCTAAAATTAATTAAACTGAATGGTTTTCTGAATTTACCCGGACCTATAATTTCAGTTAGAAAACTCGAAGAAAAAAAAATGATTCGGATCAAGTTTCAGATATCGACTGAACTAAATGAAAAATCAAATTGAACCAGACTAAAATTGATGCGGATGGCGTAACTCTGCTGCGAGGGAGATTCGGCACAAGTTTCGAAGCCTCAGATAGCGTAACTCTATTAGCAGCAACATAAATTGATGCAGAGCATATAAAATTAGAAATGGATGGATGGCTGATTATATTTATTTATTTAGCTCCTAAAGGAGAAATCACCGAATGGAGATAACAAAACAACAAAGAAGTACCTAGTTATGGTCTGATTAAAAAGATTCCCTCTCGATGACTTCGTCGTCGTCGTTGTCATATAGCTAGCCGCCGGTTGTGTTGGGCTTTTCTCCGAGTTTGTTCTCTTCGAGACTTGTAAACTCCTTAAACTGTGTAGTGATGATGAATTGTATCAATGTCTAGTCCCTTCAGCTTAATCACTGATTCCACGTGCCCCTTGAGGGTGTTCAGCTCCCTCAGCCTGCACAAAAAAAAAACACGAGTATACAAAGGATCATACAAAGACGACGACGACTTTTCTGTCACCTAATTCGTCACCGTACCTTGCCATCTCAGCCCTACGCTTGGCTTGCTCTGCGATCTCGGACAGTTCCCTGTAACTATTCTTGTCGGAAAAGACATTGTAGCTCTGAGCGGGTTGAAGGCCATGAAGAGTCCTCTGAGCTGTGGCCCACTGAGCTTCTCTCTCTTCTTTCCCGTAGTCTTTCTTCGTCGTAAAGGCAGTCTGTTACAGACGAGCACGAGCAGAAAATCAGACTCGGGCTCGGGATTTTGTTGATTAAATAATCTACCTACCTTGTTCTCCAAGAGATTATCCCAAGCCTTCCCACTCAAGATATAGCGGATTGCGAATTTGAGAAGATCAAGCGGCACATATGTCACCAAACTAAATACCCAGATTACTCCAGCCCATCCCCAGCCACACCCCTTGATATGTGCAAAACCCCAGTTTGCGTACACTGCTATCAATGTCGCCATCTGTCATTCATACAATGGTTTGGTTAGGTTTCACTCGTAAAAAACCAAGCATGGTGTGAAGGGTTGTTTAGATAGTGATTGGCAGATAGGATAGATCCTTACCAGCTGAGCGACTACAAATGCACTGACTAGAAGAAGTCCAGGACGTTCAATGAAAGACCAGCTGCGAGATCGTGTGACGAAAATAAGGGCCTGGCTCACAATACTCACTTGCAAGTACAAGGCCGCCATCATTTCATATTTGCTATCTCTCAGTGATCTTACACCGAACTTATCCTGTGTTATGAAACACATTTAAAATCTGAATTAATGAAAACACAAACTGAGAATTGAGAATGTAGGATGTTCTTACTGAAAAGAAGTCGGTGTCTTTCATGATCCAGAAGAATAGAACTGTCATGAGTGCCAAGTAACCTCCAAGCACAACACCAGTACTAAATATCTCTTGAAGTTTCCAACTGTCTGGCTGTGGAGATGGCTTCACTCGATCCTTTGATATTGTCATGATTGTTCCTAGAGGTTTGACAGGCACCTTATCAGACTCGTGCTCGTGCTAATTCAGTTCATGGTAATTTGTGAAAAAGAGAATGGTATAAATTTACAAAAAGGTTTGCTGGAGAACTCACCGTCATTTAGGATGGCAATGATCAAGACCATGAACGGAGCAAAGTCAAACTTCCATATCAGGGCAATAAACATGAAGCCAAACTGCCATCCAAGAACAGATAGAAGAACATGATTAGAACATTCTTGTCTCGAGCGGATTAGTGATAGAAAGTTACATTCGTGTGCATGCTGGTGCTTACCACAATACGAATGGTAATTGAAACTGCATATATCTGCAAAAGAGAACGGTCAGGCCAGAGTGAGTTAGTCGCAAATTCAACAACCGTGACAATAAAACAAGCAGAAGATGTAACTAACAGTGTAGTTCTTCATCCTTTGGAATATAGCCCTGCTGGTCAGCACTGCACTTATAATAACACTAAGTCCTGGTTCAGTGAGGACAATGTCAGAAGCACTTCTGGCTGCATCAGTAGCATCAGCAACAGCGATTCCAATATCTGCTTTCTTCAGAGCAGGGGCATCATTAACACCATCTCCAGTCATTCCACATATGTGCTTCCTCTCCTGTAGCCTCTTAACAATTTCATATTTGTGTTCTGAAAAAATGAAAAGAAAACAAAAGGTGTAAAGACGAGGAAACATGATTAAAAGCAATCAAAATCTAAAAGATAATCATGCAAGAAAAAAATGGATGTCAATAAAAATCATGCTAAACTAGTGAGGGGATAGGGGGCTGAAGAAAAATCACAATCTTGTACATGCTGACAAAATTAGTTGTCACCGTGACTTTTTTTCAGTTGGAGAAATTAACAAAAGAAAACCTGCAAATTACCATGATATGGAAAAGAAAACGAGTGCGATTGCATTTTTGAAAAATAAAATAAAATGGCAGCTGAATTCACCTGGAAAAACTCCAGCAAATCCATCAGCCTTTTCAATCAACTCATCCACAGGGAGGGCCGCCATGGAAGCATCCTTATCTTGGCCGAGCAATGAAGAAGAGGGGTACATGTTTGTTCCCATCCCAAGCCTCCTGCCAGTTTCCTTGGCAATTGCGAGCTGATCCCCTGGGCATTGAGGAAACAGCAAACAAAGTCTAAGTAATGGCACAAGAACAAATTTCAAAATGAGAATGAAACAAGACTAACCAGTAATCATCTTAACATTAACACCAAGGTGGAGAGCTCTTCTGATGGTTTCAGCACTGTCGTGCCTGGGAGGATCAAACAAAGGCAGCAAACCAACAAACTGCCATGGTGCACCTGTAGCATCTTTTGACTTCTCAGGTACTTCCTGCATCCATTTCATTGAAGGAATAAAACAATAAGTTCAGGCTTCAAAATGACAAGATGTAGATAAAGACTAAACTGCGGACCTGTTTTGCAACAGCTAAAGATCGAAGTCCACGTTCAGCAAACTTGTCAATCACAGAATGAGCCTTCCTTTTAACATCTTCCTTGCAATTGCATAGAGTTAAGATCTGCACAGAAGTGAAAATAGGGAATGAGTTAGTAGTTATTACTTTGAGCGCTGATCACCGAGTTTGTAAAAGGAAAAGCATCATACCTGCTCAGGGGCACCCTTGCTGGCCCGGTGCCAGTTTCCATTATTATCAATGTAAGTTAGTGCAGTCCTCTTGTCCACAGGGTTGAAAGGAAGGAAATGAACTTCTCTGATCCCAGCTCGTGCCTGCCAAACAATAATGAGAAGAATTATTAAGTTACGATTTTTTTGTGCAACGTCAGGTTCAGAGAGCTCGGAGAAAACTGCATTAAATCAGCTATACCTCCTTTGGGTCAGCAAGCATCCCAACAATTGCAGCATCAATGGCGTCCTGATTTTCTGTCCTTGAAGCTCTTGCTGCAAGAAGCATGACATGCTCCTTCTCCACACCCTTTGCAAACACTTCAATCAAGTTCGTATCAACAGTAAGCTTGTTCAGAGTGAGAGTCCCAGTCTTATCACTACAAAGAACATCCATTCCTGCCATTTCCTCGATGGCAGTCATTCTCTTGGTAATGGCACCCTGTTGAGAAAGTCTATGGGAACCAATGGCCATGGTGACAGATAAAACAGTTGGCATTGCAATAGGAATTCCTCCGATCAAGAGAACCAGCAAGTTGTCAATTCCATCTCTGTACTTGCGCTTTTGAATCGGGTACATAACTATAATCTCGATGATTATTCCGATAGCGATGGAGCAAATACAGAAATTACCAATGGCAGTAAGAACTTTCTGGAAATGTCCAACTTGGTTGGTGCTGTCCACAAGATGGGCAGCCTTTCCAAAAAAGGTGTGCACACCGGTGGCAATCACAACTGCTTCAATTTCACCTTGTTTACATGTTGAGCCAGAAAACACTTCATCAGAGGGATTCTTGGTGACAGGAAGCGACTCCCCTGTAAGGGCAGATTGATCAATCTTCAAAGGATCGCCCTCAAGAAGACGGGCATCTGCAGGAATTATGTCTCCCAATTTAATGCTGATAATGTCTCCTGGAACCAAGATTGCAGCATCTTGCTCGCTCCATCTGCCATCTCTCAGAACCTGAAATTTTTCTCATACATAAAAGATCAAAAATCACAAATAGTAAGTAAAAGCAAAAGCAAAAGCAAGCAAGCAGAGCCAGAAAAGTGCAGTTATCACCTTTGTCTTAGGAGCAAGACCAGCCATGAGGGCTGCTGCCGCATTACCAGCATTGTTTTCCTCGATGAAACTAATAGTAGAGTTAATCAGCAACAAGACAACGATCCCAACAAAGTCCTGCCAATCTGGAGGCCTTCCATCACCATTTGCCAAGACTATGGCCATCAATGCAGCAGCTTCCATGACCCATGACAATGGGTTCCACATAAATCCCAGAAACTTGAGAAACTTGCTCTCCTGTTTTTAAAACATGAAAGCTCAAATTTAATACAAACTCGAAATAACTGAATCGGACTACTATCAACACGTTTTTCTTCCATTTTTTGCTTCACTAATGAGTTGAAGGTTACAAAAATCAACCTTTTTCTCTTCTAGTTTGTTTGGTCCAAAAACTTGAAGCCTGTTGGCTCCTTCGTCTGAAGTAAGACCTTCCCTTGAACATTTTAGCTGCTCAAACACTTCCTCTATAGGAATCCTCTCCTGCAAAAAAATATTAACATTGACTATAATTAACCAAGAAAATCTTTGCATAATGAGACGCCATGTAACTTTCTACAGTATTTACTAATATTATCAATCCTTCTTGTATTATACCACCCAAAAATCTAACTGCCAGACTACATATAACATTTCATAGCAAAAGTATGTGCATATTGCTTATATTTTATGCTATCAATAGAATTAAAACTATTTTTTTTCTTTCTATTAAACAATCCAATATCTTTTGAATATGGGAACTTGTATTGACAATTAGTATTAAGCTCTGCCCGTCTGCATCATGGACAACAATTTCTAGAGTTAAGAAATCAAAATGGGAAGAAGCCCTTCATTTTTCAAAAGCTAACAGCCAATTCACTATATATCAGTTTGAGCTAAGCACTCCTCTCCTCAGATGTGAACATGAGCTAATATAGGGCAATGAATCCGCCACACCAAATGGCATACATTTTGCCTTCAAAGTCTCCAACATTAAAAAACTCATTTATCAACCAACATGATTTGCAAACACCAAAATGTAGAATAACTGTAAAGTACCAAAAGGTACAAATTCTCAACTGCTCAAAAGATACAAAAAAAAAATCATTTCTCAATTGCCAAAATACAAGGAACCAAACATTCAACCCATATATATATATATATAATGACCCTTAACAGTTAATAGAAGATGATCATGCCAAAAAAAAAAAACATAAATTATGTGTTTGACTGGTATACCAGGCCGGGTTTAGTACCACTATACGTAATCATTGCACCACACGCGCCAAGACAGCACGTGGCATTGTGCACAGAAACAGGCAGCCCTATTCAAAATATGTCGTGTGCTGTACGCCCATATGTGCTTGTGCATTCATGTGATAAGGTTGGCGTCAAACACACGCTCCCTCTCAATTATCTTTAATTCTATTTTCTTGTTAGTATCTTTTCAAAATTTAAATAATAAAAAATGATATTATCTCGAAATCAGAACTAGATTTGCTCCGATTTCATTTGAAGAAAAAAAAAAGTGGTATAGGTATTACACTTGCTCGGTCACATATTATCTATTAGGAAATTAATCTATTTGGATATGTGATGGTTTTTGTTTTTAAATGATTTTTAAAAGTGTTTTTTCATGAAAAATATTTTTTAATAATTATAATATACTGGTATAAAAATAAAAAATATATTTGAAGTAATTTAAAAAAAATACTTAAACACTGAATACTAAACACGCACTCAGTAGTTTAACATAAGTTAACACTATTAAACTAAGAAAATTAAAATAATATACCATTATATATATATATATATATATAATAAAGCCAAAATAATCGGCGAGATGACATGCAAAATAAGTCGCCGCCGATTTGATTAGATTTTTTGTCTTACTTCACGTAACTGAGAACTTTTGTAACTATTTTTTTATTTTCCTTGAAAATACTTAATATTAAATTTAAAAAACCTTCGAAGCTGGAGATTAAGATTTGTGTGTGAAATCAATTAAGAATCATAAGAAAAAATCGATAACAATCTATAGAAATTAACAAAAAAATGTAATGAAAAAAAAGCATGATTTAGTATGAACTGGAGAAATGAAATGACTCTATATTCTTAAAAAAATCTAGAAAAGAAAACACCATGAACAAACAAACATGGTTGAAATTCTTTCATTTTCTCGGAAACCGAACACACACATGCATTTGTAGAGATGGAAGGAAGAGGAGCACAAAAGGAAAACAGTATCATTTCGCTTTCTCAGTACCCGAACACATGCAAATGGAAAGGAGAAAAGGAATACCAGATCAACAGACTCTTTTTTTATCTCTTCTAGGTTGATCCCGCCCTTACTAGACATCCTTCCTCCACGCTTTAATTCCAAAAATATATATTAATAAGAAAAAAATTCAAGAGAATTGCAGACTCGTAATATATTATTAGCTCTCGAAAATGACAGTAGCGAAGGAAGTGAGTTTGTTTTCAAGAAGAAGATGAGAAGAAGGCGAGGATTAGTAGAGGTGGTGGAGATGGAATTTATACTGAGGATGAAGGAGGGTGGGGCCCTGCGTGGTTTTTTGGTTTTGTCAAAAATGGAGATGCCACGCGCAGGTTTTTATTACGAGTAGTTGTTAGATTTGAGCTTTCTCCAGGGTAGAGTTGTAAAACAACCCTCACAGGCACGGGTTCGGGTACGGTATCCATTGACCCGCCCAGGTTGATCCCTCGCCCAAACGAGACCTTTTCTTTTTTCTGTTTGTTAGTTATTTGGCACTGCGCACGTGGACCGAAACAAATATAACAAACCTCAAAGTTCCTGAAGGGAAATCAAGGCGCCATCCCTTCTTTTCCCTTCGGTTTTTTGGAGATGATGACGTGTCAATCTACGATGGCTCGAGGGAGGAAACTTCTGTTTCCGAGGACCCAGGTGTAATTTTCTTCTTTCATTTTCATCGGGTGGTTGTCTTCTTCTGTCCCCGTAACCACCGTAAGTTTCCGACACTTTGCGTTCTTATTGGGTGATTTTAGAGATATTTTTTTGTTTTTTTTTTCATTTTAATATATTAATAGTATTTATTTATTTATTTATTTATTTCTGACGAGAGTGATGAGAGAAAAATAATAATACTCAAAAGGGCAAAGAAAAGTGGAGAATGGAGACAGGATAGAGATGAATCCTTACCACAAAAATCAGTTCCACGTTGTTGAAGATGCCATCCCCGACAATAATTGTAGCCCTAAATGAAAGTTAATAAATCGAAAGTAAATTATATCATTATTGTATATAGTATTAAATATGTTTGGATGGAGAGATAAAAATATAAATATAAAATGAATTCATCTCTTCAATATGGTTTTATAGTTTTATGGTGGATTCTTATATATACTTTTAAAATAGTAAAAATAAATCATAAAACATGTTTCCCCCCCTATCATTTTCAGTTTTTTCTTTCTTTTTTTCAAGAGAATAACTAAAAAGTAATTTAATTGTAATTATATTTAATAAGAAAATCACATGGCTAGTTTTCTGAGTGAATATTTTATAGATAAGAGGATCCGATGCCTTGTAAGTGCATGTATATATGAATCAATCAATCACCGCCTTATCTTGCTCCCAGTCATCCTCAACTTTACAGGTCCTTCCAAGCTATAGCTTCAATGACTGGATTCAAGTAATTAGTAATTAGCATATTTATTTGGGATTTAAGTAATTTTTAGCATTATAATAATTATTTTTTTATTAAAAAAAAAGCACGATTACACAGCAACAGCAGACAAGCTATATACAGCAAGCACATAGAGCATTACAGATGGATGATATTCCCTCCACAAGCAGATCACCATCGTAAATGGGGAGGGCTGTTTTCATCGATGTACAAGATTAGGAGGTTATGGTTCATGATTTTGGTTCTCCATCAGGGTCCACCCTAGCCACTACTTTTGGGATTTTGAAAGATGGAGGCTTAAAGTAGTGAGAATGCAGACAGAGATCAATGGAGGAGGTGGTGAGGAAAGTAAGAAAGATGCCATTGGAATAATCTTTCTGAAACCTCCAGTTTCCTTGGCACCGAAGCTTTTAGTGTACGTACGTAAGCACCTCATCAAGGAGATTCTTGATCATGATCAGCTTGCTTACATAGTTTTTCTTTTTCTTTTTCCTGGAAGCCAGGAATAAAGAGAAGACTTTATCTGCATGCAGTTATTGACTTGCCCTAGCTAGATCTTAAGGTTTTGTTTGATCAGCCATGCATTATGGGACTAGCTAATTAAGATATTATTGTCCGTCGACGAGCTACACCGCAGGTCGCACCATAACAAAAACATTATTTCTTGTGTTTTTGTTGGTAAAACGCAGCGCACTGTGTTGAGTTATTCTACGCTACTCGACATTATTGAGTTTTTGAGTTTTTTAAAAGAAAGATCAGAATATTTTGAGTGATTTATCAACTTTTTTTCCTGACCCTACTTCTATTCCAAGTTTCATAATATGGAGTGACGGGATACTAGATAACGCACTTAATTTCACATATGACTATCTTGTTACATAATAATACAAATCATATTATGGAGTTTCATCTATAAACTTGAGTTTTTAGATGAGATTATTCTTTAACATGGTATCAGAGCCTTGTTGACCCAGCGGTCACGAGTTCAAATCTTACTACTCTTATTCTATTTGATAAAAATCAAATACAGTGTGATGTGGGTCTTTGCAAGTTTCAAGTCCAAAGGACTTTCACGAGAAGTGTTTTAGAGAATAATATAAATCATATTATAGTCTCACCTACAAGCTTAAACTTTTAGGTGAGATAATTCTTTAACATATCCCTCATGCATGCCCTAGCTAGCCGGCCGGCCTAGTTCTCTTTTTATTAAAATTATTTTCTATATAATTTTTCATTTTCTAAAGTTAGCGTTGACAATAAATTGTAAGAGCCTGTATTATTGTCATTCAACTTGGATGGTTTTGATAGATCAACTCGAGATCTATCTAGCTGATTAAGACTTGAATTAAATTAATTAGATTCATTAAAAAATTAATTGATCTTATAAAAAATTCAAATTAACCTGTGATCCGACTAAAATCTAATAATTCTATTTTAAAACGACATTGTTTCGGATTTTTCTTATAAAAAACTTTAGTTTACCCTCTTCAATTTTATCATTATCCATCTCCTTCTCCAGTGGATGGCGAGGGTGGTAAGGAGTGGACAGACCCTATAAAGATAGGGCATCCCTTACACTTCAGCACCCAGAGGCCAAATCAATACAATCAGAAAAACCAACCAGAGAAGATGAAGCGAACAAAGTGCTTGCAAGCGTTTGTATAGCAGAACAAAAGGTTCTCCATTTTTTCTCAGCCTGTTGATTGGATTTGGGTGCTGTCACTGTTCTTCCATTCCCTTTTTCAACCATCCATTTCTTCGACTCTTCTTGAGAATCCATGGCAGATAAGGTGTCCTTTTCCACGTTTGATTCTTCTTTATTTGGTGGTGCAAGTGTTGCAGGCAGCATTGAATAATACAAATGTGCAGCTAGTTATATTCTGGTGTTCCTTTCCTCCTGCACGGCCATATGCCGCGGCGGTTCACTCGGCAGGCAAGATGGTGATCCAAATTCTTGAGCTCATTAGCAGGGACCGAGCTAGTCAAATGGAGACTGGAGAGTGCTGATTCTGGATATTACAGTACTACTTTCCGAGTCACGCGTCTAGTTTTCGTAGATGGATGGTGAATTTTAACCCTTGACGTTCAAAATTAAACTAGAATATGGATCCAAATGATTGATGCAAACTTGATTTTATCAACAGTGCTAGTATGAGATATCTGGTGATCTCAATCGACCATTCTGCAAAGAGTTCAAAAAAGGAATTTTGAGGAACTAATGAAACACGCAAGGAGCTTTCTTCTCGAAGCCTTGACTTGATAACTTCCAGCACTCCCAACATTTAGACAATTCTGAAAATTCTAGATTTGGAGGAAAGGAATGGCTAAGGTCATTTTTTAGTGTAGAAAGATAAGAGTACATAAATTGCATGCGAGTCGAGAGTAGCCAATGTTCCCTACGCCTGAAATACCTTGTCAAGAAGTACATGTAAATTACCAAAACAAGAGAATGCTTGAATTCCGAATAAAACAATGATGGATGTGAAAGGGATTTACATCAGCCTCAGAAGTTTTTTTTTTTTAAAAAAAAAAATCCAATTTCACCTTCGCATTTTCAATTTTAACCTGCTCAGCATGAAAAAGGAAAATCCATCAGTTGCTGGGCCAAGGAGGAATCAACATCTATCATGTTTCAACCATTGGCTCGGGGTCGGAGGTCTCTGTACGAGATCTATTTGATTGACGAACAGAGTTGAAGAGGATGTCCTTGATAACCTAGGCATAAAAAAGGAAAGAATGGCGGATAAAATTAGCCTGAATAATAAAACTGTTCAGAGTTAAGTAGGCATCTAAAATTTGGACAGGCCAGTTACCTGTGACATTAGACCATGGACCTGCTCCACAGTTATCTTAGCACTATCACGAGTAATTTTTGCAAGTTGAGATTCTTCCTGCAATTAATAAAATTATAAATCCAAAATAAAGTCAAAACCAGAGAGAGATCGAACCATATAAAGAAGAAATCCGAGTACGATGCATAGTAGTCACTTGGAAGCAATTTATGTTTCACAAAAAAGACGTGATTTTTGGTGCAGTTAGATTTAAGAGCCTAGATCAGCAGAGTTAACAATCATACTTCTGAATTAACATAGATATAAAGATATTGATGAAAAGTATACTCACATCTTTCTTTCTTTGAGGAGCCATTAATGGTCCCAATCGAGAATGTGCCAATTGACTCTCTGCATGCTCCAGCTTCTCAGCTGCATGGCAAATGGGTGGTTATTTCACCTTGATAGACCTAATAGAATATCTAGTCTTTTCATCTCACATACAAGCTACTGATACCCATAGAATTTGAGTACCTGGTTTTTCAACTATTTACAGCTATACTTTTCTCTAATGATGACATGAAGTGGAAGAAAATCGTGCAGAATAAATATAAACCAAAAACTTAGAAATTACCTAGATCAGATATTTGCCCTGCAACATAGTCTCCATTGCCCAAGAGAGGTGAAGATGAAAGCGTATTCACCCAGTATTTGTTCCACAAAAGATCCAAGAGGTGGCAATCAAGAGAAGACTTGAAATAAGTTATATCCAAGGCATAATACTGCAAAACAAAGCAGCATTAGCCAACAATGGAATACTGTGAAACCTTAAGGGCAAGCAATCAAGGCCAATGTAATAACCTGTTTGCAATGCACTCCAAAGTCCTCAATCTTATTTAGAGGAATAGTTTGGTATTCAGAAACAGGATCATCTGGAGGTTTGTATCCTTCTGGATATGTCCTGAATGCCCCAATCTCAACTTTCCCTGCCGAGACAGTCCTTGTTGGATCAATAACAACTGCCAAAAATGGCTCCTGAAATTGCTGGTTAAGCATTTGGGTTGAAACATCAATACCCGAAAGCCAGCATCCGTAGCCAGGATGTGAGTGATACCACCCAACAGCATTCTCCAAACGTCCAGCCTGCATAAACACCACTTTTTTTTGTAAAAAAGAAGGGCCAAAGTAGATTGCAAGCAATAGAAATAAATGAGATACAAATAGCAAATACAAAAAATGCTTCTATCCATCTTTAAAAACAATTAAAAGGAGTCAATTTATATGCAAGCACAGAATGTGGAACCTTGAGTGCCACTGTTCAAGAATTAATTCCTGCACTTAAAAGTACTAACTAATAACATTTTAAAAAGTTACAATTGAGATTCAAATAGAGGTGATTAACGCATAACAGAAAATTTTATCCATGTCTACCATTCACTTGCAACTAAAAGATACAAAAAACAACAAGCCACTAAGACTACTTGAATTTACCTTAAAATCAACCCAGCAAATATCAGACATCAAGGTATTTAAGCTGCAATGTGTGTGCAGGAGCACAAGGCTTACAATCAAATTCAGGCTGCCAACTATTTTAAACTGAGTCTTCCCAGAATTTAGCTTCAAGTTATGGTTTTCCAATAGGATACTACGCACACTTCACTGTTATAAAGCTACAATTTTGTTTTTTCATACAATGACAATGCAGCTATTCTATATACATAACCAGCACAGCCCTAAACACTAGTCAGCCAAAAGAATCATCTAAAATATACACACAAATTCATTAAATCAAACCATGCCCATATCTTACAACCACATTATGGATGCAGCTATTTTAAACCAGAAGTTATTTGACTAAGGTCCAATTAGGGTTTTAGACTACTTCATTAAATCCAATTAGTAATTCCACAAACACTCTAAAACCTAGTTTCTATATTTTCCTCAAAATTTCACCAATGCAACCGTTCTTTGCTCTTATTAACTACAGCAATACAAACGCCAATACCCTAAAAAACCTCTAACGACACAAAAGGTAATAATTTTATATTCTGAAACTGGTCCTCAATCCAATTAAGCACCAAATCAGGTTCCACTCTTTCTTCCAAATCACAAAAGTCCAACAATGCAACAACTCTCTGCACACATAACCACCACAACATACTAACCCCAAAACCCTAATCACCCAAAAAAAAATCAAAAATCAAAACCCTTATAATCCAAAAGACCCCCTCCCAAAAGAAAAGAAAAAAAAACAATGATTAATAAATTGAAAACCCAAAAATAAAATAAGAAATCAAAAGCAATAAGCAAGCAAACCTGTTTATTAGTCTGAGAATAATCAACCATATACTCATAAGCATCAGCCTGGGCATTAACCCTCGTCTCCGTCCCTTCGACAGGAAGAGCAAAAGCATCCATAACAATAATTGTATCCCCATCAGTTTTCCCTTGCATTAGCCCCATAACTTCAATAGTCCCGCCTGATCGAGCATGGACAACCATCTTTAACAAAGCAAGAGCAGAGATCTTCACTCGTCTAAAATAATTCGGATCGTTCGACCACGGTTTTTCTTGCTGGAACTTCGCTTGTGCTGCTTCATCGTAGTGAAAGATCGCGTCCGATGAAAAAGAAGTGTCTGTTGATGTTGTTGTGGCTGGTGTGTCGATGGTTTTAATGTTGTTCTCGAGCTCCCAGGTTTTTTGGGCTATCGAGGAAGAAGAAGAAGAAGGGTAGGGATCCATGGTGGTGTCTTTCAGATATTTTGAGGATTTTTCTTCTATTTTTTTCAGAGGGAAGGAGAGTTTATGTTGTAGAAAGCATACAGTGTCGATAGTAGTCCTAGGCAGCGATCGACCGGTCGGGCTGAAGGTTTATGGAAGGTGGGTTTGTTACTCAATCCGGCCCGTATTCGGATAACTTTTTATTCTTTCCTCTGAAGCAGCTCAATGAATCCAATTATTAACAGCAGTTTATTTTTTCATTTTTAAAACATTTTTAAAAAATACATATTATTTTAATATATTTTAATTAAAAAATATTTTTAAAAACAAACATCATAATATCAAATAAATTCCAAGTCAATTTTTTTCTGACAATATAAGTTGGATTTTTTTTTAAGCAAAAAAACCTTTAAAAAATAATTAATATATTCATCCCAAATTGATTTGGTTCTGGTTTGATTTCAAATAGTCTTTGTACACCAAGTTTTTAGATCAATTTAATAAGCATAGTTTGGATAACAGAGTTTATTTAAGGTATAATTTGTTTACAAATCACGCACACAGACACTAGCATTCACTTCTTTTCTTCTTTTTTTTTTTTATTATCATAGAGGGGATCCTTAAGTTCATAGTTGGACAACTTTGCTACAGCTTCCAAATCTTCTACCAAAATAAATACCAATTCCTGACTACACCTTGCAAATCTTCAGACATGATGCCATGAATCAATGTCTGGAATGGAAAATCATACCTATATTTAACAACTACTGAGCACCCGATTGAAGGGGGGGCACCAGCTTAGTTAGCATTAAACTAAGAGCTATATGAAGCTCGCTAAACTTGACTGTTTCCCTGTCATGGCACTATCCTCCTCCCTTTCTAGTCTAGTTTACAGTAAATTTTACACTAGAGTGTACAAGGACATAATTTAGCATTATTTACCCCGTCCCCGGCCTCTCCTATTGTCTCTTCTGCTTGCTTTTCTTCCCTGCTGCTTCTCACCGACACCAGTTGTTGTGGATACCAAGCGGCGTTTTGAATTTGGTCGAGCCATAGCCTGTCCTAACCCTCCCTGGTACATGCTGGAGCTGTCTTCAGAGTCATTCGCATAACCAATGTTTTCGTTATTGTTTGGCACCTCCATGGAAGCCTCACTCAGAAGCTCGCAGGTTTCCTCTCCAGGAGCAATTCTTGTCACCTTGTCATGATCTGGACCGACTAAACTGTGTTCTTTGCCGGCCAGCATAGACTTTTGTTCTCTGTAGTTTACCACAGGCAAACAGAAAGAGAAGAGAATGAATTTAGTTAAAAACCACAGCAAGCAATTAGCAGTGGAAAAAGAGGCCACGCCACAATTTTCACCTGCATGCTGAAGAAGGGCAGCCATTGGTAGTAACTGCATCACCTCTTCCAGCAACTTCCTTGGATAATATATAATTCACTTCAAGTAACAGTGAATCTGGGATTGTATCTAGAGAGGATCAGCTTGAGAAAAGGTACTATTTACTGACAAACAGTCTACCACAAAAACAAATCACACTATAGAAAGTTCGGAACATAGTTTAACAGAAAGAGCTTTTGAACAGGACGTTATGTAAAACCATGTTTCTGAATTTATTCAGCTTCCAGTATATACTGAAATCCTAGTATTTATCCAGCTTCAAGAACACTCCAAATTCTGATTCATAGATTTAGATATAACAGAGTTGATGCAAGACTCTCGTATTATATATCCTAATCACTCAAAAATCAGGAACATACAGAGCAATTTCTGAATCAATCAAATCAAACAGAAGCAGTTTTTAACCTGGCAATCAAGGAACGGATGACTAAAATCCTCCAACATTGTCAGGTATGAATGCACATTGTCAATAAAAAGGTTCTACTAGTATGCTACCAGATAAAAAACACTTGCCTCGAACAGTTTCTGCTGCGGAGCTCAAAGGGTGGCTAGTTTCCTCAATGTCCTTAAGGCCATGAGCAGTAGCAGGAGCAGCAATGTAGGCATCAACACTGACAGAGAGAGAGAAGTGGAAATTATAAGAAATGACGGAAGACCACTTCATAGCCCATAGAAATACAGAAAATTCAGGAAAAAGGGGAAGCTAACCTTTGTTTTACTATCAATTCTTCTGGAGGCTGTTGTTGCTGTTCATGGCTTGATATCGCTTCAGAGCCATCCAGCAAACCTATATTAAATGGCTTCACTTAGTCAGGAAAGAGTAATTTCTAGTGAACAAAAGGAGGAGGGAAAACTCTCATTGGTTATGGAAAAAGCACCTGCCCTACCCTCAATGGTTGGTGTAGATCCCAGATTCTTCAAAAACATATTCATAAAAATGTCAGGAATAAGATTAGTTTAGTTTTAGTGATCGATATTTCATTTCATTTTCTTTCAAATTAAACAGGAAGGATACCAAACAGATAGAGAAAGAAGAAGAAGCAAGCATGCCATAACCCTATTGCTTTAGCTATAGGGAATTGTAAAAACAACTTTTGTGATTCCTATGAGCGAATCACAATAAAATCAATAGATATAACAAAAGATCAAGTAAATTTTTTACTGAATTCCCCATCCCAATTCCAAAGTACCTGACTTTTTTCGGGAGCAGAAGTAGCTGCATTAGGTGGAAAAGCTTCATCCTGCAACCTATCCTGTTCCATCTGAGAATCTGAAAATGCAGAAAAGGAGTTTTCATTTCCCACCTTTCTTGGATAAAAAGACTTTGGCCTAGAAGGTTTTATCTCACAAAAAATCCACATGTTATAGCCCTACTGATCACAGCTACAATTAAAATAGTTTCCTTCCATCAAGTAAAAAACACACCTGTCAAGCCATAAGTAGTTGCTGCACTGCCCCACATCAGAGGTACATCTACTAAATGTGTAAAGTTGGAAAATTTATCTTTAGCACCACCAACTTCTCCAGTCCACAACAAATCAGGACCTACTTTATAAGCTGAAGCTAATGCAGACCAATCAGTCTTGGAAGATGGTCGAGTCCCTAGCATCTCTTCAGTTGCCCTGGATCTCACTTTACGTAGTTCTTCCTGAATATTCCACGAACCAGTGACAGGGGAATCCCAGTTCAACTGCTTTCAAGTTACATCATATCACAATAAATTAAGCTGCACAGAGCAATAACCTTGAGAATAAGCAACCATTGCACGAAACCACACTTTTTTCCTACTTCCTCATTGCCTTCAGAGGCCATAATATAGTTGTTAAGGTAAAGGAGTTGGAGAGTTAAGAGAAGCCACTTCTATCAAAAATGCATGAGGGTAGTACTATCTTTATATTCTCCCCTCCAGTGCCCCATCATGGCCTAATAGGGCCATAACTGAGTAAAAGCCTTCAATTATGTCCCTAGTTTTGTCCATTCTACATTCACAAATTAGAATTTAATAATAATGCTTATGAGTTCCTTGCTCAATTTCTTTCCAATAAAATCAAAACAAAAAAAAATCAATCTGTTTGAATTGAAACAGAACTAGCATTTGTCAAGATCAGGTTCACCTTATAGCTGGAAAAATTACTTGATTCTCAAGAAACTCTCATTTCTTTCTTGATCCTACCTTAATTACCAGTGGGCATAAATTTTATCATCAGGAAAGAATATGATTGTCTAATAAAACCAGGGCCGTATCACTAAATTGCATTTCTAAGTCAAACAGGTAAGAAAATATGCTTTGAAAGTTCAAAAAGATCAGATCTTATTGTCAAGCACCAAGACCCTAACACCATAACAAAAGCAATAAAAGGGCTTGTAAATATACAAGTAAATGTAGAAGAGAGAAAGAGACTTCCAAACAGCACCTTTGATGGGGACAGTGACTTGCCACCAACTGAAAATGGTGTTACTTCCTTGAAAAGCTCTTTTCCCATTGATGATGGGGATTGCAACTGGACGTGGCTTGTCGGAGGAGAAGCCCATAATGGGCGAGCTTGCATGTAAGATTTGGCCAGATCCACTGGTGAACCTGCTTCTCCTTCAGTAACCTGTTCAGTAAAAATAGATAGTCAAAAGATGGTGTGCACCAATTAGTTCACAGCAGTTGCAGAATAAAACAAGCATATTAAGGTATTTGTACTTTTTTTTAGTTCCTTGGTCTGGTGAAAGCAGAGTCTACAAAGACGAAGATTAAAAAAAAAATCAATGCACCTGGTTCATAATAGGAAGTTCGATGTCTATGACAATGATTGGTTAATGAAGAATAGCAAATCAAAGTATTCTGGGAGCCTAAACATTTCAATTAGCAATAATGGACACATTTCACAGAAAAGAAATTTTACAAAGACAAAGGACCCGCCATAGTATGTAACAATCCAAAACATCCTGACCCATTGTGAGATAAGATTATATATAAACGACATCATTATAATCTAAAGCCAAAAAATATATTGTATTTTTCATAAGTCCCTTATACTAGGATTAAATAAAAGTAAAAGGATTGCTAACATGTGGAGCAGAGTTGAGAGTGCAGATTCCACATTCCAGTGGCTTTGAATTTGGCCCCAATTTCTTCCCCTCAAACCATTTCTTAGCCTCTTTAACAGCTGTATTGCAGAGATCAGGTGTGTCGACATCTGAATCATCACTAAAACAATCAGCAAGATACACATCTTGGCATGTGAATTTCTAAGTTCCCAAAATAACAATACCATTGCCAGCTGTCTTATCTGGAACCTCACTCAGTCTCCCATCTTCTGTGCCTCTAATGATGGGAGAATCTACAACTCTCGATTTAATAATACGTGTTAGTCTGTCGCATTCTTCCCTGGTCATATTCAATAGTAAATAATTCAGAGTTTGAAGTCAAAATATTATCACCAATATATTTTTGGATTTGAATTTAGAACTTGAACCATATAGCTCACTAGTTAAGTTAAAAGCTTGAAATTAATAGTATAGTTTAAGAACCAAAGGGAGTTAACACAAAAACAACAAAAGTAGTAATGATTAAATAAAAAGTACAGAATTATGATGTTTCCGAAGCATTGAATGACAAACAACCAGGGCAAAACTACAGCATAGCTGAGGGCCCATGGGACTCCTTAGAGTTTGGAAAATTTCATTTTAGTCATAGAAATTATTATTATTATTTAAATCTACGCTTGACTTTAAGTTTTCTTTCCCAGAAAATATACAATGCCCCTCCCCCAGGAAAAAAAAAACCTTAATGTTCTATAACTATCATTTGTTTATTTTATTTCCTAATATACCCTACTGTGTTTTATACTGGCATCCCAACACCTCAAATCCTAGTCTCGCCTCCTCATAACGAATACTCAACAAAACAACGTATATATGCGTACAAAATAAATTTTAACGAAAGAAAGCAAGCAATTCCCATACCTCGTGAACGTTTCCTGCATAAGAATCTGTGCAATTAAACGCATTGTTCCAGTCCTCCACTCTACAGCTGGGAGATCTTTTTTTGAGTATTGAACAATTTCAGTCTTTTAATTTCCCCACCAAAAAAAAAAAAGTCAATCACAAGCAATCAACATATCTTAATCAATCATACCATAAACACCTAAAGGCACCAATATTAAGCACTCAAATTGCCCCAAAAAATGTGCTTATATTAAAATAAAAAACACTAGTGAATCAAATAATAAATATATAATATGGTCCAAGTTCCCACGTTCAGGTTAAAAGGCGGCGGAGCAAAACTACCTTTTCACCGCTTAGAGAAGAGGCGCTGCCTTCATGACCATCTTCAATGATATCTTCCATTTCACCCTCTAAAAAAAGATCACGAGCCAGAATTTTCATAATTTTAAATTATTAATTTTAACCTAATTCGTTGAATACGGTATCAAGTTTGCAATACCAGAAGTGGAATCAGTATTGCGGTCGTCGTCGTCGTCGTCGTCGCCGGAGGAGGAATCGGAGGATTCGGAGCCGAAGACGGAGGATAAGACTTTACCGGCACCTGTCGCGAGTACGCGGGAAGGAGAAAAAACGAGACGAGAAAGCCAATTAGAATTTTGAGGGGTGGTGTTAGGGGAAAAGCGCGGGGTTGGGCGATCGTATGGAGTGGGACGAGGAGTAGTGGTTCGCCTGGGTCGAACCATTTTTCCGCCCGATTTCAACTCGGTAAGTCGATTCGGTGGCCGGGAAATGGCAGACATCGCGACTCAGTGTTTGGAAATTGAAAAAATACAACGAGAGAGAGAGAGGTTGCTTAGGGTGGATCTCTCGTAAGAGAGTGAGAGGAGAGGAAGGGCGAGAAGGGCGGAGGGAATGTTGTTGTTGGGGTGAATTACAAGTGCAAGAAGTGGATTGGTTAAGGTTTTGTTGTTTCTCTTTTTGTTTTTGTTTTTTTTACGAAATCTAAATGTTATTTTAAAAAACAAAACATAAATATAATTAACTTTTGATAATTGGTTGGAAAATGATTTTATTTGTATTCTTTTAAATTAAGTAGTGATTTTATAATTTTAATAATAATCGTGCCAGGTAAATAAGATTATAAAATGATTTTTTTGTGTGCGATTTTATATAAGCAGAATTATCATTAATCTGGACGAGTTTGAGTTTGGAAAATTAAAAAAAAAAATACTTCTTAATTACTAAATTAATTTCTTTAATTTATAGAATCATTTATAGATATAGATTTTAGTATTTAATACCTGGTGTGGAAAAAAATTATTGTAAGCTAGAATAACACGTCTTGGTCTTGGTTGGCTATGGAGGATTTGAAAAATTTTAGGGTTTAGGTTGCATGGCTCACATGCATAAGCAGCAGTATTTGAAGGATCCAAAGGGTCTTCTTACTTATCTTGGCCTCAGGGTATTAGATTACGTGTTGAGAATAATATAAACCTCATTTAACAATTTAAACTTAAATTTTTAGATGAGATAATTCCTTAACATGGTATCAGAACCTTGTTAACACAGTAGTCACGAGTTCAAATCTCACCACCCTCATTCTATTTGATAAAAATCAAGCATAAAATAACATGGATCCGAGTAAATTTCAAGCACAAAGAACTTTCATTTGAAGAGATGTGTTAAAAAATAATATAAATTATATTCTGTGACTCAATTTAACAGCTTAAATTTTTAGATAAAATGGATCTTTAATATAACTCTTGGTTCTTGAGAATATCTGCGCTACTATCACCAGAAGCCACGTCCATCACCTGCGAATGATATGGCCATCACTGCTGCACTTGCCTCTAGGTATTCTTTTAACCTATGTTTTTCAGTAAACATACATGATTGAGATAGTACTTTACCGAAGTAATTCCAGGAATCAAATAAGTTGAGAAGCGGTGGTATTTTGTCCAACTGCTGATCCAATTCTCAGATACAGGATCATGGGGCTGGCAACTGTGAAGTCAAGAGAGCAAATGGCGAGGATGAAAGTCATGAAGCAAATGAATCGATCAGCTGAGGCCATGCGCACCAGGATTAGCATGAAGAATAACGTTATTTGGAACTAGACCAAGAACGTCCTATGTTAGTTGCAGGACGAGTCCTCATCTTCTTCTTGCTGTGAGCTATGTGGATAGCTCTCCAGCTCACAGTTTTGATTGTACACTTCAATCCTGTGTGGCTGGGTTGGAGGTCAATATTTCATTATAGCAGTCCATTTCATTTTTTATTTATTTTCAACTTTCAATTTTAGTTGACACATAAACTGTCCATCAAACCAACAAAATAAAAACATCCATGTAACCAGCACACAATTTCATGAGCATGACTAATAACATAAATGAATTTGAGATGCAACATGGATCTCTGATAGATACAGCCACGATAAACTGCCGGAAAATATGCTTCGTTTTTATTTTGGTCAGAAGTTGAGACGATTAAAGAGTTTGTAACCAGGTAGCAAGAAAATAATATACAGTTCAGACACCCAAAGCCCTATTAAAGCATATTAATAATCAATCTCAAATTAAAAGGAAAAAAAAATGTAGTCACCATATGACTACCAGGAAATGGAAAATACAAAAATTCATGTCTATAGAGCAAATCTAAATACATATACAACAAGATGAAACCAACATCATCTGCATATTCACTAGCATTTTGCTTTATATCCTTTGCTTCACTTGTACTAAGGCCACTGCTAACACAATACAAGGGAACTAGTAAGCATATTACCAAATGTACCAATGAGATGAGACGGATATACCACTATAAATATGATAGTGCACTATTAAATTGGAAAAGCTGGGCCTTTCTAGATCAAAATAAACCTACTTGATTGTCAAAGCTTGATCCATGAGCAAGTCCGTACCTAACTGTCATAGAAGCGGGAGTGATGTCTTTGAAATCTGTAAGATAAAGGAACAGCAAGCAGAAATTATAGGAATAATGTAAAGTTAACATAACCAACAATTGCTAAGTGCTAACTGGCTAATTTTTATACGCTAACATGCATTGCGGCTAACATAGATGCACCTCAAACCTATCATTACATTGTTCAAAAGCTTCTGGTGCACAGTGAGAAAACTACCCATGACAGCAGAAACCAGTTCTATCTTGTTAAAAAATAGGCGGATCAATGTATCAAAAATGGTTGAAGAGTGCATTTATTCTGCTCTCTAATTATTTGTACTCGGTGACAGTCAGATGTGCATGCAAATCAGTAAATGCACATCCTGAAAAATCAAAGGTAACCCGAATTTCCACTTATTTGTATGTCAGTCCCTGTATGGTAGTAATTATGCTAAAATTTTCGGGTGCCCAATGCCCACAAGGAAAATAGTGCAAATAATTATAAAGAAAAACTTGAACTCCAAGTTCAATCAAACATGAAAAAGGTGCCAAAATGTTAGAGAAAAGGTAGCTTTATTGACCTGCGATGACCAGAACTACCCCTAGAGGGGATGCTTGAACTTGCAAACTCATCATCATTCTCATCTAATCTGTATTCTCCAAAGTCAACAGATGCCACAGAGGCCTCATCAGAATTCGAAATATCATAACCTGAGCGGTGACTTCCTCTCCTTGTATCAGCTACTCTTGCCCTTCTTCTATTTCTTGAATTTCTGATGTTATCAAAAACCTTATAAAAGATACAAGAAGTCCACCAGTTGCCTTTGACCCTAGGGAAGTCCTCAAACTCATCTCCAGTATCATCATCCCCATACTCAATCACATAGTCTCCTAGAACAACTCCATGTGGCACTTCTGAATGTATGGTGCTCAAAACATCTATTATCTCAGATGACTGCTGAAAATTTTCCCAATCAAGCTGCCGAGCAGGGTCAATTTTTGAAGGGCGAGCATGCGGGTGTTCTACTTGAGCATGTTCACGTAGTTCACAATATGTTCCTGTGAATGTACACTGTTCTTCTGCGCAACAGCGCCTTTTCTCATCCAAATCTAAACGAGCCTTATCAACAACAACCCACCCAGTAACTTCACCTCTACACAACGGACAAGCTAGTTTGCAATTGCCATCTGCTACTGTTGGTTGGGTATTTGACAAAGGAGTTGCATCAGAAGTTGAAAGGGATGGCATGCCACTTGCATTTTTAAAACGATCCAGACAGTTTGAAAGCAAGTGGTCTGTATCACACACAAATGGCCGGCACCCTTTATGATAAGATGAGCATTGGAGGAGAACACAATTGTGAGGGAAATCCAAGCATATTGGACAAATCACATCTTCCCAATTTGTATTCAACCGAATATCTTCGATGTTGATAAAATTGGCACGGTGACCTCTTTGAAAATAAGGCTTAAAGGCCATGATCATCACCCCCAAATGAAAATCTACAAGGAGATTAAGAAAACTCAGAGACATAGACAGCAAGCAAACTGAAAAAGGAGAATATAGAAACTACCAAGTTTAGTGCTAGCTAAGCTTTTACAGAAAAAACAGATAGAAAAACCCTAATCTAGTACAGCATGAAAATGCAGAAAGCTGCTCATTGAAGAATAGACAGCTGGTGAGTTAGGTGGAGACATGTCAAGGAAAACCTGAAAGTCACAAGTTGCTTTGATCCTTGGATGACAATATTATAGCATACAAATTCCCACTTCAACCTTATATTTTCTAAATATTTTACAAGTACCAATTGAACCAAGTCAACTTAATTCCATTCTGCAGTATACCCTTTAGACAAGAAACTAAAATTCAAGAAACCAAACAGGGGAATACACCTCTATTGGTATCATTACAACATATTGATCTATCACCCATGAGAAACTATCGGAATCTTCACTCGCTGTAAATGTCTCAAAACTCTCGGGACCATTCCCTTGAATCAAACAATTCATACTTAGTAGCAAGAATCTAACTTAAATAACCATCAAAGCTAATCAATCCATCAATCCTTACTATCCACTAACAATCAAAACCCTATAAAGCCAACCAGATCATTCACCTTATTTTTGCTCAACAAAAATTGATTATTAACAAGTAGAGAAACAAATTAATCAATTCAAAATCAAGGGTCAGCATAATAATAATAAGAACAACAACAACAACAACACTCAAACTAAAAAAACTCAAAACCCAGAATCATGCTTTCCTTTTCCCCAATAAAAATATAAAAAACCCAGCTGCTCAACCAAAACTTAAAACCACTAAGACCCCAAAAAGAAAAAGACAGGAAAACAAGTTATCGAAAAGAAAAGGAAAAATTGAAGTATTCAGACCTTAAAGACAGAAACTTTGGGACTGAGATGAAAAACCCAGACGGGAGAAAGACCAAAGAGATTAGAGAAGTCAGTTTTCGAAAGTACGGAGGTCCTCTCCTCTTCTTTCTTCACTTGTGTCTGCTTCTCTGTGTGAAAAATGAGGAAAGGCCCTTTTTTTTTCAATTTATGTACCCAGTCTCTGTTTTTAAACAAAGAAGAAATTGCTTTAGAACGCCAAGATAACCCATTGACGTAATTACCCTTTTCCATGCATTGACCTTACTTTTGTGTAATAAATAATGCATTATCTTTTTTTATTCTTTGATCTTAGAAGCAAAATCTTTCGTAAACACATTCTTAATTGTCACGAAATTTCCTTAATTACAGGTTATTGTTTAATATTTTGAAATGAGATAGAGGTAATTGTGAGAAAGAAATGAGTGTGAATTGTTTATTTAAAATTAGATAAATAAAAAAATAAATTAAAAGTATCTAAACATCATTTGACTTTTTTTTTTAATTTTGTTTAAAAAACTTTAAATGAAATGATAATTGTTTGTTTTTGTTTGAAGAAAATAAAAAGAAAAATAGTTAATTATTAAAAAATCTTAAACGAATCTATATCACCGTATATTGATTCACACAATTTAATAATTTATGATCATGACTTTTGGAAAGATTTAGTGATTTAAATAAATAAAAAATGGTTAATTTTAATCTACATTAATAAAAATATAAGGACAAAACCCAACTTAAAAGATAGATTATTAGGAGCTAAAAAAGTCAATTCTATTATTTTTTAAATTAAAATAATATTCTTTTTAATATTTTTTATAAAACCAACTACCTGATTGATAGATCCAGATCAACTATTTTTCCTCTTTAATACAGATCGATTCAGATATTGATTTAGATCCCGTATCAACATGTCGATCCAAGCTTCAGAACTATGAATGAAATAAACGGTTTACAATACATCTCGAATGTTGAGGTATGTCTACCTACCTCTCATGTTAACTATTCCTGATCATTCCAACCGGGGCGTGGGTCGACTGATGAGGGGTCGTCCCAGCTTAACCAAGATCTCGAGTTCGAGCTTTGGGTATGCAGCTGCTCTAAAACTCGTTTGGGAGAGCTTTGCTGCTCGTAAAGGTCCTACCCAGCTCGAATCTGGATTAGTCGGCAGTGGCCGGAGTACCGGATGGTTTATACAAAAAAAAAAAAAAAACTATTCTTGATCATGGATTATCCGGGTTATGATTCCGAGGGCAACGGTTTTTCCTAATGTTCTCAGAAACGCCCTTCCAAGAGCTCTGCAATTCGTGTACTCTTCCACGCAAACCGGTTCATCCAAAAACAACTGGAGTGAGAGAGCAAGAAATGTGAGATCGAGTTCACTGCTGTTTCGGTGTAAATGTTGATGGAAGAAGTCATCAATGGCTATAATTTACCTCAATCACTGCACTCTGCTTTGAGGTAAGACAGCGAGGTGCCTTCTTCATCACCTTGCCGGTCTTTGGATCGAGGACTGATATTATTTTAAGAACTCTTGCAGCCTCCTTTGCGCGGTGCCCGTGGAATTCCAACTGCAAATTTGACTCAAACGATCAGATTCCATCTGCAAACTAATAGAGAGTAATGCTATGGAACAAAATGAAAATTGTTGAGTGGAGCTTACTTGAGAGCCAATCACAAGTGGGGTTGCCAAATCTAACACGCGCACCTTCAGCTCAAAACGTTGTGCTACTGAAACAGGAAAGTCAGGATGACAAAGAACACCTCCAGTCATCACATTACTTCCGTCAATGCCTTGGAGATTGACAGTCACATTATCTCCTGCTCTAGCGACATCACAAGCCTGAGAGTCTCGTTCTAGGGAGCGGACTGTCCCCACGTCTCCTGATGGCATAACTAAAACCTACATTCCAATAATTACATATATGGTTATAGTACCAGCACAGAGTGATATTGGTCACAACAAAATATAAATCTCCTTAACTCAACCAGATAGGTATTATCAGCAGCACAAATTCAACCAACGGTATAGATTTTAAGCATAACCAATATCTGCACTTTATAATGTACTTTCAAAAACACAAAACTCCATTATCACACCAGTGCACTCCTCTTGTCCAGGAGCAGTTGAATAAACAACGAATCACTGGCCAGCAACAGAAGCAATCATAAACACATGGGCAAGAACAGTCAATGTGAGAAGGTGGTCAAATTCTGGGTTATTAATTATCTGATGGCAGCCTGTGATTGGCAGATGAATGTCTCAAGAAATGTGCTGAACATGTACAAACACACATGTGGACACACACCAACAAAGAATTCTCTCTTAGTAGAAGCATGACCACTCTCAAGAAGAAAATTTTTAGCATATCTACAAATGTCTTCAACCTTAATCAAGTCCTTCCAGGGAAATGAAGAGAGGTCAGAAACTCTCAAGTGAAGACAACTACAAGATTTTGCTTCTATAAATGAATGTTTATTAGTGCATGTATCGAACCTCATTAATGAAGCCTAGTATCCATGCAAGGAAAATTCACCAGCTCATGCTAATAAGCACTGAAACGTTGGGATGGGTTTCTCATTGATGAGCCATATCACTTGTTTTTCAGAATTCTAAAGTCAGTTATACAACAGCAAGAAGGAACCTTAATGGAGTACCTTCAATCCACTCCGAAGAGCACCAGCTTCCAATTTACCACAGGCTGCCACCTGCCCTTGTGAAGATGATATCACTACATCACATATGGGCATGAGAAGAGGTTTTGAGAAATCTCTTGTTGGTGGCTGAAGAGAATCAATTGCATTCAACAGATAAGGTCCACGGTACCTGCAATTCAGTTACTTTGCTCAATTTTCAAGTCCCAAGAGATAATTATAAGATTTCACCGAGACCTCTTTTACAGCTCCTGAAATGGAAAATCTTTCTTGTAAATAAATTGAAAGTGAACTCACCATGACGATAAACAGTTATCAGAAGGAGCTGCAACTAAATTTTGATTTTTCATTGCACTCAATGGAATCCATGACACCAAGGAATCCTTGAATCCACAAGAACGAAGGAATGTTCCAAGTTGTGTTCTAATCAAATCAAATCGATCCTTGGAGTACTCCACTGAATCCATTTTGTTGACCGCAACTATAATCTGGTCAACACCGAAACTTCTAATAAGAAGTGCATGCTCCCTAGTTTGCCCTTTGCTGTCCATCCCAGCTTCAAAACCCCCAACAGAAGCATCTATTACAAGGATGGCAGCATCAGCTTGTGTTGCCCCAGATATCATGTTTGGGACAAAGTCTTTATGGCCTGGGGAATCAAGCACAACAACATGATATCTTTTGGAATCAAAATAAGCAACAGCGACTGTCATAGTTATTCCCCTTTCCCTCTCTTCAGGACTCTCATCCAATGCCCAAGCATAAGCGAACGACCCCTTACCCTGTTTGATTTATAAAAAAAACCAAAATTTTTGTAGTTGTTGTTCTAAATAGCAAATGCATGCAAACAAGCAGAACCTTATTGACATCACCTGAAACTTAGCCTCCTTTTCATATCTGTGCATTTCCTTTTGGGTTATTCGTCCCAAAAGATGTAGTAGTCTACCCGACAGTGTTGATTTCCCAGAATCAACATGGCCAACCTATAATCATTTATAGATGAAGTTTATCAATAAAACAATTATTAACATATCCTTATTGAATATATTAGCAAGCAATTCCAAGAGTATATGACTAAAATCCAAGGTCCCACTTACAACTGCAAGATTCAGTTGTGTCAATGCATTTTCTGATTTGCCTGGAAGCATCCATTTATCTGGTTGATACTTTGCAGATGACTTGGGCCTCTTAGCACTAGCCATATACGAGCTTCCAGATTTATCAGACAAAGACATGTCATTCAAATTACTTTTAAGACCAAGAGACTCGCCCCTGTTTGTTGAAGAACTGCTATAATCAACACTTTTATCTTTGCCTTTTGGCATCAATGAAGATGTGCTATCTGACTTTTTATCACTTGATTGAGTGCCAACTATACCATTCTTCTTTACATTGCCCTCATCCACTCCAGGCCTGCCTTTTGAAATAGAAGCAGAGCCACCAGAAATTTGTTGTAAAGCTCCATTCATTAAATGACTGATGTCATCCATGTTATCTTGTTTGCCTTTTGGCATCGATGTTGATGGTTTATCTGAACTTTTATCAGTCTCAGTAATGCCAGCAGATGTATTCGGAGATCTGGAGTTGAAAAGGTTAACTGCAAGAAAAGGCAGTACAGAAACAAGATGAAGCAATATTACTGAGAGAACTCTTGAGATTAAGCTATTCTAAATTTATTGTTGTTTCAGTTAACAATGAGTAATATGATTTGTACAAATATATAGCACAGACATGCATGTAAGAAACATAAAGCATGTTTGTGCATGCAAACCAACATAAGCGAATACCATGTCATTAAGTTGTACACTGTGAGCAATTACAGGGAAGATAGCATATTGTATCATTTCATGTTGTAGCAGGAATTGTTCCATCATATAATAAACTCAACGCCTTAATTTTGCAAGTTGCGACACTATTTTTTATTCAGACTCCACCTGCACTTGATTAAGTTTAGATGGCAGACTATATCATCCTGATAAGAGCAGATTAATTAGGCAATTCAGCTATAATATTGAAAGTTATTTCCTGTGGAGCACAGCCTTAAGGGGTAGGATACTTCAAATGAATACCAGTACCCAACTGCTGTACTCCAAACTAGATTTCTGGAAGGGAGAATCTGGAGACACTTATACCATTGTATGAATCAATGGGCGCTACACAAACAAGCTGATACTTTTCTCATTCCTCCTAAGGACATACAAATCAAGTAAATAAAGTTTTTGGCTCCCAACACCAAGTGACCTCTCAAATTTGAAACCATAAGAAGATACCTTTACAACCAATTTTGGAGGGACTTAATCCATTAGAAACCAAATCATCTGGAGATAGAATATTAAACTTAAAAAGAGATGTATAAGTGATATATGGAATGGTAGTACATACACAGAAGCCACAGATCTAACTGCCAGTTTTGAGGCAAGATGGCAAAATGACTCCAGAAAACAGCCGTCAGCTGGAGAATATACACACCAGCTTCATCCAAAGGATTCTCAAGTTAAAGAAAACAGGTCTTTAATATCTACTTTTTTTCATCAATTCATCCTGTTAAAGAACACACTCAGACCTACATCAACACAAGAGCTAATATCATCAAAGTTTCCTTGGAAATTCCCACACTGGTGTGATCATTCCACCGTTGACATACTACAGTCATCCATCGAGTCCAATGTGGCAATGATACAAAATAGAGACTTGGTCATCAAGGACACTCCAGACTCTTTGCACATACCACCTGCTGCGTCAAAGAAATCTATTCTATAACGGGCGAACCAACTTGAAATGAAACCTCAATAACAACGACACAGATACAAGCTGTCTGCATTATCTTATCAAACCAAAGCAGCGCCACCACCAAAATCATGCCTACTATGTTAGTGTCTTACATCATCCAGGAAGTAAACGAAGAAAAAGCATAACGAGCTAATAAAATAACACTACATAATTCACAACCAAGTTATTGAAGAAGCAAAACATAATATGAAAAGAACAAAATATTTCCCTAACTACAAAGAAGAAAAACGCTCAATCATGCATGCAGTTTCTAAGTTGTTCAAATTGAAAACAGAAATTTCTCCATACCTCCTCCTCCATCTCTCTTGAAATTGCCAGGGACAGGATTGCGAATAACCTCGCAAAAATCACAAGCAGTCATGCTCTCATCATTATCATAATTGCAAATTGCGCAACGCCATAGTCTAACTTTATCATTATACTTGGCCGTTTCTTGCTTAGGCTCAGCTTCTTCCACTGATGCACAATTAATAAGTAATCACCATATCAAATAAAGCAAATTTGTAGCATTATATGTATATAAGAAGTAATTATTTCTACTAACCATCATCTTCAACATCATAATCATCTTCGTAGTCATCATAATCTCCATCGTCACAATCTACTCCGTAATTCACCTTACGCGGCATTTTAAGAAATTTAATTAAAATCACCTTGAAGTGGTTTTAATGGCAAGGTGGTAATTCTAACTCAGTATTCCAAGCGGGCTTTAGTTTCGATCTACTGAAGAAAAGTGACGAGGTCACCTACGATTTTGGTTTCGTTCACCCGGATTTTCTCGGAAACCAAACAGATGAAGGGATGAAAGGAATTACAGTGGGAGGTTTTTTAGGGTCACTGGACTGTCACTAATGTTAAATCGCTGTGGTAAAGCAAGCAGGGCCCACAATGTTTCTAATTTTCCAATTCTAATTTATAGTACAGTCACTTAATAAAAAAAAACATATTTTTTTATATCATCTTTTACAGAATAATAATAATAATAATATCTTAAAATAGACCAAAAACTTAATTGAAATCTTATAAATTGGAAATAACTTGATATAAAACTATTTCAAAATAAAATTGATATTTCAAATGTCAAACCTATATATCAGGTAAGACAATCATCATTTTAGTGATTTGTTTATTTATTCTTTGTAATAATTGTAATCTTTCTAATAAAAAAAATACCATAAACATTTTATTGGTTAATTTTAAATGATATGGAAAATCCAAAAAACCACATTCGTGTTCTTATTTTATTTCCCAGCAAATCAAAGGAAGCGCAAGAACTAACATAAATTATTTTCCATATATTACCATATTAGAAAATCTCACACATAAGTTATAAAGATACAGGCATGTCTTTTACTTGGACGGCAGGGTTGCTGCTCGTCTTGGCTTGCAAGAACAGTGAGGTTTCCGAGCGGTTTCCGCCGGAAAACACCATCTCTAAACGGAATCCGGCACAGGGGAGCAGGTCCTTAATAAAAAATAACAATGCCAACAACTAAGCTAAATGAAAATTCAGTCAATATTTCCCTTAATAAAACTGCATTATTTTACTTCAACATGCAATATGATAAAACAAACAAACAATAAAAACTCTTGAACTTCATATCATTAAAAAAATCACAATTCAAGTTTTCCCGACAATGGAAGCAAGAAACAGCTTCTTCTTCTTTTTAATTATCACAATGTTTTGTATTAATTTACTGACATTCACTCATCACATTCTATTCTACTCTCTTCAATAATCCCTTCCAAAACTATTCCCTCTGTAGTACCTCAGCTGCAGAGAAACCTGCCTTTCCATCAGCAGCTGCTGTCGAAAATTAGCAATAAAAATCTCAGCCCTCTTATCAACATCATCATCTGATGATGACCCATGACTTCTTGCCCTTTCAAGAGCTCGAACCGGCGTGATTTGATGATCTGATTCAACATCTCCAATTACCCCATGTAAGCCAATTCGATCATTAAAGCTCAGCCTCCTTATCGTTCCAGAGGAAGAAGAAGAAGAGGCATTCCAAAGAATGGAAGATAGTCTCCATTTTCTGAAGCTAAGTAGAAAGCTTATTTTCTTGACAGTCCTCTTTAAAGGGCCTAGAGCTGACCACTTCTGCTTCCTCATTTTGAGCTCTGTTATCTAGCTGCTGGGAATCAATGGGGTGTATTTATAGGAGGGAGAAGAAGATTGTGATGTAAGATACTCTGTTCTTACAAGGAATTAGCGTGTACGTCAGCAATTATCATGGCTTTTGTTTATCCTGCAGACGCCGACTTGTGGGATTTCATTGACTTGATGACTTGGGTGACAGAGTGGTTAGGTTTTGATAAATGACAGATGTACAATTTGCGTCGTTTGACCGATCAAGTTCTTTTCTCGCTGGATTGTCATTTTGGGGCGTCACAGTGCTGTTAAGATGGGCTGCAACTGAGGGCATAAAGGTCAGTTCCTTTTATTTTCCGAAAGCATCTGCCATCTTATTCTTGCTGACTAAGTAACGAGTTAAGAGATTATATTAGTCCCTTTACTTTTAATCTCATACCAATTTATCCCATCTATTTTTATTTCTACTATTATCAACCTTCTACTTTCAAGATATTTTTTATTTAGATTTTATCTGATCGGAAGCTCGGGCTATTCTTCAATTATCAGATTACATCTCAATACATCAATATGGGATAACATCCTGCTGTGATATAATTGGGATGTACCTGAATTTTACATATATAGGGACTAAAAGAACGATTTTGGAAGTAAAGGATTGGCAATGAACAATGAAAATGTCTAGTATAAAATTAAGAATCACTGAGTTTTAGGAAAGGCCTGCAAAGTCGTGGACCATCTTACTATAAAGTCTAGCTCAGTATAAATTAAGATTCATTAATTCTGTTCGGTTGGTGATTTATGTTTTTTTAATTGAAATGGATTGTTTTAATTTTGAAGTATTTTGATATATTGTTTCGGGATATATATTAATTTATAAAAAAAATTGATTCAAATCAAAAAAATAAAATTATTTAGAATTGTGTAATTTTATCTAAAAAAAGACATAATAAAATAATTTTTCTAAACAAAATTATAAATATATATAATATTATAAGAATATCATCATCAATCTTACGAGATCATTACATTATCTAATTACTTTGAATTTTTAACATAATATATATAAATATATCAAGAGACTTGTAAAATTTCATCTCAATCTAATGATCGGATTAAAATATATGATTGATATTATAAAATTATTTATTTAAAATATATATTATTTGGCCTAAACGACACAAATGAAATGATTCTGGTGCGTTTTGGCTAGAATTTAGCTGAAAAACTAGAGATAAAAACAATATTGTTGTCTTATTTTCTTAACTGATATAAAATATTTCAAAATGAAATGAGATTGACATCCTTGTATAAACCTGTAAAATGAAAGGTTACCCAGTACATTAGTAGTATAATGATTTCTCTATACAGAATATAGTAGACCTGTTCAAGGAGAGGATGCTGACTTTTTTGGGTTGCAAGCTGAAAGGGAATACCTGGGAAAAGACAGAGCTATTACAGTCAATCAATTATGCTTCCATCATCGTCACCTAACAGAATTGATGGTATAACATTGAGTAGTTGACTGCAAGCATCCTTCCTCTTGTTTGCTTTAGGAAAAGAAAAAAAAAATATTGACATGGTCAAAGGAACTTTCCCAATTTCATATACAAATTACCCCCCTCCTTCAAACCCTCCAATCTAGAGCTTTGATTGACTGTTAAAACCTGAACCATGTTCATAACCTTCAACTAGATGACAGCTCTCGATCAGATTACAGGACCCCATTGGCTATTGTAGACAGAAAAATGAAATGTTTATTTGATGCCAAGTTGAGTGTATAACCAAAACAATTCCAGAGAAACTTCTTCTGTTATCAGACTACAGCATACAAAAGTTTTTTGGCCCTTAGGCCAGCAACCACTCAAGTCTAACAATATAACATAATAAAGGAACAAAAGTACCTAAAAAAAAGTGTGAACAGCAACCCAGATTAATGATAATTAGCAACCTGATTGTTGGAAATATCATGTGAATCTCCTCCCCAACTGTTAGGGTTCAGATCCTCCTGTTGTTCTTCAATCTGCTTCTGTTTGTCTGACCAACCATATATCTGCCTTCTTAATTGCTTTCGAGCCTCCCGCTGCTCTAGCCTCATATCTTTGAAGTCCTGGTCCAAGTCGGCTTCAGCTTCAGGTGTAAAGAAAACCACCTCCATGTTCCCAAGCTCTTCATATAGCTTCTCAATCTTGGCTTTCCACAAGATGCCCATTTCTGTGTCCATTTTGTGATAAGGAGTCTTGAGCAGGTACTCATCAATCCCTCCTGCCTTGTCTATGCAACGGATAGCATGAGTGGTGACTTTGACTCGAACATGGCGGTCTAGAATGTAGCTAAACAGTCTCTTATCCTGAACATTTGGCTTCCAACTTCTCCTACTCCTATAATCACCGACACACAAGCGCATCAACAAAATAAATCACTCTTCCTTCCCAATATATAGCATATAATACACATTCATTACACCAAAAACAGAAAAGCTCCAAGTCTTTCACACAACAGAAAAATAAAAAGGCACAACAATCAAACAGGGGCAATCCTCATCAGACACGTTCATACAAATCAGACAACATAAAAACATTCCTCACAACTGAGCAAGCTCTGACCAGTATCAGATTGCCCAAAAGACTACTTCTTTGGGAATAGCAGCTCCTCAATGAATCTAAAAAATATACATAGTCGGCACATTAAAAAATCAATAACGAATCAAGATAAAAGAAGTCAACACCTTACTGATAAAACACTCCTTACCTATTGCATCCGACAGGTAAACTAATCAAAACTATTCATTCACAGAAGTTCTTCCCTTTCTCTGGCAATGATACATTAACATTTCCAATCAACATATCAGTCGCCACATCAGCTTCTTGACTCATAAATGCAGCAATTTAGCTTCCATCATTAACAATTACACATCAACAACCAGATTGTTTCTACAAGTCTAAATTTACCACAACAGCAATAAAATTCACAGTTCAAAAGCTATCAACTTTCCTCTAAAATCAATGCCCATTTTCCAAAACAAACTCACTCCTTTTTCCTCGTCACACACAGAGCAACTCACTAGCAAAAAGATATCAACAACAAAAACAAGCACCGAACAGAATATCAGTGAAAACCCAGAAGAAATCAGAAACCCATTAGCCATTAGAAGGGATTGAGAGTGAAAAGGAACTTACTTGTTACCTCCGTCTTCACTAATTTGATTACCGAACTGGATATGACGGCCAGCAAAAAGGCCACGTTTGGCTCGATTCATGACAACTTTGCTGTTAGGAATTGCTTGTTTGAGAGCTTGTTTAACTCCAGGAGCCAAGTTCTTCTCTCCTCCTATTTTTGCCATTATTTTCTTCATCATCTCCTTCCCTCTAAAAGCCATAATCAAATTCGATTTAGGGTTTTTCGAAAATCAGAGGGTTTTTGGATGGAGAAATGGATGGCAGAAAAGTGAAAACGACATGCAGTTTGCTAGAGACCCGCTAGATGACCATACCCATTTGAATGGTTGTGGGCCTGGGCTTGTAATTTTCTTAGGGAAGGTCAATTGTTCTTCATTAGTCGAAATTAATTAAGGTTTCATTGTTTTTTTCCGGAATAATTTTAATGAAAATTCTTTCCAAAGTCAAAGTTGTAAAGAATTTCATCAGTTTACTTGAGTCGTATTCTGTACAATGAGAAAATATTTAGTAAAATTAGTATGATTATTTCCTTTATTGTATATATATTGAGATTGTTTATTAATATTTCTTGGTGTTGAGTCGAATTTGACCCCATTACTATTTTAAGAAAATAAATTAAAATGATGGGACAATAGACATTCATGTCTATGATGGCCATGGAGGATAGCACAAGCTCTAATCTCCAATCTCCCTTGCATTTAAAAATCTTTTCTTTCTCTTCCCCTACTATTATTCTTTTTTATTCTTAACTTTATTAATCCTTAAATCTTTGTTTTGCATCGCATAACCAGCTCAAATTAGATTCCTATGAATTTCTCAGATTAACTCGGCCAGTTGAGCCGAATATGATGATTATGATATGATTTTAGAAAGTGAAGTTGTGGGGTGATGATGGTTGGTGGCTACATCAACGGTGGTGGTGGTGGTAGCGTAGCAGTGTGAAATATACACACTGTGGAAATGGTGGATAGAAAAGGGATAAAGAATAAAAATCTTTCATCAGAAATCCGAGACCTCTTCAACAAAGAGGAAGAAAAGCTACCGGGCTGCACCGGATGTTGATATCACTTGCACTAACATATTTGGAACCTTAACTAGGATGACCATTTACCAAAAGAAAGGAACAATAGAGACCAGACAAGAGACCATATTTCAAGTTTGAGTTATGTTCTTGTCATCTTAAGAACAAGGAGAAAAGACAGTTGACATATTCCTGCTGCAGCATCATAGAGAAGATCATCATTTTTGTGATGGATGGAAGGACGTCTGCTGCTACCTGAAAGCCCTCAAATTTGATTGGTTCAACATGTCTCAGGATGCTGTGAATTCTGATTTAATCAGTTCTTGGATTTTTTTATCAAGGTACTGAAGTGCATAAACTCGAGGTCTCTTTCTCTCTTCGTTGCGGTTTCTCAGTCGATATTGATCGATGGGTCAATTTTTCCATTATAACAGGTGCTGGAAACCTCTCTATTAAACTGTACTGTGATAAATACCAGACTGAGTTTGCCATTTATTTACTGAAATATGCTGTTTCCCTAGAGCAGTTGGCCATCAGGAACATTTCTTTCTGAATCAAGGCAGTCATTGGATGTAGAAGAACGTGAAAAGATTCTTGGAAAACTTCATGAACTTGTTGGGAAATTCCAGCTCTCCCATGCGCGAACCGGGAGTGTACTGATACTTGCTCATGGGAGGCTTAAGCACACCGACACAATATTTAACGTGGTTCGGCAAAATCGCCTACATCCACGGGAGAGAGACATTGTATTAGAGATAGAGAAAGAGTTACAATAAATACATATAGAGGAGGAGGATTACATCCACTCTACTCAACTCATCAACTCTCTCTAGCTCTCTCTACACAACACATTCACTTGTGTTTCTCCCTCACTCTCCACAACACATTCACTTGTGTTGCTCTCTCTCATTTTTAGCTCTAAGAAGCTCCTCTATTTATAGCAAGAGTGAGGAGACAATCTTAAATGGTTGGCCACCAAATTTTCTTCATAGTCAAAGGTTGGCCACCAAACTTAGGCAATTTACCATTTTCAACAATGGTGGGTTGATTACCATTTTCAACAATGGTAGGATATTGCCACAAAATGGCAATATACCTAACAATCACCCCCTTTGCCATTTGTGTGGGCAATTGCCCTCTTGCTTGTTCAGCACAAGCTTGCATTCTGCAGCTCTTCCAAGCTTACCATTCTGAGAGCGTCTTCAACACAACATTCCCCTTCGAGCGTATCAACCATGCTCGGTATTTCCAAGCCTTACACCAAGGCTTACAACACCCCCTCAAACGAATATTTCCAAGTGTGACAATCATTGAGTATTTCAATGTGATCACAAGCTCACCACTCTTCCAAGAGTCTACTCATCCAGGAGTTGCGCCTGCCCTCTGTTCCACCCTAGGAACCACGTCTTACTTCTCCATGAGTCTCTCGCTCTTAGTCGTAAGAGTCCAGGTAACTCTCCACCTTTAACCATGGGGGCAGCCCATTAAAGGTTGATCCATATTTGTCTTCATACTCTGAGTATTACAATGCCATTACCGAGCTCACTACCTTGACAAGAGTCAACTCGTTCCCGGAACCTGCGCATGCCCTCTGCTCCTTCATAGCAGCCGCGTCTTAATGCTCCACAAGTCATCCACTTATTGTCCAAGGCAAATGTCTTCTAGCTCATTGATCTTTAGCATGGGGGCAATATCCATGAAAGTCAATCCTGCATTTGTCTCCATACTCATCATAGCCACTTCATTGGCTATACACTTGTCCACTCATATCTAGCCATCACATTGGCTCTGGGGTTGTTCTGAACTGGGCTCATATCGTGGCCCACACACCTTCTCCTTAGGTGTCTGAACTAGGGCTTCTATCACGCCCCCCACACCCTCTCTAAGGTGTCTTCGCCCGTTGTCATGGGGCGGTCTGATCCGGGCTCCTATCATGGCCCTCACACACCTTCCATCTAAGGTGTCTTCGCCAGTTGTCATGGGGCGGTCTCATCCGGGCTCCTATCATAGCCCTCACACACCTTCCATCTAAGGTGTCTTCACCTTTCATAGGTGGTCGCATCCTCCTTCAGCTGAGATGCTTCAAAGTGGATCTAAAAATCTCTACCACCATGTGCACTTATGGGAGAGATTACATCCACTAACTACATAGAAAGATAAAGTTGCGGTATACTCCTCGCAATCCTCCACCTCAATTTCTATGTTTGGAGCTTTTGTGCCTTTCTGCTTGACAGCTCCACCTACACCAACTCTCTTTGGTGTCTTCGTCTTTCATCATTGACGGTTGCCTTTTATCACGAGCGTTTGCACCCCTCAATTAGGTGCCTCTGCAGCGACTCTCTTTCCATCCTTGCATGCATTGGAAAGGTCTTTGCTGTTGTCTTCATTAAGAGCATAAGAGACTTCTGTTGTACAAACTTTACCGATCTCTGCTCTGAGCTTCATCTGGAAACACTTCTTCTCCTTGCACTCTTGTCTCATTCATGATACCTCGTTGGATCCCTACGAGTACTCTTGCACAATCTCCGTGTGCCCTCGTGCAAATTCTGTTCTCCGATTTCTCCTATTCCTTGCTTATGTTTGACGATAGCTCATCCTGTCATAACACCTGTCCAAGTCAAAATAGGGTGCCAATCTTTATCCCTGTTGTATTTCTCTTCCATTATCGGGGTCTTCATCAATTCTCCTCGAGAAATCACGATCCACGAATCTAACTTCTTTGGAGAAATCACCACTTCATCAGATCCTTGATCATACAGAACCCAACTATTCCCTTGTGTCGCCCTCCTGCTAGTCTTCAACTATTTCATTACAAACTGCTATATATATGAAAATAGTATCGTATAAATAATCCTTCCACTAAGCAAGTTCCCAGGAAAGAGTGGAGGGGACACACTGGTCCCGCTTAAAACCCAATCTCCTAGACAGAACTTCTTAGGCCATATCTATCCATCGATCTTGTCTTTCAGTATATACAACCATTTGCTAGCTGGTTTTTCTTTACAAGTGATCCGGAATATCTTGGTTTAATACATGATTTCTCAATATCTGGCGAGACTACCGAGTGCTTAGATTCGTCAAGATTGGTCTTCGTCAATTTCCACTCTTCACCTCAAATTATCCACATGATCGGGTGTCCGAGTGTCCCAATTTTACCTTCCCTTAAGGCACTTAAATTTCTCCCCACTTAGCAGTTTAGCACATGTAATTGGGTAAACATGTGCACCTTCTTCTTTTCTCTTCAACGACCACCATGATGACCTCTGGATGCCTCCTGATCAGGCAATCTCTTTTGTTAATTCACCACCGTCATTTTTGGTCTCAAATCTCAACGATCGGACCGTACCATTGCATCCGGAACGAGCAAATGAGCTGGAAACAAGTCTGAAAACGTCCAAATCGCACTTCAGACGGCTAAGATTTGATCAAAACAAGTCGGCACTGATGAGCGGCCCGATTCAATCTCAGATCCGGTTGCACGTAGACTCTGCTGCACAGAATCTTATCCCACCAGTGACATGGCACTGTTGACTTGACTGATGATGTGGCGCTGACGTGGCACCGATGACGTGGCGTTGACTGGCCGGTGACGTGGCGTTGACTTTTCCAGTCAAAACTTTGACCGACAATAACTTCTTCGTTTGAACTCCGAATTAAGTGTGCTATACACCGTTGGAATCGTGATGACCTCCTCTAGAAGATCAGATACTCAAAAATCATTTTTGAGTACTTTGATTTTTCTGTAAAAAATCAAGCACCCATACCAACGGCTCTGATACAAGTTGTTGGGGTCAACTGGTATTCGGGTCGGGTCAGCCAATCCGGGCGAAGAAGACGCATGGGGCGCGTCTGCGCGCGTGGGCAGATGCCCTGCTGGAGAGTGATGGAGAGTGTGGCCATGTCCGACATCAGATTTTGACGCCGTTTTCACCAGTGGCTTCGTCTCGGCCTCCTCTACACAGTGGTATGGTCAAAACACAATTTTGACAATTTTCATTTTTGAGCAAAATCAAACACCCCTTTAAACCATCAGCTCTGATACCAGTTGTTGGGAAATTCCGGCTCTCCCATGCGCGGACCGGAGGTGTACTGATACTTGCTCATAGGAGGCTTAAGCACACTGACACAATATTTAACGTGGTTCGGCAAAACCGCCTACATCCACGGGAGAGAGACATTGTATTAGAGATAGAGAAAGAGTTACAATAAATACATATAGAGGAGGAGGATTACATCCACTCTACTCAACTCATCAACTCTCTCTAGCTCTCTCTACACAACACATTCACTTGTGTTTCTCCCTCACTCTCCACAACACATTCACTTGTGTTGCTCTCTCACACAACACATTTACTTGTGTTGCTCTCTCTCATTTTTAGCTCTAAGAAGCTCCTCTATTTATAGCAAGAATAAGGAGACAATCTTAAATGGTTGGCTACCAAATTTTCTTCATAGTCAAAGGTTGACCACCAAACTTAGGCAATTTACCATTTTCAATAATGGTGGGTTGGTTACCATTTTCAACAATGGTAGGATATTGCCACAAAATGGCAATATACCTAATGGAACTCTCCGAAGGTGCAGTCCAGACTATCCATTGAATGTATTCAAACTGTTTAGAATCCTCTTCAATTTGCCCTTCTGTGCCTGATGTTCTCTGTTCGGCTTCGTTGAAAACCAGGTTTATCCAAGATATAATGTATCAGTTACTAGGATAGTCTAACCTCATTCGTTCTTCTAAATAATCTGTATATTTTGCCTCCTGTATTGGGTAGTGAAAATTGAGTTGTGCATGATACTTCCAAATTAAGTTCCTTATGCCGAGGAGCTAACCTGAGATCAGACAATCTGCTCCTGGAAATTTCTGCCTTTGTTTGACTATTTTCTGTAGAATCTAGTCACTTGCTTGCTGCAATTTTTGGGCTCCACAAACCATTAAAAAATAATATAAATTAAGTTATCAAAGTTGAGATTTTTATTTGACCTTATATTAGAGTATTAATAATTAAACAGTAAGAGTTTGAATCTCACCACTCATGTTTTTGGACTGAGATGGCTGTTTGTGACCATTCCAACGACTCTATTCAGGGTTAACTGTATCCAGGCCAGGCTATACCATGACGACGCTGGGAATCTATGTTTGTTTCAGTCCTGGCTGCTATTCTTTGTACAGCCTGATCTCGTGTAGTCTGAAGTGGGATTCTTAATTGCCAAGTTGGGATTCATAATTTCACATGGACTCATGTGGTTTAGTCTGGGCTATAGAATTCATAAATCGTCATTCCAACGAAAAGCAGAAGGTGAATAGATAATCATATGGGCACTAATCATCACCTATTCTTATTGAATTCAATTTCTGAAATCAAACTCCTGTTTATTATGCAGCCCCTGACTCAACCCCGCGAATCGAGATATTTAATGAGCCAATCCTTCTCCCTGTTGACGATCAAGATGACGATGGATGGAATGGTTTTGCAAGATGACCTGACAGAATTTTTTATGGAATAAAAAACCATTCAGGATTTGGTGTAATTAACCTGTCACAGGCACAATCTAAAGTTTATTCTCCACAGTCCAACTTCTAAATCTATCTTGATTCAGAAAATGGCGAATAAAATAAGAACACTTGACGCTGGTCAATGATTGGAGGCAGTTTAGTTAGTTAAAGATCAACTATAGAGACCATATGCTTCACATTATCTAACGTGTTTTCCACCTCAAATCCCCTTCAAATCAGCCTGTGCACATGAAATGATTCCTTCTCAACATGGAAACTACAACTTGTTTGTGCTCAAAATTCACACTCACTCACACACACACACACACACACATGTATATAAACACATATGCCATGCATCAGCCACAAATCACCATAGAATTTCCTCACTCTCAACCTCTAATTAATCTCTACCAAATGGGAGTTCGATCCTTGTTTTCATGTGGGGCATTAGGAACCTTCCTCCTCCTCCTCTGTTCTTTCCCTTCGCTCTCCCTGTCAGACTCAGCTCATGAAAATTCCACTAAACTTCTGTCAAGGCGTCTATTAGCCACAACCCCTCGTAACATAGTGAAACAATATTTAGTGCCCCACAACTTTGAGAGAGCAAAGTTAGGGCTCCCTCCTCTTAGATGGAACAAGAAGTTAGCAAATTTTGCTTCATCCTGGGCTCGTCAGCGACAGGAAGATTGTGCATTGATTCATTCGAACAGCGATTACGGCGAGAATTTGTTCTGGGGCAGTGGCAAGGACTGGAAACCTGGTGATGCGGTTGCTACTTGGGCTGAAGAGAAAGGTAACTACAACTACAGAACAAATAAATGTGCTCAGAACAAGGATTGCTTCCATTATACTCAGATAGTTTGGAGGGGAAGCTTGACGGTTGGCTGTGCGAGAGTTTCTTGCAGAAGTGGAGATACATTTATCACATGTAACTATGATCCTCATGGCAATGTCATAGGCCAAAAACCCTTCTGAATCAGAAACATTTGCACATAATTTCATCTCTGTCAGAAGGCAACCATTTCATTTCATCAGAACTGAAGCTGAGTTTTGTCCCTAATCTTCAATACAATCCTCCTCAATTTAGTCCCAAAAGGAGTTTGTAAATTAGGTCCCTGATGTTTTTTGGGTCCTGTTTTTCCTTGTGTGATTGTATTTTTCATTTAATGTACATATTTTATGAAATAAAATTATACCATTTTGAACTCACAGACGTGGACACGAGAGCCTTATTACATAACGTTCGAAAAACTAGGGACCCAGTTGAGAAGAATATTTTTCATTGTGATAAAATTAAGAATTGGGAAATACTTTAGGGGTTAATTTGAGTTTTATCCTTAAATTAAAACAGTCAAACAACCATGCATGAAGGTTGAGTAAAGCCTGTGATTATCAACATAAAGCTCGTTGGAAGTCAAAATCACCACCATCTGTATGCTGTACTAAGCAAAGAGAGGGATTACGAAAATATTTATTGGTTTATCCGGGGCCGTTTTGCATAATTCATAAAATACAAGTGGCATCGCGAGACATGATTGACCTCTTCAGCCAAAATTCTTGATTTCAAATCGATTTTTTTTATTGATATAGTAATGATCATAAAAGTACTTAATTATATAATAGTCAAACCTTTATAAACTATTAGTGGAAGCATAAAAACTTATTAATTAATTGAGATATTATTTAAAATTTAAATTGAGATCAATTAAAAATACTATCCAATCAACTTTATTAATCTATAGAGGTTCTGTTATATTAATTTTTAATATATTTTTTAAAAGTTATTTTCCAATGTCAACACCAAGTATTTTACAACATCAATGCCATTTCTAAGTCTAATGAAGATGGTGATCAAACACATCCCTTATCTCTTCAATTCTCACCTCTAAAGGGAACGCAATAGTTGGTCCTCAAATGATGTGATGATAAAAGACTTGAAATATGTAAAACAAATTTCAAGTTCGAATCATGATGTATATTTCTTGTAAAAGTCTGAGTTCATCTGAACTTATAAAATATATTTTCAGATGACGATGTTTACTCGAATAAAAAAAAGAACAATGGATGGTACCATGACATGCTTTATAAGGTGGAGTGCATATCTTAAAATACAACTCATATAAAATTTAAAGTCAATATATTATTTTAATATATTTCAAGTAAGGAAAAAAAAAAGCACACTCCTCGTTAATTTAATCCATCTTCACAATCATGATTTGATTTCCCGTGCAATTATTCAATACATAAATGTGTTAAGTAACCATCTTACCTAAAAGTTCAAGCTTATAGGTGAGGTCCCGTAATATGATTATATTATACTCTAACATGCCTCCTCAATTGAAAACTCTTTAAGCTTGAAACTTGCACAGACACACATTGTTTTGTGCTTGGTTTTTTTATCAAATAGAATAGGAGTGGTGAGATTCGAACTTATAACCAGTTAGGTCAACAAGGCTCGATACCATATTAAAAATAAACTCAGCCTAAAAATTAAGTTTATACTCTAACATTAACAAATGAAAGTATGCTTTTCTTTCACGTAAAAGTTGAAAATATGCTCTTTTCTCACGTAAAGGTGGGTTTCGCATTTGTTTTCCTATGAGTTGTTTAAGATGTCATGAGTGACTTGTGAGTGTATATATTAAACATTATTTTTATATAATACTTATATATTATTCATCAAGCAAGAAGATTTTATTCTAAATTATAATTATTCGAGTAGCATATTTCGACTAACCTATTTGAATAATCAAGTATTTTAAACTCTAATTGCAAGTTAATTATGTCTACAACATCTACGGGAAAATTCCCTCACCGTATCATCACCATTCATCAATGGCAGAGCAAAGATGGAGCTCATCATATTTCTAAATACTGAAAAATGTCTGCAAATCCAGGGGACACATGGCTAAATTTTCTATTATCAAGAAGAAGCAACTCCCAAAAGGCATATAAAATTGCCTAACAAAACAAAACTTAGCCACATGAAGCAAGGCTGGAACAAGAGATCTCCGCCGCGGCCATACAATAATTGATCGCCAGCTAATTAACAATGAATCGAGTGTTTCAGGCATAAAGCACCTGGCAATTTGAAGGGGCGAAGTCTTGGAATGCTTTCGGGGCGACCAGAACTTGCCACTTCACACAGAACCCACCGTCGTCCGCCTCCTCGTACACACTTCCGATGGCCACGTTCAGTCCACAGGACACCACGTACACTCTCCCTTCCACTCCGTTCACGGCGAAAGGCCTCTGCATTGCCTCTCTGGGGAACCTGTCCCCGCCTACATACTCCCACGTGTCAAGATCAGGGGCGTACACCTTCATCGGGCAGTCGCCGTGCTCTGATATCACAAACAGCCTCCCATCAAGCACCACGCTCAACCCTGTCCATCCCTCCCTCATCCCGTTGCTCATCTCTTGCCACGTGTCCCTATCGGCGTCGTAGACCCCTGCTCTCGGTGAGAACATGAAGGGCCACGTCCACCCTTCCGTCACGTACATTCTGTTGCCTATTACAGCCGAGTCGTACCGAGCAAGCCCCGTGCGCATTTTAGCAGCCGGGCCCCACCTCCCGTTCTCTGGGCTGTAACACTCAACGGCCGTGATTGCGTCACCGGTCCCGGACCCACTACCACCAACGGCTACGATCTTGCCTTTGACATTCCCGGTAGCGAAGAATGATCGTGGGGTCAGCATGGGGGGCCCGGTGGACCACTGATTTGTAGATGAACGGTAGATGAAGGTGCTGTCCATTGAAGTCTCTGTATCCGACCGCATCCCACCCAGGACCAGTAGTCTCCCTTGACGTGGCAAAGAGGCGCATGCAAAAGCGGGTGGGCAAACAGTCTTCGGGCAAGGCATGGGAGGTAAAACAAACCAACGGCTGGATCGAGGGTCCAGAGCCTGCCACTGGATCCTGGCCGTTGATTTGTGAAACGCAAGCACGAACATGTAAGGCAAGGAAAGGGATAGAGATCTCTTGGAGACAAGAAAAGCAGGGTCTGTAATCGCCCTGTTCCACGACGAGGAAACCGAACGTGCCAAAGCTTGGTGAGGGTATGGAAGGTAAAGAAGACATAACTCTGCCACCTCATCAGGCAACCCTGGAATCAGAGGCTCAACACCGTGTTTCTCTCCAGCTCTTTCCTCCTTATTTTCTCTCAAATCTGCCATTTCTCGGCAACCAAACGAGATGGGGTGCCGCCAAATTTATAGTAGAGGAGAAATTAAAGAAGAAGGGATGGGAAAAAAGGGAATTGAGGTGATGATGTGTATGATGACAAGGTAAGAAGGGTACTTTACAGGGCAAGATGGCTGGCTTGTCAAAAAAGTGAATAATTCTCGAGTAGTTTAATTAATGTTATTTTAAGGACGGTGTTTTTTTGTTTTTGTTCAAACCGGAATAAGGGGGAGGATTTTGTAGTAACTTACGAAATAGAAGCTACCCAGTGACGTACCCTGATTCCTGCAAATCATGAAATCACTTGACCATAAAACTTCCAAGAATTCACTGAAATCGCGTGGCGGTGGTGATGTAATCGGAAATCTTCTTGACGAGGAGAGCAAGTCCAATATTCTTTTGATTGCCTCGTTGCGGTGGTTAATTTTCCTATCTCAGCTGCCAGCAAGGTTTAGGGAGATCGGAAAAGAGAAGATCTTGGATGGCAAGTATACATGCTGTGTGTGTAGGATTAATGGTCTGGTTTGCTCTGGCCACCTGTGTGATGCAACTACCAAGTGGGGTTAGTGTTTATATATATATATATATAACTTTAATAATTAGTGTGGGTGGCCCAGCTCTCATGGTTCTGTTCTGGGTGAGATCTCATTTATTTGCTTGATAAGATAGGTGACTACCCACTTGGATCTCTCTATCTTTATTTTGGAAAATTCTCGTTTTTTGTCCCTAATATGTCATCATTTTTCAAGTTTTATCCCAGAACAAGAAATTATATGAATTGGGTCTCTAATGTTTCAAACATTTCTTGACTGGTGGAAGGACTTAATTAATAGACAAAAACTTTTCAAGACGATAGAGACCTAACCGCTAAACCTTTGGTCCTGAAACAAAATTGAGGATCGTGTAAGAAGTTCCGTGATAATTCGAGGTTTCCTCATTTATATTTCTTTCATATACAGACAAGCTTAATGGGAGTGGGTGACAAGGCAATTACTCCATAAAGATTTATGGAATCAACAGGTAATCACTAAAATAGTCATGGTTCATGTATCAACTAAATTTTATTTTAGGTTTAAATTAACTGAATTTCAAAAATAATTTTAAAACGTGGTGCATTAAAAAAAATCATCAAAAATAAATAAATAAATAAATAATAGATCTCCTCAACCACTAGGCCAATTATTCATTAAAGAAAATATAACTATAAGTGGGAAACAAAATACCTTGGAACTGCTTGATATTTTTTCTTAGACATGCCTCAATTGGCATCTTTTATCTCCATCCGGTATGAATATATTGTCTGTGCCCTGTTCTTAAGGCAGCGCACCTTTTCTTTTCTTTTCTACTTGTTCCCATTTCAAGTGTGAAGAGAATTTGATTTTCCCATGATGATATAAAACATGTGATGTGAATAGTAAATCTCAAAATCAAATTAAAATATATATTTTTTTATAAAAATTTAGAATAACCAAGATTTTATTTAATTAACTGAGTTTATAAAATACAGTTTGTGAGTGACAATTATTATGTAATCCACCTGCATTTCCCGTCAAAAAAATCGCCTCCACCCACCCGTCCTTGTCCTCAAGCACTTGGGATGAATCCTACTCAATGTGGGCATTGGATTCTATTCGTTGAACTTATTAGAATAATTGAAACAATATAGGGGCATGATTTTTTTTTTAGTATTACTATTTTATGATATGATCTGATGGGAGTAGACTCTTCAAAATTGAACCACGTCTCTATCGAAGTTTGATAATTATTTGTGAACAAGGCTACGTCGACCATACACACATTGCTTGATTTATAAGGTATGACTTGTCGATAACATCTCATCTTCTTTCTTCAAGCCAAAGCTAAAATGATGCATCCACTTCTTCTCATGTAAAATAATACAAATAGCATACATACATACATACATACATATGCTAAGATGTATAAGTATACATCTTGAAAAAAATATATTAAGGTATCTATCCTACCATCCTAGGAGTGCGCGCGCAATGTTTTTTTATATATAATTAAGCATGGGATTCATATAATCATTGATATTTAAATATTAGTTAATTACAAAAGTAAATAAATAATTTTTAAATTAAATACATATACTAAGAATGACTAGGAGTGTATAGTTGAAAATAAAATGAATTGTTTTAAGCACGCATTTGCGTCATTCATAACAAACAAATGCGATCAAAACATGGAATTAACAATGACATTGTTAATATAATAATAACACTTGATCATATGTTATATGTTAGTCAAGCTTTGAACATTCATTATGTTTAGGTAAATCTTCTTCACACGGCGCCGAAAAGCATTCATTTTTTAATTTTTTTTTGACAATCGATAGAGATGTAAACTATTAGCCATGAGTAATCAATATAGTTGATTTTCTATCATACACTATTTACATACCATGCGTAATAAAGAAAGGAAGATATTATTAAAAGTAAAAAAAATATGCAAAATTACCCTCAATGTCCTGCTTTAATTTTACTATTAAGAAAATCTTTTTTTTTAGAGTTAGTTTTTACATCAATTGAGTTTCTGTTTGAGAATATGGTTGATGATATTTTTAAAAGTGTTTTTTGTTTAAAAATACATTAAAATAATTTTTTTTTTTATTTTTTAAAAATTATTTTTGGTATTTTTCTATGAAAATGATATCGAAACACTAAAAAAAATTTAATTTAATTTTTTAAAAAAAACATATTTTTAAAACGCAATAAAACACCGATTAAGGCAATTATTATTACATGAAAAAATATTAGTGAAAGCAAGGAAGCTGTGGACTCTCGCAAAGGGGTTTTCATGCTTGAGCAGCTTCTATGGATTGATTGACACGTGTGTGGATGAAGTGGGAACCTCTTCCTCTCCGAAAAAGACTTCCATGGACACTGCCATGGCAGCGTTGCCCCACAGTCTGATGCTGCTATCTTTCACAGTGGAGATGGCTCGCTTGCTTTTCCTGGAAATTAAAAGCTGAGCTAGAAACTCGAAAAAGATGGAAGTTTATGGTGGCCCATTGTCAATTCGTGTTTAAAGACGTGTGAAAACTTGCAAATATATTTGAAAAGAGTAAACTAACTATGGATTAAATAGTTAGTTTGAAATTGCGATCCGAAAGTATTTTGAAATTGCGTTTCGAAAGTATTGTGTGAAATTTTTTATTATTATTATTTTTTTTAAATTAAAAAATTTAATATTTTTAAATTATTTTGATGTGCTGATATCAAAAATGATTTTTAAAAAATAAAAAATATTATTTTAATATATTTTTAAATAAAAAATACTTTAAAAAACAATAAGAATCTCATTTCCACGTACTAAGAAGCATGTAGAACAGCACTAAAAAGCATGAAGAACAAGGATAAGTACTTCAATATTATACTTTAATTGTGACTTTTCGTCTACACTGCTCAGATAAAAAATAAAAAAACATTTTATATATATATATATATATAGTATTGTTTTTTTTTTTTTGTAAAAGTAAATAGATGACCACAAATTACGTGCTTCATCGTCAAGTCTGTTGTCATGTCTGTGATTCTCAAGGACGGTATTAATTTAATTTTTTTCTACAGTACACGGTTGACTGATTGGATGAACTCCAATTAGATGTGTTATTTTTCTCAAAAACAACAATAATAATTCGGTATTGTGGCCCCCAAGTGATTTCAAAGGTAGAATTTTGGCGTTAAAATTTCGGATCTTGATTATGAGATAGCCTGTTCCTGCACTGGATAGGCTGTTGAGTGAGTCACTACTGAAAATTGCCACCACCTGCCCACCACGACAACTTTTCTTCGCCGACCGCCCAATAAACCATCGAGCCAACCAGCCGAATCCTCCCTGTCAATCTAGTTGTGATGCATGCTACACGTCGTGGACAGCGCGCCGTCCAAGTTGAAAGTAATGTGAAACAAGAGCTTGCTGGTGCTTTTCAATGTCACTGTGGCTCATGCATGCTGCCAAGAACACAGCAATGTTTTTGCTGGTGCGCCGCCGTCGTGTTTAGACCTGTGACAGCCACCATCACCAGATGAGTTTACCGCCCTTGCTCGTCAGGATAAAAGCGAGATAATCTCGCATCTTGTCTTTAATTTGCCACAAATCTATGTAGTTTTCATCCCATTTCACTAAAAAGTACTTAGTTCATTGATTTTTCATATGTTGACCAAGTCAGGAATAATCCATAATCTTGACAATGTCATCTTTAAACTGTTTTCAAATAGAATAATATAAATTATATTTTGAGGTTCATTTCACATTTCTGGCCTCTCCCCTCAAAATAAATGGTCATCATCGTCAATTGCTTAATTTTGCGTTGGAAAGAAGGAAATTTGTAAGAGTGGAAGCTCTGATATTTCGTTAAACCAGACATGGCATATTAATTTTAAGAACTCAACACTCAAAACCTAGTTTAAACCAAGTTTTTAGTTAAATCCGACAAGATATTGATTTGGCTAAACTCTTTAAGCTGACTAGGTTTTTAGTGACCTGACCAAGCCTAGCCAGATCAATGCCAAGACATTGTTATTTTAGTAGACTTTGACAACCATGTTACCACCTTCAATGTGGTCAGTATCAATTGAAATGGGCAAAGATGCTTTCCCGAAGATAAACTTTTTTGAAGTTGATATAGCTTATGATTACGATCATGAACCTCCGAAGAGTATATATGGAGCTTATGATACATTCCAAAACCGAAATATTTCGTTCCAATTAAAAAAATGAAACAATAACCGAAGCGCAGTAAGTGATAACTTTGATATATACGGGAACAGAAAATTAAACTTTGAAGCTTGAGTTTTGGACAAAGAAGAATGATGACTGTTGGACAAGGCTATTTATATGTAGCTCTCCAATGGAATTGGAATGATGATCAGGAAATTATAATCCTCGTAATGAAATTCGAGGATCGATTTACAGACCACCTGTAATTGTATTTCCCCTTGACCCGGAAATCAAATACGATTTCAATAGATGGATCTCCATTAGTACCGGACATCGGGTTGCAAACGATGATGAAAGCCAGAAGAAGAAGTCTTGCTGAGAACAATTAATGGATTGGAAGAACAGTACAGTTTGGGGTGGTCAGCTGGGTGAGCAGTTTTTGCCTGACCAGTTATATATGGAGCCTGCTGGTATTGCTGAGCATGAGAGATTATTTGATGACAGGACCCTTCCAAGGGCTCCAACAGATCATAAAACAAGCTTGAGAATAGAGTTTTGATGGTCAGTATAGTTGCAGTCTCTGTTCTTGCATATCCAGTCTTCTAATCATAGTGGAGCTAAGCCAATGGAAAACTCTGATGATCCAATTAGGAAGCAGATATGGTCTTTCCAGGTCCAAAACGAACTGAAGGTTTTCTTGTGGAGAGCTTCATACGACAGTCCAGCTGTGGGTACAAATATCCATAGAAGGATAGCATGATGTAGAACAAGTAGCGGATGCCTACATGTTGAAGAGAGAATATCCTAAATTCAAGAGCAATCGAATTCCAGTATTTCAGGCGTCGAAGTCGGAATGAAACGAAACTTGCACAGTTAATGCATTTCGGCGAGACCATCAGAGCATACTGTTTTTTTAGCATACATTTTTTTAGCTGAATTCCGTCATTTAGACCCTGAAATCATCGTTTTGCCATTACAGGAAGGTTTCGTTTTAGCCATAACTTTTGATTTCCAAGTCTAAATCGATTTCCCTCAATTCTGACTTTCTTAAGGATTTTTAGCAGTTTTAATTTCCGCAATTATTTCAGCTCAATTTTCTGTATCCCAACACAGGAGGCAATGTTCAGAGTCTTCAGAGGAGACAGAGCCTAGATTCTCCTAATCATTGATGCATTATATTCTGAAGAACCTTGAACTACCATTGAATACAGTTAATTTTCAACATGGGCTTAGAAAGCGAGCAAGAGCTGAGAACTTCAGACACAGAAAGGGCAAAAGGAAGTGCACATCCTAATATATAAAACAGTTTAAACTTGATTATGCATGTCGAATCACATAACGATTCAGATACATTCAGTGGATAGTCAGGACTGCATCTTTGGAGAATTCATGCAGTTTTTGATCAACTTTTTCACGTTCTCCTTCATCCCATGACTGCCTCGAACCAGAACAATATTTCCCTACTGGATTGATGACCCACCGCTATAGGGAAATAGCATGTTTCAACAAATAAATGGCGAATTCATTCTGGTTTAAGGTGTCATAAAATCCACCAATTTCAACAATACACTTGCTTTTACAGCATCCCTCAGTGTCAGATGCCTGATAATTTGATATATAAAATCATCTGGCAGCTTGCTTATTACATCCCTTCCATTCTTGTGGTACTAAACACAACAAAGATGAAAAAAAATGGTAAATAGAAAATATCTTCTAAAAATAAACATCAAATTATACGTAAATCTTAAACATCTTCACTGATTCCTATCAAGAACAGATCTTCTGTTTTCGGTATTTGCGACTGAATTTGAAAGTTCTTGCCACATCTGTATTGCATACTAAAACATGACCATCTAAGATTTCTGACGGGAAACTAAAAGGGAAATGACTTCCAATGACTTACCTTGGCAGCTGAAGTTGAGCCCTCTTTTAAGTTTTAACAACGTGGATGGCTGATGCATTGTTGACAAGAAAGAAGCCTTTCTAGTGTAATTTAGCCTCAAAACACACTGAAGTTCCACATTATACAGCTATGCTGTGCTTCCACTGAGATTTAGAACAACATTGTAGGGATCCATCAGTTACTCCTTGGTAATGAGAATGTGGAAATTAAAACATTTAATTTGTGTTATGTGTAATAGATGCAATCTTGTACTTGGTAGATATATAGCTGCTTTTGTCAAGTGCGTTTCTGCTGTCAATTTTACTTATTTGGTTAAGTAGGTTTGTCCTTCCTTTTTCATCAATGAAAATGTTTCCTCTGATGTCCAAAAATGAACACCAGCATGTTACCTCTGAAAAAGCATCTTCAATACTGCTCACAGAAATCACCAAAGCCCAAGTATTCACAAGGGCCAGCAAAAATGAACTGCAGCATGTTGCAGAAATAACCCTATTATGCTGCCATGGAAACATTGAATTAGTGATGACACTAGCTATGTGACAATAACTTTCTCTCCCACATGTACTTCCTAAGATTTCTTTTTTGAATCTAATATTTCTTTTTGATGGCTAATACTTGTTTTTCGAGTATTATTTGCACTGATTTAACTTTTTCTTAGAATCTCATTTGGTGATGGTTATCTGGGACATGATGATTATGTCATGGTAAGTACAATTGTATGAGAGAGCGCTCAATGTAGTGGGGGAATGATCACAAACCAATAGCTGAAATTTTCAAAGAAGAAGAAGAAGAAGAGGAAGAATTTTCAAAAGAAGAAGATGTCACCTCGTCACATGTCATCAGGAAAAGATATTGGATGACGCATCTTCATCCTCAACTTGTAAATTTCCAAGTGGCTTTCAAGTGTTAATGGCTAAAACCATTACACCTATTTATTCATAGGTTTATATATAACTTGCTAGTCAACAATGTTTTTCATTTTGTTTATTCACCAGGCATATTCGGACAACATGGAGTGTATATGTACAAGGATTTATTCTCTTTATCTTGATTTCATTTTCATATAATTTGCTGTATATATTTCAAAACGCCTATCTTGATTTGAATAATTATATATATAAAAAATAATATATAAGAAATATTATCATCGTATACAAAAACGAATAAAAGAGAATCAATCCATTCGACAAGGATCAAGGTCATGGATCAGATGCTGAGTCTATTCCTGTGCGAAACGCGTTTTTCTGCTATAATATCTCGACCGAGTTTACGCTTACGACATAAACAGGAAATCAACTCAGTCGGTCAGAATCTTCTAGACCCACACGGTTGGCATAAACTCTTTCCCTTCTCCCCCTCCTTTCCCTCCCCTTTCTCCCCATGCTTTCTCCATCTTTCCAGACATCTCACGCATCTCGCTCTAAGTTTTCTCTATAAAGCACCCAAACCCTTGTTCCCTTTTCTAGAAATTAAAATCGACAGCCAGCCAGGAATCATCGATCAAGGAGGAGGTTTCAATCAAGAAAGGAGAAGATGTGTTTGGTATTTGTGTGCGACGAGGATGAGAGGGTGGTGGCAAGGCAGCCGGCGCCTGGAGCCTGTCCATATTGTGGAGGGATGATTCAAGCCATGGATGTTGAGAGCCAGTGGAGGTTTTGCTTCGTGCCTTTGTACTTCAAGACCAAGAGGAGATTTTATTGCACTATCTGTGCAAGAAAATTAGTGGCCCAGTAGTAAAAATTAAGGATCTTCTGATTATCCAGATAATGTTCTTTCTTTTTGTATCAATATATAGACAGATATAGCAGCTAAGTACGTTTTCTTCCTATTACACTTTCAATTTTTTCAATTTTTCCTTGTTCTGTGACTAAAGGATTGGCAGCTCAGACGCATGTAGCCGTAGTTTTCTTCTAGAAAAGATGTATTTAGCAATGATTTTGAGGTTCATATTCGAGCTTGATCGATGACATACTGAATCAGACCTTGAAAAATACTCGATCGATTTGTAGAACAAGGAGATCGAAATCCCTTGTGAGTCTTCCTGATCTGAGGTGTGAGAATTTTCTGGGATCGGGCAGGAATTGCCCCCTTGCAAGGCTCGAAGAATCATATCTGTGCACGCAGAGGGCTCATTTTGTATACTGATGAAGAGAGGTTTTGACCAGCTATGCAAATTCCTTTTATCATCATGTTTTTAATTGAGTTTTTATTTTTATTTTCTTGTTTTCAATCGAGTTTTTTTTGTTAAATTTCTTGATACTAATTCTATTTTGAAAATATTTTTTAGAAAATAAATTAATTTTTCATATTTAATGTTGTGAGTGTTGTTGAGATTGTTTTTAAAAATTGATTTTTTATTTATTTTTAAAATTATTTTAATATTAACATGTAAAAATAATTAATTTAAAATAAAAATATTTTTTTTAAAAGCCAAACAATATCTTAAAAGACACAAATTATGTCAGCATTTTTACATTAGCCAAATAATATCTAGGAGACACAAGATGTATCAATATTGTTGTGATCATTATTTACATTTTCTATTGGTACGGAATATTTTAGTTTGTCGAATATTGTTCGATGTGTTGTTTAGGTTATCATTGTGTATATATATATGTGTGTGTGTGTGTGTGAAAAATTAAAATATTAATTTAACAAGCATAATTAAAATTCAAGATAAATTAACTTTAAATTATACAATATAAACATAAAATCAAACAAACATAATCTCAAAATTAGATACACAATCACAAGTTAATCAAAATAAAGAGGATTTTAAGGCCGGAACGACACACCCGAAACGATACCAAGACATTCCGATCGGTATTTCCGGAACGGACTGGAATTAAAACCGAGACGAAAACAATGTTGTTTTATCTCAATTTTTTAATATCACGGAATATTTCGCCCGTTCTGTCCGGAACAGAATGGAACGGTATTGGTAACCCTGAGAAAACTACCAAAATAAAATTTTCATAAAAATAAAGATATGTTAGATAGAATGATGTCATATTTCCCCCTCCATATGATAAAGTATCGTGCCTAATTTCCACAATAAGTAAAAGTAATCAAATTCTCCTTTTTTAAAAAATTAAATCCTTATTATCCCTGTTATAAAATAAAACCCAAACTGTAATCCCCATAGTGGTTTAATTATTAAATAATGGAACATTTATGCTAAAAACTAAAATTAAATACGAACTTATTACCAACAAAATACTTTTCTTTCATGGTTCAAAATAATAAATTTGAAAATGATAATAATTTAAATCATGCTAGAATCAATTATAAATCTTGGTGATTTAATTTAGAAATTCATTAATAATCGAGTAACTTTTAATTTAATAATTGATAAATCATTTATTTTAATATAAGATATTCATAATTTTTCGAGTTATGTCTCCAATAAGAACATGCAGTCAATCCAGCATCCAATATAATAACTGCACATTCGTATTACTACATGCACTCATTAAACAATAAAATTAATTCTAATTTAGTCTCTATAATTTATTTAAACTATATAATAAATTATAAAAACAATCAGATAGTTTATAAACTAACTCGAGCTATTCTCAATTCAATAATTGTTTTTCTTAAAATACCTTCTATCCCCAACTAGATCTTCATACCTGACCAAGCTCTCTGTTCTTCCATTTATTTATCAAAATCAAACTAATTAAATGATAAATATATTTAAACCTAAGGATGAACAAGATTTTCACAAATAACTAGAATTATTAGCCTTTGTGCCTGCATTTCTTTTTCATCATCATTTTTATTATTGAAAAATAAAAATCATGAACTTGATTTGAAAAATAAAATTAAAAACTTTGATAAAAAAAACTAAGAAAAACAATAAAAAAGACCCTAGTTGAAATAATAATTTAAAAAATTTAAAAATCAATAATAATTTAATTATCTTATAAAAAATATCAAAATAACCATGGTTTAAATAAAACATATTTACACTATTGGGGTGAATAAAAAAAAATAAAAAAAACTTGTTTTTTAACATTCATAATGTACTTTTTTTATTTTATTTTAAGAAAAACACAAGATGAAGTTACAAGAAAACCATTAACTTAAAAAATTACACTACAAGTCCTCCACTTCCCCCTCTTATGTTGCCTGGCTTGTTATATGAATACGAACACAAGGGCTGGATCTGATCCGACTCAGTTTCAAATAATCTCTCTCTCCTTCTAACTAGTTTCGAATCAGTTTGTAGTTTCAATTTCACGCAAATCTCTCACTTCGTTGGATCTCATCGTCACACGGTTCGTTCTCTCTCACTCTCTATTCCTCTTTCGAGAAAATGAATGTCAGTGCCCAAACAAATTAACGTTTTTAATGATTATTACTATCGTTTATGCCTCCTCGATCTGGTTCATCTTTAGCTTTTGATTTTTTTTCCTGATCTGAATAGACTATTGAATGCAACGATGTATCGTCTGATTTTGACTTTGCATTTCGGTTTCTGTCTGAGTAGATTATTCATTGGCTCACAATAGAACGTGGCGACGTATCGTCTGATTATGGCTTTGCATTTAGGTTTCTGATCTGAATTCAGACTAAGCAGATCTGCAATGTGTTTTTCTAATTAATTATTAGATCTAATTTTGATTTTTGAGTAATCTAGCTAGTTAGTTGAACAAAATGATTTTATGCTAATTAGAGATTTGGTTACAATTTCGTGTGACAGATCTATAATGGAGGTAAAAGTTGGTGAGTGATTTGGTGATTTAGGACCGCTAGTGAAAATAGCAGGGTGTAATTAAGAATTCTGTCTTAGAACCTTTGTTTTGTCCAGTTAGTGATCTCATCGTTTACTGTTTGAGATTTGAAGAAGTTACAATGATAATGCTGTTTAATTTCAATGTTTAATTATGGTGTTATTTTCTTGCTAATTACAAAGTAGGTTTCCTGCTGATTGAAATTACTGTGTCAAGGAAAACTTTATTGTGCGATCTGTGATGTAGGTAGAAAATTTTGGTCAGTGTGCTAAAGCTATTAGAAAGTATTGGTCATGATCTGTAGAGTAGTTGGAAATGGTAGGGTGCTGTTAAGAATTGGTGGTCTGTTGGCTTAAGCATATGAATTAGAGAAACTAAATGCATATATCATGATTTATAGACAAAGCCAATCCCAGGGAACAGTGAAGCTCCTTACATTTTGTTTTTCACTGTCTGCACTTTTTTATTTTTCACTTTCTGCACTGTTTTGTTTTTCACAGTCCATATTTTTTTCCACTTGCCTGTATATCTTATATTGAATTCAATTAACATGATTTTGGTGTATACCAGGAAATAAAAAAGAGATGGAGAAGTCTTGCACTCTTCTTGTGCATTTTGATAAAGGAACCCCAGCTATAGCTACGGAGATCAAAGAAGCCCTTGAAGGCAGTGATGTGTCAGCAAAGATTGATGCCATGAAGAAGGCAATTAGTCTTCTATTGAATGGGGAAACCTTACCACAGCTGTTTATCACCATAGTCAGATATGTCCTTCCATCAGAAGACCACACGGTCCAGAAACTTTTGCTTTTGTATCTGGAGATTATTGACAAGAAGGACCAGAAGGGTAGGGTGTTACCAGAGATGATTCTCATTTGCCAAAACCTGAGGAACAATCTGCAGCATCCCAATGAATACATTCGAGGTGTGACACTGAGGTTTCTCTGTCGATTGAATGAGACAGAAATAATTGAACCCCTTATCCCTTCAGTCCTCCAGAATCTTGAGCACCGGCATCCATTCATCAGGAGGAATGCTATCTTAGCTGTGATGGCCATTTATAAGCTTCCTCATGGCGACCAACTTTTGGTTGATGCTCCTGAAATGATCGAGAAGGTTCTGTCAACAGAGCAGGATCAGTCATCAAAGAGGAATGCTTTTCTCATGCTATTTAACTGTGATCAAGATCGGGCCATTAATTGCCTCTTGACCAATGTTGATAAGGTATCTGAATGGGGTGAACTGCTGCAGATGGTTGTCCTAGAGTTGATTCGAAAGGTGTGCAGAACAAACCGGGGAGAGAAGGGAAAATACATTAAGATCATTATATCATTGCTGAATGCCCCTTCTAATGCAGTTATTTACGAGTGTGCTGGGACACTTGTTTCTCTGTCATCTGCACCTACTGCTATTAGAGCTGCTGCCAACACCTATTGCCAGCTTCTTCTCTCTCAGAGTGACAACAACGTGAAGCTTATTGTTCTCGATCGTCTGAATGAGCTCAAGTCTTCTCATAGAGAGATCATGGTTGACAGGATAATGGATGTGCTTAGGGCACTTTCCAGCCCGAATCTGGACATTCAGAGAAAGACTCTAGATATTGTCCTTGAGTTGATCACCCCAAGGAACATCAACGAGGTTGTTCTCATGTTGAAGAAGGAAGTTATGAAGACTCAAAATGGAGAGCTTGAGAAGAATGGCGAGTACAGGCAGATGCTCATCCAAGCCATCCATTCCTGTGCCGTCAAGTTCCCAGAAGTGGCAAGCACAGTGGTTCATCTGTTGATGGACTTCCTGGGTGACAGTAATGTTGCTTCAGCTATTGATGTGGCAATATTTGTCCGGGAGATAATTGAGACAAATCCGAAACTGAGGGTTTCAATTATAACAAGACTGTTGGACACTTTCTACCAGATACGAGCTGCAAGGGTTTGCTGCTGTGCTCTCTGGATTATTGGTGAATATTGCCTGTCCCTTTCTGAAGTTGAAAGTGGCATTGCAACCATCAAGCAATGCCTGGGAGAGCTACCATTTTATTCAATTTCAGAAGAAGGGGAAGCACCCACTGATGCTTCTAAGAACTCTCAACAACCAAGTTCTGTTACCGTTTCTTCTAGAAGACCTGCCATTCTTTCTGATGGGACTTATGCAACACAGAGTGCTGCTTCTGAAACTGCCTTTTCGCCTCCAACCATTGTTCAGGGTTCATTGGCTGCTGGGAACTTGAGATCCCTTCTTCTGACTGGTGATTTTTTCCTTGGAGCAGTTGTGGCATGCACTTTGACAAAGCTTGTTCTGAGATTGGAAGAGGTGCAGCCTTCCAGGGTTGAAGTAAACAAAGTATCCACACAGGCATTGTTGATCATGGTCTCTATGATACAACTTGGGCAATCACCAGTCCTGTCACACCCAATTGATTGTGACTCTTATGATAGGATTGTCCTTTGTGTAAGGTTACTATGCAGTACAGGTGACGAGGTCAGGAAGATATGGCTGCAGTCTTGCCGTCAGAGTTTCGTCAAAATGCTTTCAGAGAAACAGCTGAGGGAAACTGAGGAACTAAAGGCAAAGGCTCAGGTTTCTTACGCACAGCCAGATGACCTCATTGATTTCTACCATTTAAAGAGTAGAAAGGTAAGAAATATTTGAAATTTTTAGTTTTTGACGAGGAGTTTGCTCGGAACCACTGCTAATTTTGGTTATTAGTATGTGTCACTATCATTGATACATTCACTAATAGTGACTTGTGAAAAGGTGACTTTAATATTTGTTTTTGAGCTATGCTGCATTTCCCCCTAATAACTCAGCTTCTGCATATCTTACATAACTTACTGATTTTGTGAACTGTCTTTTTAAAAGCTACTTGTTTACTCGTCTCACTCCTTGAGAGTCGGATCTGCTTGATGGAATCTGAAAGGGTCATTTTTTCTTCTTCTTCTTCTGATCTGAATCTGATCTGACCTGACTGACTCTGATCTGAAAGGGTCATTTGCTTTTAGATTGATTCAGTTTTAGGCTTTACAATTTTTTTCTAGTAAAGATTTGATGCTGGTGAATGTTTCTGGCTATGATGTTTTCTATGTCAAGTTGATATTTTCTTCATGTTTCAATGGCCTGTTCTCTTAAGTTCATTAGTTGAATGTCTAAACATTGCTTGATATCAGATGCTGTGAATTGATATCACAGTGAGTTTCAGTTTCGTAGTAAAATACTCACATTAAGTGTATGTGATATCATCAAAATTCCAGGGTATGAGTCAGCTGGAGTTGGAAGATGAAGTTCAAGATGATTTGAAGCGAGCAACTGGGGAGTTCATCAAGGATGGAGATGATGCGAATAAGCTTAACCGTGTCCTTCAGCTCACAGGATTTAGTGACCCTGTTTATGCTGAAGCTTATGTGACAGTTCATCACTATGACATTGTGCTTGATGTCACAGTGATCAACAGGACAACAGAAACCCTCCAGAATTTGTGTTTGGAGCTTGCCACAATGGGTGATCTGAAACTGGTGGAGCGACCCCAGAACTACACTCTAGCTCCTGAGTCTAGTAGGCAGATAAAGGCCAACATCAAGGTGTCCTCAACAGAGACAGGAGTGATTTTTGGCAATATTGTGTACGAGGCATCCAACGTACTTGAACGGACAGTTGTTGTCCTCAACGACATCCATATTGATATCATGGATTACATCTCTCCTGCGGTTTGCACAGATTCAGCTTTCAGATCAATGTGGGCAGAGTTTGAATGGGAAAACAAGGTACCCCTAGCATTCCCTTTGACTTATTTATTTCTGTGATTTGTGTTACATGCCTCCTGCAATGATACAAGACTTTTCAAACTTCACTGGCATCATCGAGCAAGGATATAAGCCTAACTTGTTTTAGTTACTGGGACAGGACTGGAGGGACAATTTGAATTTCTAAACGGTATCATTCAGTTTATACCGTGAATGACACTTGAACTGTGGCTTGATGTGAAGCCGTCATTGTTATTTGCAGCAATGCAAAAACCTAGGTTATTTTCATTATTAGTTTTCCCCTTTCTTTCTTCTGTTTTTCAGTCGAGAAAATTGTTTCTTGGCTGGCTTCAATCTAAACTATCGTCTTTTGCAAATTCTGTCGGTTGAAGTATCCTTTTTTTCTTTGTTGTCTTTGATATTGTAATTTGTCTGAATTCTGGTTATGGTGGACGTGTCTTCATTTGATCTCCACTTCCTCCTTGCACTCCGCTGTTAAACTGTCTTCTTATTCTGATAGACCCCTGCAATCTTTTCTTATACATCCATTAGGACAGTGCTTAACATATTATAATTTCTAATTATATGCCTGCTTTTAACGTGTTCCAGGTCGCTGTGAACACAATAATCCAAAGCGAGAAGGATTTTCTGGACCACATCATCAAGTCTACCAATATGAAGTGTCTCACTGCACCGTGAGTTATTTCTACCAATATGAACTGACTCTTTGACTGATCCGATGTCCTTCCGGTGGTATTTGACAGAAGCGCTCTTTTTGTTGGTTGAATTTCAGGTCCGCACTAGACGGTGACTGTGGTTTCTTGGCTGCAAATCTGTATGCCAAGAGTGTTTTTGGTGAGGACGCTCTTGTCAATGTGAGCATCGAGAAGCAATTGGATGGGAAGCTTAGTGGGTACATCCGGATAAGGAGCAAGACCCAGGGAATAGCCCTCAGCTTAGGGGATAAGATCACTCTCAAGCAGAAGGGAGGCAGTTGATGCCGAGCACGGTTTATCCTTTTCTATTCAGACCTGTAGCCATTTTTATTTTTACTTTTCTTTTTTTTATATAAAAAAAAAGCCATATTTCTCTTGGCGCTTTTTACATTTGAGTTGTAGAGGAGGAGGAGCACTCAATATCGGTCAACTTTTTTGTTTTGGTTATGTAATCATGGATTTGGTGGAACTATGTGATGAGAGGGTACATAATGGCCGCCCTGATAGCAGGAACTGTTGTTAATCAAGAAATAACGGATGCAAATTATATTTTAGAAAAAAAAAGCTGCTTCTGCTCCTTCAATTACCCTGAACTTGATTTAATTGTGCTGAAATGTCACTGCAGCAAATACATGTATATATAATATTAATTTTAACAGTTTTCCTACTAGTTGATGACACTCAAATATCCAAATAAATAGAAGCTTCTCCCTTCCTTTCACTTGTCAGGCAATTCTGTCTCCATAATTCCCGTTTCTAGAATCCCCAAAAAATGGTCTCCAGCACCTCTTTCGCTCGATGGAGTCGAAGAGAAATGGAAATGCTGTCCACAAGAAACCTGTGGGTTTTAGTTGAAATGACCTGATGAGAATGACACTGAAAGCTATCGGCGTTGTTCATCCTGCTGACGTGGCATGCGAGTTCTAACATCGGACCTCTGCTAAGCTGATAGTGTGGTGTGGATATTTCTAGTTCTGAATACGATTGCTTGCCAACCACTCGGAGTGTCCAAGTTCTTTTATTAGATCTTACAGTCTACAATCTACATGCTTCATTTCCTGCGTGCCAAGATAAACTCGACAGACAGATTTTTCAGGACCTATTGGAAACGAATACGTGGCCACATATTATTTGCCAATTGTCTATATTCTCGTTCCACCATCTTCTTCTTCGTGCTTCTTTTATACTCACTTGGTCACTTCTTTCCTTCTTTTCTGCTCATTCCACGAGTTAAATAGCCCCTTGAGCCTCAAGCTGGCCTTAATTGCCAAAACAAAACAAAACAAAAATAGCATCTCCGTGGCAGCTTGGAATGACGCAGAGCAGAACTATTTTGATCATCTTACAATTCCGGACCGGAGGTAACAAGATGAGTTGCAAGGGCCAGCTCCAAATGTTTTGTGCACAGCTCCATATGCTTTATTATAGGCAAATCCATGAATGTATAAATTCCAAGGATTTCAACTCTCTGCTTCCACCCCTTCCTTCCTGCAGCACATCAGCATACAGGACCATTGCCCCTGTCAACAATGTCTCCCTCCAACAAGCTGATGGCTCTGGGGCTCTGCATGCTGATGGTATGCACTCTTTTTGCAGGAAATGCAGAGGCGACTAAATACATTGGTTATGGAGCTATCGGTAGAGGTGATCACGAACCTGAGTGTGGACCGAAAGATCCATGCTTCAAACCACCTGGAAATTGGTACCATAGAGGTTGCGAGGCAATTTATATGTGTCGTGGTGGTGGGAGGAAGGTGCTGCAACAAGACAGCATATAACCAAGTAATTGACAATGTCCTATGAATGTATCGTGTTCATGGATCGAGACTCACTCATGTTCTTGTGAAAATCTCAGCCCTTCATGTGTCTTACATCGTAACTCGGAATTGTTTTCTTAATGGCTTGTGTGTATTCTTTGAAGATTTTCTTACTCGTTGATCTTTCTTAATACTTAGCAGCATTACTTCTAAGATAAACCTATGCTATCTGGAGGAGACTGCAGATTTAGCAGTGAAGCCACCGAAATTTGGTGATGCAGCATACCGCATATCAAGCGAACAAATTAATGGCAAATTGGCACAGAAATGTTTTGAAGTTTTTGGATTGAGATAATTAATGCTAAATAAAAAGAACTTCAAGTAAGATTCTAGGCAAGATTTCATTTCGTACCATTTAATTAATCGAAGGCAAATAATTAAACCTCTTGCAAGTTATATAATCAAGCTACTTGAAAGCATCGATCCAGCTTTTCTTTTCCGCTTCTCTTGCTCCCTCAAGATCGATGGCTTGATCCTTTCCATGTCAGGAAAACATCTGCATACAGCTTGATGACCAGGCGCATCCACTGAAACCAGGCTTTCCACGTAATTATGAGTTTCGAAGTATATAAACTCTTCACATGTCGAAACCACACTTGAGTTTTGGGTCGAGGGATCGTACAATTGCAAAATATCGTAGAATAATTCGGTAGAATAATCACTCAATATGATTTCTTTATCGTTCAGAAACCCCAGAGGCATCATGGTCATGATTTTGGGCAAAGGTCTACACACGAATAGTTTGGTCCAGCAGTGCTCATTCTTCATCAATGTCCATATCTCAAGCTCGAAAGTTGTTACCTCATCCCTGTAGACGCCCATAGCAAGCAATTCTTTGTACTCCATAAGGTTCATGTTTCTGCCACAGGCATTATCGTATGGTAGACCATCTTCAATCTTTGAGAAGACATCATTAGCCATATCGAATCTGAGAATAGAGGGTACCTTTCGAGGTTCCCTGGATGTGCCCTGAACAATATTCTCCTCCTCTCGGAAAATCAAATCATACCAAATTCCTTGAACCACCACTGAAATCCTAGGACCAAGATAGCTTCGACTGACAGTAACTCCCTCAACTTCTTTCCAAGAATCTGTGCTCAGTGTGTAAACCACGGCTCTGAGATAGAGATGGCCCTCAAACGATGCGTCATCAACGATTAGCAATTTGTAGTCATTTATTTCGGGAACAAAACCAAACCCAAAAGTACGAGGAGTGTTATTACCTAGTTCTGGGGGAAAGAGCAGGAGCCGATGTTTTCCTGTTGCTAGATTCCATAAAAAATAATCAACATTATGTGTTTTTTTTACGTACACACATAACAAACCATTACTGGAACCGATGCCGCGACAGTTGACAGCATTATTCATCGGCGACGATGGTAGGTTTCGATGCTCAAGTTTACCTGTTGCACCAGCTTCAAGCATTGATATGCCATAGTTTTCTCCGAACCAGGTATTCGTAAGCATGATAGAGTGTTTTGGACGATGTTTGCAGTGTGCGAGAATAAAGTTGGAGCTTGTAATCAGAGCCAGCCAGCGTTTACATACAGCCTGGAATCGAAGCAAGGATTGCACTGGCAATCTTAACAGAGTTTCTCTAATCATATCTTCAGGTAGACAGGAGCCGGCAGCCATGATTGCGGGTCCAGCCTAACTCTTTATTCAAGAAAGAGAGAAGGGTCGCTGGAAGAAGGAAACTATGCAGCTACTATTTTGTGTTGTAAGGCTGTTTTTAGGGTTTTTGTTTTCTTTCTTTTTTTATATTTACTGAGAATTTATGAAAATAAATATTCTCATTGAATTTAAAATTGGAAAACTATTTAAAATAAAGGATTCCTAATTTGATACGGATATAAGTTGAACGTAATATTATCATGCTATTATAAAGTTTGTATCTGATAATAATAATAATAAATAAATAAAAACAGGAAGAATATCCCCCCTGCATCTTCATATTAGTACCGCAATTTAATTAAATATATAACAGAGTTATGAGCATGTAGTCTTTATATATATATATATATATTTTTTTCTACTTTAACAATTTCTTATATATATATATATATATAAATTGTTAAAAAGGGAAATTGGCGTTTCTTCTTCAGTGTCCATAACTCAAGATCGAAAATGGATTCTTGAATTTAAAATCATCATCGAAAGCACTCCTTTCCTTTGTATATGGAATAATTTTAGAATGAAAATTTTGTTTTTATTATCCTATTTTATTTATTTAGTTTTGAATAATTATTTTTAAATTAAATTTGTTATGGTGCATTGAATATTGTTTAAAAGTTTATTTTATTATTGAACTTGTGTCAATTAGCTACTCATTAACTCTTTCTATTGGAAAGTTTTCTTATGAGATATTTTATTTTTTATATCATTAACTTTTTAATTCATATAATTTAATTTTTTTAGTTGGAATTATTAATATATAATTAGTTTAAAAAACACATAATTTTATAATCCGAATTTACATATAAACATATCCACACTGTATTTTGCATGTGTATTCATGGCATCCTGGATTGAATGAATTGTAACTTAAATAGCAGGTTCAAAGCTCATGTAACAGTGTAATAGTTAGCAGCGTGCGGGAAAGAAAATACAAAATTGTTTATGAATCGGCAATATCATCACTTGCAAAGTTTCAACTTTTTAAAATACAACGCTACCACAGATTTAGGATAAGGCTTGGTAGCAAGACAAGTAGGAATGTTTTCTGGCTGTTCAATCCAGAGTTTATGAGCAATACCTCCAGCTTTGAGCTTCTCTGACAAGTTCAAGATCTGAGGTTCTCCTTTCACCTCCAGAGTAACCTGACATAAAAAAGGAAGACAGATCCTAAGTCCATGACTGATGATCCTCGTAAGCTTTCAACGTTGTGAGGTAAATGTATCAAATATTCATGTCCCCATTTCCCATTGAAACCATTTAAACATAATCTCCATCCTCAATATCAATAGCCCTCCCTTTCATTTTTTTCTTGGATTCGAGGAAACTCATCCCTCGCAAAATGTATTTTATAGATCCAGATGAGCGAATAAAATACCGGTTGTCTCAACCCTCCCTTAAAGTGAACAGACTTCCATGGCACAAGGCAAACTGGCATCATTCAATCCCCAGCAATACAATTCAAGGCATACATATCCAGCTAGCACATGTATTCAAATGCAGTGCAAGTTCTTAGGAGGCAGCCAACCTGAGAAATGGGCCTTGTTGATGCAATCCAGGACATGATACAGCAATTTCAAATGCTAAATACAAGAATCAACAAATACATTTCGAATAATAAAAGTTTGAAGTTTACATGAACAGACTCAATGGCAAGAGTAGGAATTCTAAATCATTTATTTGATTCATGTCAAATCCAACAGCCTTTACCTTATATTTATCTCCATCCGAACATTTTGACAAACTTCCTTGCTGGATATTTCCACTACCATAAGCCATAAATCTCCTCTATTTTTCTAATGTCGTCATCAAAATATCCAATTTCTCTACTAAGATTGAATAATAAACTGATAACCCATCATGACATTCATCTTTTTCTACCATCTCCAAGTTGAGAAACTTGTGAAAACCCAAAAAAAAAGAAGCCCACAAGGAAAATTGAAAAAGATATTACCTTGTGCATAGAATCGATATTTTCAGGGCTACAATACTGAAGAGTATGAGGATCCTCCTTGTGTGACCAAATGGAAGAAACAGAGGCATGGCATCCCTGTGTTACCACACTCCCCATCGGCCACGTGTCTATCAGGTCTCTCCTTAACACCACATACTGCACCAACACCTCGTCTGAATTCTCTGCTTTCTTTTCATCGTTTTGTGGATCAGGTTCTGACTCTGTGGTGGACCGGCTCATTGAGCTCGACCCGAGTTGAGTTAGTGACCGAGTTGTGACGCGGAAGGTGAAAGAGAGGTCACGAACCCTAATTTTGGATCTTGAAGGTGTGAGGTGACGGAGGGAGGGGATGAAACGACGTGGCGAAAGAAGAGTGGCCATTGGGAGATAATATGACTATCGGGAGTACCAAATCTCTATGATGCTTTGTGGGAGATGCTTACATCTGGCTCCGAAAACGATGGAGTTTGATTATGGGCTTATGGCTTTGTGAGCTAATTTGCATTAATTAACGCCCGTCCATAATTTGTATTAATTAAGGCCCATCAATAAGCACGTTATTTTTATTAAAAAAACAATTTATATATATATAGTTTGGTTTGAGATATAAGAAATTAAAAATATTAAATTATATCAATTTTCTTAAAATAAAATAAAATAAAAGGCAAAAAACCTAAACTCGACCCTTTGACAGGTCCCACGAGGTCTTAAAAAAGAATAAACAGGGTAGAAAAACCCCGAAATATAAGCTTGAGCGATCTAGGGAGAGAGATGCGCAGTTTTACATGCACTGTGCTAGCTATTACCAATTACCATGATTGATTAATTATTTATTTTTTCTTATTTCCAAATTTAATTCTTCCTGTTGCTCTCCATATAACTCGTAGATTTCCCCTCTCTTCTCATCTAGAAATAGTTGCCATTGATCGATCCTTCTCCGTCAACTTATTTGAAGGTTTTGTTTCATTTTCGTATCAATGGCAACTCTTTTGCGTAAACCACCATGTTTGATCTTCGTTTTACTTGCTGTAGCGTCAACCATGCAACCTTGTATCCACGTAGCTGCATCGGTTCCTTGCTATTTCATATTTGGCGATTCCTTGGTTGATAGTGGCAATAACAATAGACTCTCTACAAGTGCAAAAGTCAACTATCCACCTTACGGAATTGATTTTCCTGCTGGCCCAACAGGAAGGTTCACCAATGGAAAAACCTTAGCAGATATAATCAGTATGCTTAATTTGCCTGTATAATCTGTTATCATTTTGCATATATATATATATATATATGGTCTATATATGATGCTAATATCCCATGTTCTTCTTCTTCTGTAAATAATGTACAGCCGAACTCCTGGGTTTGAAAGATTATATTCAACCATTTGCCACAGCTACAGAATCAGAAATGATGTATGGTGTGAATTACGCATCTGGGTCCTCAGGGATCCGTGATGAGGCTGGAAGTAATTTGGTAATAAACATTTTTTTTCTTATTGGAGAAGGATTATGTATACTAACTGATGATCGTATGATGTATATATATTATCTTGGCAGGGTAGTCATGTTGGCTTCAATCAGCAATTGAACAACCACCAAGTTACAATATCCAGCTTGACTAAAACTCTAAATGATTCAACTTCATCTCACCTTAATCAATGTTTATATACTGTCGGAATAGGCAGCAATGATTATATAAACGATTACTTTCTGCCTTGCTCCGCAACGAGTACTCAGTATACTCCTGACGAGTTTGCAGGTGTTCTTATTGATCAATATTCTAAGCAAATCAGGGTGAGCTTTTCTAAGTTTTCAATTATTATTATTATTTTGTTTTTTCTTACAACATTCTGATGCATCGTGAAATTTAACACCGCTATGTTTACTGTTTCTCTAGACGTTGCACGATGCTGGAGCAAGAAAGATTGCCTTGTTTGGTTTAGGAGCAATTGGCTGCACTCCAAATTCAATTGTTTTATTTGGCAAGAATGGTAAATGTGCAGAGAACATTACTGGTGCAGTTCGGCTTTTCAATGGCAGGCTAAAATCTCTTGTTGATCAACTCATTAAGGAATTGACCGATTCGAAAGTTATTTATATCAATTCAATGGGAACGTTAGGAGGAAACCCTACTAAGCTTGGTACGTATTTGGTCTAAAATCTCCAGTCCTGTTGTTTTCGTTACTGTTAACCATTTATTCCTATACAAATTCTATGTTCTGTGGCTCGCAGGTTTCAAGGTCTTCAACTCCAGCTGCTGTCAGGTTAACAACGTTGGTCTCTGTAATCCAAGCTCAACTGCTTGTCCTAACAGGAACGAGTTCATATTCTGGGATAGTTTCCATCCTACAGAGGCTATGAATAAAATTACAGCAGAAAGGGCGTTCCACGCTGCAGACCCTTCTGATGCTTATCCGTTTGGTATCAGCCAATTAGTTGCTTAGTATTTTGGAAACATTGTGAGGATGTAGTTCGTTTTAATATGCTATGAACTCAGAAGTGGCAATCTGATATTTGAATTATGCTATTTAATATTCAAGATTTTATATTTACTCCATCTAATTAGCAGCCCAAACTCTCTGTGAAGCCAAATCAAGAACTCCTATCATTCATGCTGAACAGAACCATGCAAATTGAATAAAGGGAAAGCTCTTTATTCTGCTTCTTGAGAGCCAAGAGCTAAACTGGGAGAGTTGAACACATAAGAAAGTGATAAAGAGCAGAATTGGTTGATTAATCCTAAATAAATCCCTCATAACTCTCCTTTATTTGTCCTTAATTGTTGAAGATTGGTTGCCTTTTGTTTATAAGGTAAGATGTTTAGGAGAAACGATCGGGTTTGACGCTAAAATGGGGATTAATTTGGAGCTGATTTGGTGGAATTCAAATGAAGTGGAAATCCAACTCCATCCTTAGCCATGGATTGAAGGATTCACCGGGAGATTTGGGGTTGAAGAACGGGTACAGGTGGAGGAGCTGTGGGACTCTATGGAGGGAGTAACTTTTCATTACGGTGGGGGGGCTTCTCTTTCAGCAGATTTCGGCAACAGCCATGATCAGCGGCTGATTTTCCATTTATTCAATCAAAGAACTGTGGAGGCTTTGATTCAAGGCTATCCGAACTTGTGCGCTGTTGATTGGAATTGGTTTTGTGAGTTGTTCTTCATGCTGTCATTGATTTAACTTCTAAGAGCTAATTTAGGATTGATTTAGCGATAAGAGTGTGATTAGAGAGCTTGTTTTAATCTTCAATCTCTCATATAAATCATTGGAGCTTGTTAATGGTTTAAATCAATATCTAATCGAAGGAATACTTTCTATCAAGGATCAAATAACTTTAATCAAACCGAAACAATTAATTGATTGATATTCTTCAACCAGCATTCTTTGATCAGAAGAAACACAGAACTAGTTGAAAAGTTGATCACAGTGCTAGCAATTCCGATTCCCGTGCCTATTTAGGAGTGCGATTATGGTGGCTTTTGAAAGTGTTTATTATTTAGAAATGCATCAAAATGATGTTTTTTTTTATTTTTAAAAAATCATTTTTGATATCAGCACATTAAAATGATCTAAAAACACTAATTTTTTTTTAATTTAAAGTAAAAAATAAAAATAAAAATTTTCAATTTTTTCCATAAGTATTTTCCGATCGCAATGTCAAACAGCAATATATTCATTTTTTTTATTCGATAAAACTCTACTTCTCTGAAAACATATTTTAAGGGACCCATGTAAGCAAGTAAAACCATGATTATCCTAGATTTTTATAAAAATATAAATCCCAACTCAACTCAAAACCAGTAACATCTGTCCTTACTGCCGACATTATTGGAAAATATAAATTTTAAAGTATTTAAATAACTGAAAGTAAATTTTTTATATTGAAAGTATTCAACATTATTGCAAAATATAAATTTTAAAGCAAGAGGAGCTGGGGCTCCATCCATCGCGGAAGCTAGCATTTTGGCCGGTGACAAACACCTCGCAAAGTCGTCTAAATACATTTAAATATTTTAAATCAGCTAGATTTTTTATTTTATTTTATAAAATCAAGCATCAATCAATCACTAATATCAATGACAACTCAATATTTAATAATAAATAAGAAGAAAAAAGAAATTGAGAGGCCATACCATAACATATAAAAATTAGAAGAAAAAAAAAAGAAGAGGAAAGAGAAATATGGCCTGAATAAATAATATCCCTCCTCGCAGACTTTAGTGAAACACTATTTATTTATTTTTAGTTTTTTTTTTAATTGCACCAGTGAAGTTAAGAGTCAAGTCGTAAACACTGAAAAGTGTATTGCTTGAATCACGTTTATTCATCATGTACTGTAGGGTATTTATACAGCAGAACCTTTTACAAATCAGGAGAATATTGTTACAACAATAACAGAGGTGAGAATGGTGATCCCTAACAATATGTAACCGATTCCTGACACCTTGAGCAGAGGAGGAATTATTGAATAATAAACTAAATACAAGAATTGATATATTTACAGCTGGAATGTCTCTTAACATGCCCCCTCAAGATGGATGGTTGTTCAACAATCCAATCTTGTCTTTTAAAAACAGAAGCCTTTGCCGAGATAATGGTTTTGTTAAGGCATCAGCCAGTTGATCTTGTGATGAAACATGAGAAACACGTAGTGCTCCAGATTGAACCTTTTCTCTGATAAAGTGAAAATCAATTGCAATGTGTTTCATCCTAGAATGAAATATAGGATTTGAACATAGCTGTGCAGCACCAAGATTATCGCAATAGACAACTGGAGGAATTGTAACTGGACAATGTAGTTCAGACAGTAAGGAGCTAACCCAGCTCAATTCAGCTGCTGTGTCAGCCACTGATCTGTATTCTGCCTCAGTAGATGATCGTGCAATGGTCCTTTGTTTCTTTGAGGACCAAGAGATTGGATTTCGTCCAAGGTAGACAATATACGCACTGGTTGACGATAGATCATCCTTGTTGCCCCCCCAGTCTGCATCAGAGTAGGCATGAACCGTGAGAGGTGAGTGATGATGAAGAAGGAGACTGTCATGAAGTGTGCCTGACAAGTATCGAAGGAGACGTTTCACAAGCTGCCAATGAACATCAGTAGGCTTATGCATGAACTGAGGAAGTTTATTTACGGCAAAACAGATATCTGGACTTGTGAGAGCAAGATACTGAAGACTTCCAACTGTGGCACGAAATTCTGAAGGATCAGATAAGGGTTCACCATCGACCAAGCTAGGTCGATAACCGGTGGTAGTGGAGTAGAGGTGGGCTTGGCAGCAGTCATATTGGTTCTGTGAAGTAAGTCCAGAATGTATCTTTGCTGAGAGAGAATTAAGCCTTTGGAGTGAGGCCGAACTTCCACACCCAAGAAATAAGTTAATGCACCCATATCCTTCAATGAGAACCTGTTAGCTAAGCAAGAAATAAACTCATTTACAGCAGCCTCATCATTTCCTGTTACAATGATGTCATCAACATAGACAAGTAGGTAAATAAGAGAGGTATGCTGTTGAAATATAAAAAGAGAAGTGTCTGCTAGAGAGTTTCGAAATCCAATTGTGAGCAGAAATTGTTTGAGTTCCTAATACCACGCCCTTGGGGCTTGCTTTAAACCGTAGATGGCTTTGCGAAGTTTACAAATGAAGCCTGGATTAGTGATATCAACAAAGCCTGGTGGTTGGACCATGTAAACATCATCATGCAACGTACCTTGAAGAAAGGCATTGTTGATGTCAAGTTGTCTGAGTTTCCAACCACGACTAACAGCAATACTTAGAACAAGGCGAACAGTTGTGTGCTTGACTACGGGACTGAATGTCTCATGGTAGTCAAGACCAGGTCTTTGGCTGAAACCTTTAGCCACGAACCTGGCTTTATAGCGAGCAATAGTCCCATCAACATTTTGCTTGAGGCGGAAAATCCATTTGCAGCCCACTATATTGGCAGCAGCATGAGAATGAACCAATGACCAAGTGTCATTTTTAAGTAAGGCAGCATACTCCTCCTGCATAGCCAGACGCCAGTTGGGGTCTTTTAAGGCTTGAGTAACTGTGGAAGGTTCAAATTGTGGTGATGAACACAGCTGTGTATGATAGGAAAATTTATGTAAAGGCTTGGATATATTGTTCTTTGATCTTGTAATCATAGGATGGGGCACATGTTTTGGAAGTGGTGGAGATGAGCTGGACATGGGGGGGTCAAGTGGATGAGTATCAGTGGAATCCGTTGAGGTGGTAGATAAGGTATGTGGTTGGGTGAGTTGCACAGGTGATGTGGAGGAGTCTATAGTCAGGGGTGATGTGCATTGCACATCTTGATGATCAGGGGGAACCGCAGGGACAGATGCAGATGGCTGGGATAGAGACACAGAGGGAACTAAGACAGGTGGTGACCATATGTGTGTGTTAGTGGACAGAGGAGTAGACTCTTGTTTGGACAATTTTGTATAAGGAAAACTTGATTCATCAAAGGTGACGTGTCTGGAGACAAAGACTTTGGAAGATGCAGGATCAAAGCATAAATATGCACTCTGTGATAGAGAATAACCAATAAATATGCATGGCTTGGAACGTTGTTCAAGCTTATGATTGGCATAAGGGCACAGCCAAGGAAAACACAAACAACCAAATGTTCTGAGTTTATGATAATTTGGAACCTGATGAAAAATCTTCTGAAATGGTGAGATTTGTTTTAGCGAAATTGTGGGCATTCTATTGATCAAGTAAACTGCTGTGGAAAACGCATAACACCAGAAATGTGAAGGAAGGGATGAATGTGTTAAGAGAGTGAGGCCAGTTTCAACAATGTGTCTGTGCCTTCTCTCAGCAAAGCCATTATGTTCAGAGGTGTAGGGAGGAGAGGTGAGATGGGAAATCCCATTAACAGCTAGAAATTCTTTTAAAGCAATATACTCCCCTCCATTATCAGTATATAATGTCACAATGGATTGTTTAAAAAAATTTTCGACAATGGCTTTGAACCGAATAAAGATTGGTTTGACATCAGATTTTTTCTTTAGAGGATATAACCATGTATATTTTGAGAAATGATCCACAAATATAACATAATATTTAAATCCAGCAATGGAATAAATGGGAGATGTCCAGACATCTGAGTATATGAGTCGGAGAGGACGATGTGAAGTTAGAGTGGATTTCAAGAAAGGTAACTTGTGACTTTTATTCAATCTGCAGCGAGTGCATACGAGTAGTCTGAGAAGGAATACTGAAATTGAACTTAAGCTGATTAAAAATGGACTTGATAACTGGAAATGCAGGGTGGCCTAATCGACAGTGCCAATTAATGGATGAAGGTTTATGACTGAAAAATACTTGAGGAGTGGATAACAGAGGAGACACACCTGACCATTCATACACGTCATCCTTGGGTTCACCCTGAGCTAGAACTGCCCCCGTGAGTAGATCCTTCACAAGAAAATACCATGGTAAGAACTCAATAGAGACATTGTTAGCAACACAAAACTGATAAATAGAGATTAAATTCCTTTTAATCTCAGGAACACACAGCACATCATTTAGATGAAAAGAATGCTTGGAGGTGGAAAGAGTGGCAGATCCCGTGTGGGAAATTTTCAGGCCTTTATCGTCCCCAATCATAATGTCATCAACACCGTTGTATGGAGCATGAAGAGACAAATTATTGAGATCAACCGTGACATGATGAGAGGCTCCATTGTCCAGCAACCAGGAGGAATTAGGTGGAAAGGATGTGGTGGCCATATTAGCTTGTGGTGGCCACAGAGCAGTAGAACCTGCGATTGGGTTTTGTGGAACAAATTTGAAGGATGGGCATTTCTTGGCAGTGTGCCCTTGGATACCACATACTTGGCAATGACCAAGATAAGGTCTAGGTGTCATTCTCGGGTTGGCTGGGGGAAATTGTTGTGTGGGGAAAAGGACCTGTGTTGCAGGTGTGAGTGAGGACGCCAGCTAGATTGTTGATTGGGGTTAGAGTTGTGAGGGGAAAAACGTTTTGTGTTGGATTGAGAGGTTCGTCCATAGTTACGAACAGTGGGGTGAGCAGAGGGTGAGAAATGAGGCACCTTGGTGGTTGCTTGGATGGTGGCCTCAAACATAAGGAGCTTCTCATGGAGCTCATCAAAAGAGATGGAGGTATCGCGTGCTTGCACAGCACGTACAAACTCCCTGTAATCATCTCCTAGTTCTTCAAGAATCTTCTCAGTAATATCTTCATGGTCAAGAGGAGCACCAAGAACAGCAAGTTCATCAGCCTTGATTTTGACCGAGTATAAAAACTCAGTAATGCTTAGGGAGCCTTTGGTGAGATTTTTCAGATTTGCTTTGGTTTGTTTGATACGACCCCTTGAGGGTGTTGCATACGTGGCTGCAAGGATGTTCCAAGCTTCGCGAGCAGTGGCAGCTTGAGCAATAAAAGGTATTATTGTTGGTGAAATGGACCCAATAAGGGCATTAAGAATCAATTGATCCTGGCGTATCCATGCATGATGCTCTGGATTTGGTGTAGTGATGGTGTTTGTGGCTGAGGTGGTGGTGAGATTTTATGGTGGACAGGGTGTGGTGCCGTCAATATAGCCCTGAAGATCATAGCCAACGAAGAGAGTTTGGAATTGAAATTTCCAGGATAAGTAGTTGGAGCTGTTAAGCTTGAGAGGAGCCTGAGCCGTGACATTGATTGTCACAAGAGGATGGCTTACTGGTGGTGCTGGGATAATGGAGTCATTCATGGTGATTTACTGGAGCAAAGAGGGAAAAAAAATTGTTTATTGTAGACGCTCTGATACCATGTAAACACTGAAAAGTGTATTGCTTGAATCACGTTTATTCATCATGTACTGTAGGGTATTTATACAGCAGAACCCTTTACAAATCAGGAGAATATTGTTACAACAATAACAGAGGTGAGAATGGTGATCCCTAACAATATATAACCGATTCCTGACACCTTGAGCAGAGGAGGAATTATTGAATAATAAACTAAATACAAGAATTGATATATTTACAGCTGGAATGTCTCTTAACACAAGCCACCGACAAAAATATGTGAACATAAGATAGTTGTAAGATAGTTGGACAACATAACATAAGATAGCTCCAAGGGTTCTTACACTTGTTTGGTGGTTGATCGGGTCCAAGACTTGTATCTCGAGTTTTAACTAGCTTAATTTCAAGTATTTTTTTACAATTAAATTAATAAATAATGAATTATAACTGGTTTTTTTATCGGGTCTTGCCAGGTAAATCTGGGTTTTTTAATCGGGTCGCTTGAATAGAAAAAAACATGAGAAGCATTATCCACGCAGCACGTGATCCATTGGCAGATTCCACGGGTCTTGAAAAAAAAAAGAATAAAGTAGGAGGAAAAAAAAAAACCTAGAAGATAAGCTTTGAAGTTGCAGTCCAGGGAGGGAGGGACATGCAGTGTTAGATGCATTGTTCTTGGCATAAAACCCTAAATGTTGAAGGCATAGTCGAGAATTGATTCAAAATGATTATAAATTAAATTAAAAAAATAATCAAACATGATAAAATCTAGTTAATTATATTTTTAGCAAACCCTAAACTGAATCTAACATCTATGATTAGGGGGCTTGCTTATCGTAGGTGAGACGTCTATTTTTGGACCAGAAAAGAATATATGGAGTGTGATTCGGGATAAGACCCGGGGCATGTTCAATGATAAATAAAACGACAGCGGCGTGAAATTTTATCATGCACTTCCAGTTTAGACCCACTACTCATGGATAAGAACAGGGTTTTCTTTTTCAAAATCCATCCTCTCGTCTTCTTCTTTTATTTCTTCCCAGACAGGATAAGAGCTTTGATTCTATAAAAAGTGTTGTGCTCTGTGTTGTAAAAGGAGAGAGATGACAGAATATCAGGACAAATTGTTTGACTCTGATGCTCGATCATATATATATATATATATATATATATATATATATATATATATATATATTCAGTACTTGCAAGCAAGCTTGTTGATATAAGAAGCTTAATTAGTGTTAGATCAATTATTTATTTTCAAACTTTGCATATACCACAAACATATAATTCTCACCGATTCTTCAGGAATAATTAAACAAAAATAAATAAATTTTAGTGCACCAAGAACTTTCAGTTGATTTTATTTAGAAATAATAAATCTCCAAGTATACAAGATAATTTTTCAAAACCCTAAGCTGTACAAGCTATTAAATTATAGTTTGACCAGAACCAATGAGAGCACTTAAATTACAATTTTGAAGGTAGATGAAGAAACATGGTAAGGATTTTAACTCATGATGAGCTGCATTTGCCGACACTTTTTTTTTTTTGTAGCAAAACCTCTTCTTCATCATGAAACATGAAATCCCTCGAGCATCTCAGCATGCTAGGACAGTTTTTCTTGAACCAACGAGTAGTTTTTAAAGACCTCGTAATACCCATTGGTAAACCCTTCGATGATATTGTGAAGACATCTCCACAATGCTTTCCCACTAGAAGTTTCTGAAAATCTAGGGCATCAATCAATCAAGAATGACCATTCCAAATTGGGTTTGCGCAAACCTCTCTATCCCATAATAATTCATGGAGCTTGAGAGAGAGAGAGAGAAGAAAACATATTTATTCACGTTTCTTTTATTAGAAGAAGGTTCCAATCTTCGGTGAGGACAGAGACATATCAGCTATGATGATATCTTATGTTCAAAGAAATTAGAATCTAGTTCTTCATTCAACAAATAAAAACATTGAAATCACATTTCATTTATAATAATTATATATATATATATATATAACAATTTGGTATAACAGTTTGGTATATTGTCATCCTCCTCCTCTCCATGTCCCCATCCTATCGTACCTTGAAAGAGCTTTCTTTGAATAAAGAAAGAAGAGTGTTAAAGCTAGATGGATAAAGATAAAGCGTTCAAACTAGGTCCAGCTCATGGAATGACTAAAAAAGTCACTGTTATCCTTAACTAAACAGCTCCAGGACACATCAGAACAAGGCTAAATTTGTCTTTAAAAGGGGAAGTCCCACTTTCTTCAAAGAAAAATCTATGGTGTCCGTGCCAAATATAGCCATCTTCTTGCATTATCTTCTCCTTCCAAAATAATAATAATGGTGACAAGAGCAAGAAATTTTGAATTAAAGATATAGGTTTTTTTATTTAAAAACTAAGGTAAAGTGGATAACAAAAACAAATCGAAACCCTAAACTAAATTTAAGGGGTGAAATAATGATATTGTTGATCATTTTTCATCATCATCATCATCTTCTTCTTCTTCTTCTTCTTCTTGTAGATCTGAAAGAGTGAAGCAACTTTGAGACTTCAAACCAAACGATGGAAACCTCTGCACTTGCAATTTTCTTGCTATGATGCCTTGTGTCAATGATGGGTTTTGTTTGTCATCTTCACCTTGTGCTCCTCCAAATCCTTTGCTATGATCTTCATCCCCATCATCGTCTTCATGCAAGGCGAGGAGTGGCATCGATTTTGGATTTGACCAACTGTAAAAAGATCTCCTTGACCATTTATTTGCCATTAGAACTCTCCTCCTCTTGTTAAATGAATTCTCTGGCTTCTCCAACTCCTTCACTGAATTTACTGTGTTCACTTCTGCTAAATTTGTGAATGACTTCGATTTACCTGAGAAATGATTTGATAATCCCCTCCTAAACACAAGAATAACAAAGAAATGATCCCATATTAGGGGGGGAAACAACTAAAAAAATAACAATTAAGTCATAAATAAATCAAGTTTTCTTGAAATAAATAATAATAATAATAATAATAAAGAGCTATTAATTACTTGATGGGAAGAGCATCTTCCAAAGAGTTCAAAGAACCCAAAACGTTATTCTCTTTCAACGAAACGACACCGCCTTCCTCGTCTACTTCTTCATCATCATCTTCTTCATCGCTATCATCCGGAGCTCCGATTGACGACGAGCTATCAGACAAATCATCCGGGTGAGTACCGGAGTCAGCCCGGCTCGAGATCGGACTCTCATAATCATCACCATCTTTCAGGAACAAGAACGGCGGCGCCACACCCACCTGGTGCTTCTCTTGCGGAGGCGGAGCTACAACGTACGTCGACCCAGTTGAGGAAACGTCTCCGCCGATGCTAAAAGTGGGTCCCACCAAAACCTCCATGATTTTGTGGTTACAGCAAATCACAAACTGTAAAGATCAATCGATGGCAAGACAAACGGGAAAATGAGAGAGTTCTGACCGTTTTAGCCTTCACCTCTCCGTCGTCTTCTCCTTCTCTTCTTTGGTTTCCAGACGGGGTTTGTTGTCATGTAAGGATCGGTAAAGGTTAAGAGGTACGAACGGCGTGCAGGATAAGGTGGGGAAGGGTGAAGGTTACGGAGGTAGAAAAGGAAGATCACAGATTTATAAAATCAAGACTTCTTTATGTTTTATGGAGCATGGAGAGAGAGGAAGGGGGCGAGGGTGAGTGGATATATGTGCACACAAGTTTCTTTAGATTTACGTACAAGTTCATGATGGAGACTGCTTAATTGGTCCCTCCCTCTTTGTTTTTTGTTTACTTTGATCCTGATACTTTTATTCTTACCCACCATATTGATAAACTACTATTTCCCAGATATGCAGAATATTGTTTCATCGCAATTACTTTTAGCTAATCTCAAGGACTTCTTTGTAAAATTGCAAAATACGGATGCCAATTGTTGCAAATTAAAAAATAAAAAATAGATGGACCAAATGGGACTGCTAGGATGGATAATCTATATGCTAAGACGGAGATGTTAATGTCTGCCGGCAAAGGCGTAGGTTTGACACGCAATTGATGACGTGGCATAGACACGGACGAGAAAAATTACAGCCTCTCCCCATCTTGTTTTATGACTCTCCAAGGGGCCTGTCCTAAGAAAACATCTTGTCTTTTCATCTATATGTTTTATATTATTAATATTATTATTATTTATTTTTTTAATGAGTCAATGGCCCGCTAGCCACCGAGTATTTTTCACAATTCATCTTGTAAATTTTAATGTTAATTTCATGGATGTTAAATTTCTAATTTATCATTTCAGCTAGATTTTTAAATTTAAAATCACTTCTATAATTTTCGTGACTTGAAAACATAGTAATAATCAATTATTACTATGCGACTAGCTCTCTAAGTCAAGATTGTCACTACGTTTCAACAAGATTTGAACTTGTAATTGTTAAGTTAACAAAACTTTGATACCATATTAATAAATTATTTCATCTAAAAGTTAAAGTTATTAGATGAGCCTCTAAGATATAATTTATATTATTCTTCAACGCATAAAAATATATAATGAAATAGATGAACATATTTATTTCGTGAATGATAAATATTCCATGACACTATTTCTTTGTTATTTTACAATAAAATAAAATAAATGATCAGAATGTTTATTTTAAGTGAGGTTATTTAATTTTTATTTTCATCGATGTATAAACTTATTCGACGATACTTCTTATTATAAATAAAAATATAAACTATAAGAATCAAAACGGTCGATATATATTTCAAACTTCAAAGAAAATCCACCCAAAAAGAAATTAAAAAAATAATAACCCAACGATAGAAATCTTAGCCAACCAACAAATTGATTCGTCCCCTTTGAATGGAATCAAACAAATAAAACAATGGAAAACTGGATCATGGGCTGCGCCCATGATTAGTACGGGTCGAATATTCTTTATGGATAATCCAGTTGTTAGTGCAAAATCATGTTGCCTATATTTTATGCTACCAAATTGCATACCAGGATAACTTGAAAGCAAATTAATTATTAGATTTCTATATATTTATTTATTTATATATTTTAAAATTAAAAAAAAAAATGTATGATCCACACATGCCAAGGAGCACCATTTGACAAGTAAAGCCAAAGGATTTTTGCTTATTCATAAGATGGTCGACTTTTCTTCACTGGCCGACCAATATTCTAATCTGGTCTTCATAAATTAATAATATAACCTTTCTACGCTTTTGATGTATTATTGGCTCGAGTAATTAGTGGTTTTTTTGTTATTTTTTAAAGTATTTTTTTATTTAAAAATATATTAAAATATTTTTTTATTTTTTTAAAATAAATTTTTATATCAGCACATGAAAATGATCTAAAAAAATTTAATTTAAAATAAAAATAAATTCAATTCAATTGTTTTCATAAATATTTTTGAAACACCATGTCAAAAGTAATTTAGATTTACAGCATCGCTAGGGCTCGGCTGACGGATTGATTGATGGTTTTAACTTGGAATAACATTTTAAGATTTTAAGAAAATAAAATAAGCAATTTTTTGGTGAGTTTATATGATAGGTTGACTATCTTAAACCGGTCAATTTTTAAATAATTTAATTTAAAACTTAGCTTGATTTACATATTGAATATATAAATTAAATCGATTTATATATCATTGGTTTGCATGAATTCAAATTTGAAAAAGAGCCTGTGGAAACAAGCTCTTATGAATATATAATTCAGGCTTGAAGTTGAACTCAGTGAAAATAAATTTGTCTTGAATATGCATAAACTTATATAATGATAATAAAATGTATTAAAAAAGAGTGGATGAATAATTTAATTAATTCTTTTAGGAGGAAATTAGGTCAATGCAAAGAATTCCAATGGTTGCTCAAGTCTTACTCCTGGCCATTTGAATACTTACCTTATCTCTTTAGATAATCTAATTAATTAGAGAAAACTAGGGTTTATCTTGGGTGCTTGAAAACTAAGAGGGGTTATTTTATTTGTTTAAAAAAAGCAATAATCTAGGGTGGGACCCGACAGCCAAACCACTAGTTTATGTCTCCTGTGTTTATATATTACGAGCAGGTTCCTGATTCCTTTTGCTGTAACTTGAATTTGATTATGTATAATGATTCTTTGTTTCCTTTTTTAATTATTAGATTAAAATTAAAATTAAAATTAAAATTAAAATTATAAAAAGGGGATAGTGATGCTTCAAACTTTAAAACATAGTTGTTAATACCGTTCTTGTCGTCGTTCTGGTTTTTCAAATGAAACGGAACGTTACGGTTTTGGAGCGGTTTGGCTGTTCATATATAATTAATTTTATATGTGTATATATATATATATGAAAAAAATAAAATATTAATTTAACAAGCATAATTAAAATTTGAATTCTTTTTATTTAAAATATTTTGGTGTTTTTAAATTATTTTTATGTATAGATATCAAAAATAATATTTTTTTAAAAAAAAATAAATTTTGAACCCGAAACGGCATGCCTAGAACGGAACTGAGACGTTCCGGCCAGAATTTCTAAAACAAACTGGGATTAAAACCGATACGAAAACGATAACATTCTCGTTTTTTTGAACATAACATAATAGAATTAATAACTATGCAAAGAAAAATGAAATGGTGTGAGTTTGACTCGGCAATGCCATCATGACTCGGCAAGGTATTCCTATCTCCAGTTTGAAATCACTTCATCATCGAGTGGGCGTCAAGATTTCCGTCTACATGCATCAACCAACGTTTTAAAATTTAAAATGATTTGATTTGATTTGATGGATGGATGAAATCACTCGTCAATTAAGAATATGATTTAGGTTGTTTTTTTTTATAGCATTTCTAATGGAATTTAACGTGGTTAAATCTAGTTGATCCAATAAATTAATCTATGATCCACCCACTAAGATTAATTTAAAACTTGGTTTGATTATATTTTTATAAAATAAAATGCTGTTTTGGATTGACTTACTCAACATGCAATTTGAGCATTATAATAAACCCAGTAGATATTATATAATGTAGTGATCAACTAGCTTATATATATACATATCGAACCTTGCAATCCATAATTAAAAAAAGTGAGTGGATAGACCCATATCGCATTAGAGATTGGATTAATGGATTAAGTGTTGGGGCGAAAACAAATAAAAGAAAACTTGAGGCGTTCTTTGAAGATATTTCTCAACAATGAGGTAGCTTTCATTATTCAACAAGTTCTTCCTCAAACAAATAGAGGAATACAATAACAGCTAAGAAAAAGAACAGGAGTAGTCCAGCGAATGAGAAGGAGGAGGAGAAGTAATTTTACTCAACTCATCCTCGTTTGCGCGAGCTCACTTCCACTTTCTTTGTTGGTTACTATCCATCTCAAGTTTTATTAAATAAACACTTGATGAAAATCTTCTTTCTCCAATGTGGGATAGTAGGTCCTATATATACTCTTTGCACTCAAGGGGTCTTATGTGTTTTACCAATGTGGGATAATCTTTTGAAATATTTACTTTAATTTTTACAACAACTATATCCTTACATTTTAATGTGATGATTTTGTTTATAGCTCAAATGAGTTCATTATCACTAGCTACATCTATTGAAACAATTGCTTTTATTATATTCATTTCATGGTATTTATCTAACTTTTTTATTAAAAAAAAAGAATAAGTTTTATAATAGGATTAGATCTAAAGACATTAACATAATCAGAAACAAATATTTGTTACTAAAATTCAAACAAATATCAGTTTTATAATTATATTTATTATATAACATTTACTTTAATAAGTTTTTGTAAGCAAATGTCATAAAAGAAAACTGATTTTGTTGTATCGAAATGATAAGTTTCAAATCTTCTCTAACTTTCTCTCTCGTAATTTATTCGAGTAGCTAGCTAGGGGTTGCAAAGTTCTTGAGAAATGATGTCGAACCCTAAATTCTGGTCACAGATTGCAATCAATGTACTGTGAAATCTAGGGTTTATATATGTATGTCAAAGGTTACGACCCAGAAACCAAAACTCAACCATGTCTGCGCAAGGCAAGAAAGGGGACACATTCCATTACCGTGAGGATCATTGTTTTTCACATAGAAATCAACTTCTAAAGAAACAAGAAAGAGACAAAATCGGTACATGCTTGACTTTTGGTAAGTAAATGGAAAAGTCTTGCAAATAGAAGATGGTAGATAGGAGGACAACCTTTTCTTCCCCGAGGAAGTGCAGCACTTTCTATTTATTTATTTATATTATTTTTTTAAAAAAGGCAAATTTTCCAAGTAATAGTATGAGCTTGACGAAAATTTATTTATTTTCTCTATTGAAATTTGATTCGTGTGAAAACTTAACATCCACGCCAGTTAGTCAACCTTTATGTATGAAAATACTTGTTCATGTCATTACAATTGTAATGTAACTATAGAAGCAGTTTCCCACGAGACAAGAAGGGATCAATCCCAACTATCGGTATAATGAACCAAAGTTTTTTTAAATAAATAAAATGTTGAATTACTTCTTACATGCCAAGTTCCTTTACGATGAGATCTTATATTTGTCATCTTTATATCAATTTGTATATTTTTAAAGATATATTTTTTTATTAAAACATAAAAAGCAAACCCAATTAAGGTTGAATGAAGACTTCATAGCTATCAGATTTGATGTTTCAATTTAGTAGTTGTAAGTTTGACAAGCAAAAGGAAACTACAATACTATGGGCCTCGAACAGAAGCTGAATGATGTTGTGTGATTTGAGCACATGCAATGGCTATCATTTGATCAAGCACAACTTGTTTTTCCTACTTGAAGCCTAACCTAGCTCTAAAAAAGTTCTTGAGTAGTCTTTACTTAACCCGATCAGGTTCTAATGTGAAACAACGGGTTATCAAAAAATAAAAATAGAAAAAAAAATTACAATGTAAAACTAAACTATAATATCGTATTTGTCAAGAAATTACCTTACTTAAAACCTTAAATCATGAAGCAACGTCACAAGATATGATTTTATATTATTCTTCAATACACTTTCTCAAGTGAAAATCTCTTGGATTTAAAACTTGAACGTATATTCACATTACCCCGTGCTTAATCTTTATCGAATAAAATTACGGTAGTGAGATTTGAACTTAGGATTGCAGGGTCAGCAATACTCTGATACCATGTTAAGGAACTATTTTATCTAAAAACTTAAATTATTATGTGAGATATCAGGATATGATTTATATTATTCTCTAACAATACCGAATCGATCTCAACCGACTTGGTACGCAATGAATTAACCTAGTTTGGTTATTTATCTCTTATATTTCTCTCTCTCTCTCTCTCTCTAGTTATGGGGAGATGAATTCTAGAACTAAATTGAAGAGTTATTGAGAAAACAATTATATAGCTTAGTGTCATGTGAGAGTAATACTAGGCTTAGTTGTTTTTTTAATGATGCCAAACCCTAAATTCTGCTCATCATTTACTATCATTCTATTGTAAAATCTAGGGTTCATCCATGTCAAAGGTTCTATGATTATAATCGAACCCCATACCCATTTTCCCTTCACGAATGACATTATGGTGTGGCCATCATTGTTTTTTACAGAAATTTCAACCTTTTAAAAATAATATTTTTGTAATAGTAGTCCTGTATTTTTAAAAGTGTTTTTTTACATAAATACATAAAATAATATATATTTTTTATTTGTTATTTTTTTTATATTCCATACATCAAAATAATCTAAAATTAATTTAAGATATATATATATATATTTACAAAAAAAAAAAGAGAGGCAGCTGGCCTCAAAATTGTGGTTTTGACATTTTTAAGGTATATACATGCTCGACTCTTGGGAAGTACTTGGAAGAATCTTATAAATAGAAGAAGAAAACTTCAAATTTTCCAAACTTGATCTCCCTCGGTCGACTTTGAAAGTCCAAACTGGCTTCTATCTTGACATTTGATCAGTGCGACAACCCAGCATCGACGCCAGTCAACCTCTGTGTCTTTCTCTGTTTATGAAAACCCTTGTTCATGTCACAGTTTTTGTTAGATCCCTTCTCGATGAGATCTTAGACTCGTCATCTTTGCATCATTTTTCATATTTATAAAAGAAACTATGAATAATCAAAAAAAGAAAATATTAATCTCGTTCCCATTTGCTCCTAATTTGATGAGTGTGCTTGAAATCATGAGTTAGCACCGAGTTTCCATCCATTCTCGTCAACTCAAACCTCTCAACCAGCACATGACTTCCAAATTTCTTCCAGCCACCAACCCCTCCGAACTCCTCCACTATCTCCACCGTAACTTCAGTCTCATCGCCACCAAGCCATCCACCTCTTTCTCCCTCCCACTTCATCCCCTCCACAATTTCTAAACTCAGCCCCACACTTGCTCCTCCTCCAACATCGCTACAGCTCCTAAACCACATCACCCCATCAGCTGTATTCCTCCTGTCAGGTGCAGCTTCTCTCCCGGCAACAGCAGCCGTTTCTCTTTGAACAACAGCGTTCACGGCTACAGAGTGGCCGTCGCTAGAATTATATTCACTTGCGAAAAAAAATTCCCACCTTTGTTCCAGTTTCATTCCATAATACCTTGAAATACTCATCTGATCCTTCAGTTTTCCTTCTTTGATAAACATGAAAGGACAACACCAGCTCCCTACAGCAACAGGTGCAGAACTTCTCTGTGATAATGGAAAATGGAAATCTGGGAGGCGGGCTCGGAGATTTCTATCCAGGCCGGCTGCTTCTTTCAATTCAAAATCTGTTGTAGCTGAGGCTGACACTTCCCAGCCCTCTCTCCTTAAGAAACTTGGAGGGGTGCCCTTTGGAGCCACCGATTTAGCACCATAACTATCCCGCCGGTCTCCCTTCCGAATCTCAAATTGCTGGCACACATTCTTCGGGTTGAAAGGCTCCGGTTCCTTACCCGGGTCAGGTATACAGAATTTAGATAATGTGATTGGTTTGGTTCATAGATACTGAATTCTAATAAATTTCCTCTAAATTCTAGTTCTAATATAAATTATATTATGAAACCTTCTACAAGTTTAGATGAAATGGTTACTTAACATGGTATCAAAATCTTGTTGACTCACGAGTTCGAATTTCACCACACTCATTCTATTTGATAAAAAAATTGAGCACAAGATGATATGGGACTGAGCAAGTTTCAAACTCAAAGGGATTTCATTTGAGGAAGTGTGTTAAAGAATAATACCTCATCTACGTGAAATGGTTACTTAACACGGTATCAGAGTCTTGTTGACTCACGAGTTCAAATCTCACCACCCTCCTTCTATTTGATAAAAAATTGAGCACAAGTTGATATGGGACTGGACAAGTTTCAAGTGTGTTAAAGAATAATATAAATCATATTATGGGATCTCACCTGCAAACTTAAACTTTTAGGTGGGATGGTTAATTAACAACACACATTTTAAATTCTATATATATAGTCAAAGTATATCTATTTTAAAATATATTATACTTAAAATAAAATGATATGTATTGTATCAAATATAAATAAAGCATGTTGGGCTTAGGCGTGGAAGTCCCGAGCTCACGGGGGTGCTGAGCATGTCATGCTCAATCTGAGCGTGCTAATGGGCACGTGTTCATCAGCGCATACACCTTGCATGGGCCTGGGCTTCTTGCGCAAGCCCATGCTCTAGAGAAATAGCCGGAGCTCGCCCAAGGTTTGGGCTTATTTAGAGGGAATTTTTATATATTTTTAATTTGTGTTCGTCATGCCTCCCTAGCCTCTTTGGCAACCAAAAACATGTAATCTCTTACTCAACCTTCAGTTACTGAATATTGAATTTGTTAAAGAATCTTATTTAATAGCTTTATTTTTTTAGGTGGGATGGTGGTATCAGAACATTCCACCCAACAGCTACGAGTTTGAATTTCAGCATCTTTATTTTATTTGATAAAAATCAAGTACAAGTTAATGTGAGTATGTGCAAGTTTCAAGCCCAAAAAGATTTTATTTAATATGTTAAAGAATAATATAAATTATATTCTAAGACCTCACTTAACAGCTTAACTTTTTAAGTGAAATGGTTACTTAACCGAGTTCAGCAATTTGACAAGAGGAATCTCACGGTTTTCCGGCAACTTTTCAGCAATTTGACTGGAGGAATCTCACAGTTTTCCGGTAACTTTTCATATCTAGAACAACTTGGTACAATCTTCAACATTTTTGATGGAATTCTGCCAGATACTCTAGTCAAAAATGCCCCCACATGATCAGATATCATTATAAAGTAGCTTTGTTTTGATACCCTAGTAAGATTTGAATCGATTCAATGAAATCAACTAAATTTAGCAAAATCAAAATAAATAAAAGTAAAAAACGATTTTGAGAGGCAAAGTTAGCTAAGGTGGGGACACAGTATCAGCAGCAGCCGACCATTACACTGGAAAAAGGCTTCCAAAAATATTCCATCTGGCCTGAAGCAGCTTTTGAGAGGGGGAATCAAAGTGCTTTTGAGATCATCTTGGTGATGTACTGATGTGGGTGATACAGATCTTGTTTCCTCTTTATTTTCAAATGGGGCCCATGAACTTGAATTTCTTTATACATTTTGAAAAGGAAATAAAAAATAAAAAATAAAATCACCATGTTTATCAACGGTATGCACCATTCATGGACTGTTAAGGGCTTATCTCGGACCGATAGGCTTAACATATCAGCTTGTATTTTCTAGCCTTGATATGTTATTATAAAGGTTGCTTATTGGAATACAAAAACAGAAGAGATCAATGTGACAAAGACTTTTTTTTTTTAAAAAAAAAAAAAAAACATCTTGGCTGCTGGGATTTCCCTAAAGGACTTTGCCATTGGGAGTTTCCTGGACCATGAGCAATTAGTTATTAAATTCAGTTCAAGGGGGAATAGACTCCATTTCCATTAGTCATTGTGAGAAATAACATTGTTATTCTGATCTTTTTTATAATTCAAATACTTATTTATCCTTATTTTATAATTATATTATTGATTTATGTTCATGTTTAATGAATTGTTTTGAGATGATATGTATATTTTCTAGTTTTTTTTTCAATCTGGTCAACACAATCATATTACAAAATTATTTTGTTTATGATAGTAAGATTAGAATGCAATCTTGAAGCTGAATGAGCCAACATGTTATTGCTGATCATGATCATATTTCTAGTGAGCTCAAGGCTGTGATACAATGTTAACTTCTAAAAAACCAGCAATTGCATAGAATTATCATCCATAAATTCTCCACACAAACATGTATACCCTTGTAAGAATACAAGCAAGCATTCTAACTCCTGCTAGACCTCTAATTGCTCTTCAATCAAAGAATTGTAAACAAATCTCGCAAAAACAATGTTTCTACAGCCGCCCACTAATTGAATAAATGAGTGAAAATGACAATCTATACCTCAGAGTATTATCTATGCTTTCAACAAGGCACTAGATATAGCACTCAGTTTGCTTTGCATTTAAACAGCTTCTGAAATTTCGATCTCACTGGGGAAATTCAGATGGTGCTCTGAAAATGTTTTGAAGAAGTTGCTCCACTAAAACCATTTTTTTCCAAAATAGTTCCAGGCCACCAAGCATACAAATATGTACAGTGCAAGCGCTGATCAAAGGATGGATGATGTTTGAATCAGGTGCCTTTCACGACAATCACGGCAGGAAAAGGAAAATCACACCACCGCAGAGGTTGTGCGGCGAAGATCTGAAATGCCATTTTCGAATTTGTCACTGAGTTGCCTGCCTTTGAAACTTGCATATCTTCCTGGCTTTGGCAGAAACAGTGAGCTCAACATTTGCTCCAAAGTCTGCACCGAGTATTTTGCATATTTACTGGAACTTCCATCTTGCTCAACCAATGGCCCATAGTTCTGCATATAGCTCCGATAAACCGGCACAACAGCCTGCACAATCTGCTGGCATATCTTCTCCCTGAGAGCTCTATCAGGCACAACCCAGCAGGACTGCCTCTTATACATTTCATCGAAAGCTTCATTGAAATTTTTCAGCCTTTTCTTGACAAGATCGCGGGCAGTGGCACGCCCACCTGAGAACAGAATTAGGCCTTCACGACTTAAATGACCTGGAAGCTTCCCCCAGCTATCTCGCAAGAAGATTGTGGCGTAATAGTCCTTGTACTGTTCATGTTCTCTAAACCAGGAATCCCCTAAGAGATCCCCGACCTTTGTTCCCTTCAAATGCTTGAATAAATGATAGTGATTGTTCATGGCAAAAATGTTAGATAGGATAGAATCTTCATAAGCCTTTGTCCATGTCTCCAGATTGAGCTCAATGGCTTTAACTATGTTCAAAACCTCACTAACAAGAATCCTCTCCTGGAACTTCTCGCGCTTCCAACTTCGATGAATGAGCAGAACCTGGTTCAGGATAGGTTTATAATTATCCCCAAGCAGCTTGTTGCAGTGATCAGTGATGATGTTCACCAGTATAGGGATGTTCCCGTCTGGAGGAGGTGGAATCTGCCTCTGCAACTCCACCTGAACAAGAAGTTCCCAGAAAATCTCAGCTGCCCCATCTATCACCCTCTTTATGAGATCCCGAGTGAGATTTTGGATTTCCATACAGGCTGCTCCGCCAAAAAGCCTGTTAAAATCCAGCCTTAATTTGTTCAGAGAAGCAAATATATCCAACAGTTTCAGAAGCTTGACTGGATCTTTCTTACTTTCTGTAACAGTCTTCCCAAATTGAAGAAACGCAAGAAAGCCAGCCTGGGCAGCTATTTTGGAAAAGCATCCCATCCAAACATCCAAGCCCATCCTCTCAAAAACATCATTACAAAGCTTGTACTCCGCTTCAAACAGGTGCTTCACTGCAAACTCCAAATGCTTGCCCCAATGATCTATATACCCTTCTATGCTCTGCACATCATTGAATTCAGCTAATGAGATCTCAAGGTAATCCAAATCCAGCGCCTTCAGACTAGCTCTAACATTCGAACTACGAACTTCAACATATATTGATATGCCCTTTTCAAGTCTATTATTAGTTCTCAACCTCCCGAGAATGGCTTGCAACTTGTGTATAGCAGACACAGGTAAAAGTGATGGAGAAATGACCGCCTGTCCACCAAGATCCGCAGATGATGACATTGGCAGTGGCACACTATGTTCTGTCAAAAGCCGCAGAAACTCACCTTCCAATTTCTCCAATGCAGCATTTAAAAGCCCACCATCAAGACGATCTTTTTCACCATCACTTTGCAATTCGCTAAGACACTTCAATGACTTCCTCAAATTCAAAAGATGCTGCTCATCTGCCATAACATTATCGTCCAAATAATCCAATATATCCTCCAACCACTGAATTGCTAACCCACAATTATCACCCATAAACCTCAAAGCCTCCTCAAGTCGCTTTAACACTGACAAATACCCGGGAAGATTGTTCCTTGGATCCGATAACAACGACTTCTCCAGCCCATGAACTGCATCAAAAACCTTAAGCACCGCGGCCGCAGGGCCAATGGCCCGGTTAATATGATCCCCGGCATCACTAAGTGCTTCCTTGTCCGCACGAATGGGGCGCACTGCCGCCTCTAGAGGAGGCAATCTTTGTTTAATCTCATCTAATCTAGGCCCAGCCTTCTCAAGAGCAAATCCTAAAGCTTTCGACTTCTCTAAACTTAACTTCAATGACTTCCTTGCAGCTATCAAATTCCCGATCATATCATTACCATTAACATCACTCCTCCCTGGTTCAGCCATTACAATCCTAAACTCTCTAATTACACAGCAAACCCCTTTATAAACCAAAGATTTTAACTTTTGGGTTTCAAACAAATTAAGCTGAAGAGGCAATATTAGATCAAAGTTCTGAACTTCTGCTTAAATTAGCAATCAAGATTTGATCATTTTTTATCTAATGATTTTGGGTTCTTAAGGTAATTAATTGTTATTAACCAGGACTCATGTAACAACAAATCTTCATGTCTACAATCTCTAACCAAACTTCACCAATTTCAGACCAAACCAAAGACTAACAAAGCTAACATCATAAGTAACTAACTAACCTTAAAGAAGTTTGGTCTTTTAAGGTAGACAAGACAGCGTAAAAGTGCAAGAAATCGCTTGTTTTTTTAAGCTTCAACAAGCTTTATAGAGCGAGTTGACCCAGTGAATCAGAGAATCTGACGAGTATGAGAGATTTTGAATTCAAAGAGAAAGAAAACCATAAACCGAAGAGAGCGCGGGGTCTTTTGCAAGGTTGAGAGAAGACAGCAAGGCAAAAGGCTTCTCTCTACTTTCGCTTAACTATCCGGTCGCTATCGCCATTTCTGTATTTTTGCTCTCTGTAAAAACGATCTGTCGGTCGCATATTTTGTAGGTAACTATTACAAAAATAATAATAATAATAATAATCTGATTTTAATTAAGTTATTTATTATATATGAATGGATCCTTCATATAAAAATATTATATTTATCTTGAAAATCATTTTTACGATTTTTTTTAAAAAAAATTAATTTTATGATAGGAGTAAACTCACTTGGTGAAATTTAAACCGTCAAAAAAACATGATAGAATAATATCTCAAACTTGAAGATTAAAAGAAAAAAAATCATCTCCTTAGCCAGGTGGGATTGTAGAAAAAGAGACGCAACTACAAGGGATAAGTTTTTGTTATAGAAGAATTTATTATATATATATATATATAATTTTACTCAAATGATACTCATAATATAATATAATGATTTCTAAATATTTATAGAATTATTAATTTCAGAATATGTAAAATTAATTTAAATGTATATAAACTAGTTCGAATATTTATGTTATAACTATTAAAAATTTATATTTTTATTAATTTTAAAATATATAAAATTAGTTGAAATATATATAAATTAGTCGATCCCAATATTTTTGTTAATAAAAGAAATTACTTGAAAATGATATCAATGTTACGCATGCTTTTACCCTAATGAAAGATATTGTACAAATTTAATTATTATTGTAAGCTGCAGCCGCTCCCACATACTAATTTTTGTTTATACACCAAGAGCAATTCCCATTGATTGATTATTCTCTCGGAGGATTTTGATGCTATCAAAACTTATTTTTAAGAAAACAAATTGTTGTGAGAATATGAACTGAAAAAATATTATAAGAATCAACAAATTGCAAACAAGAATATGAACTGAAAAAATATTATAAGAATCAACAAATTGCAATTTACAATGCGGCACATATTACAAGAGGATGTTTAGGAATGTGGTTCTGGTTTTGAAATTGTTTTTTATTTACAGATATATTAAAATTATATTTTTTTATTTAAAAAAAAATATTTCTAATATCGACACATCACATCAAAATGATCTAAAAATACTAAAAAAAATTCAATTTATAATGAAAAAAAATAAATTTTGATTGAACACTGATTGGACTGCCGTGCCAAACAGTCTCTACTAATATAAAACCATGACCATGGAAGTTCTGGAGATGGTATACCAGTTAATAGGATTGACGCTCTACTACTATAAAACCATGACCATGGAAGTTCTGGAGATGGTATACCAGTTAATAGGATTGACGAGAACACAATGCTTGACTTTAAAGGCCATAACTTCTTGAGATGCCCATGTAGAGATTCAATCCGTACATGTTCAGTAAGTATTTTAAATTATAATACTCTTTTCGTTTGTAATTTAAAAAAAAAAAAACAGCTTGTGATATTACCGAAGCTAGAGTCCTTCCCTACGAAGCAATCGTTTGAATTGGCTACGCAAAAAATAATAAAATAAAAAATGATTGAACATTTAAATGATATGATTTAGGTCCACCCTAGGTATTCATTAAATATCATTCAAACCATATTATATTATTATATTCCACATCATCGCCACCTCTTATTGCCTATTGGCAAGCTAGGAAAGGGTGCCTTCGAGCCCTAGTGATTGACGATCACCCTCTTTTTTTGTGCCTTTTTTTTTAATCAAAAGATATTGAATCGAAAAGTCAACATTTGAACATTAAACATTGTTTTGGTCATCTAATAGCTCCAAACCTCAACTTCTTCCCCACCTTCCATTTGTCACTTAGCACAACTCACATTTATATTTATATATATATATATATACACATTTATTTATTGGGTTTTATATATATATATATAGATCCAATAACCGAGAGCAAAAAACAAATAATTTTAAAACACTTTAATTTACTTTGAAGAAAATCCTGGGAGATTAAGATTCTCCCTCCCCCCAAAATTTAATATACAAAAATCAAACACCAAATTCAACCACCTTGATATTACAAAAGTCTGTTTTTCCTAAACCTAAATCTTTTTCTTTCTTTACTACTCTACCATCATCGTTGACTCAAACACCAGATTAACAGTTCCGGCAGCGGCCATGCTAGTGTTACCCTCCATCGCAGTTTGAGTATGACGGTGCTCTCCCTCGTAGGTTACAATCAGCATGGCCGGATCGTCGGTTGCTCTCTCCACGTGTTTCCTTGCCGGGCACCCTCTCATCGTGCTACACTTGTAATATCCCCTGAAGAACCACAAGATTTTAAGACTTTGCTGCCTGATTTTGATGTTTGAATTGATCAACGGTTATAATTGATTGATTACCTTGGGTGTGGTGAGCCCTTGATTGGTTTCTGGCCGTATTTTCTCCACGAATACTCGTCTGCTGGAATATCAGCTATTTTTGAGCTTATTGCTGGAACCCTAATTGTCTTCTTCACCCGGTTTTTCCTGCATTAAAATCAATTGTCCACAAAAATCAATCCTCTATTATTAACTCAAGCTTCATTTCATTAATGTTAACACCGAGGTAATTTATTTTTATCTTTCTTTTAAAATTAATTCTTCTTTTTTTAATAGGTCACGTTTTCGAAATAATTATATTCCACGTCAGCCCCACAATTTTTGAAATATTACAATATCAAAATTAACTCAAATTAAAACTAAATCCCAGCTAGACTCTAAACTGTTAATTTACCAAATTAACCCGTCAGTCCTCGGTATACCACATACCCGACCCCTCCCGAAAGGGACCATCAGCTACCCGACACGATCTAGTCCAAGGAACAGGGATCATGATTAACGTGTCCAATTAACATTCAACCTCTTGGTGGTCAACATTGGGACAAGAAAGAGACCAAGTCAACAAAGCAAACCATGTATAAGGACAAAAATGTCTTCACCAGCGAAGAACAAAAGTTATCGGTTAGAGGTCTTTTTCGTAATTATAAACCCCTGCCCATCACGCCACGCGTGCTCCCTGTCCTATATCGTTGACCACCACCGAACTTCGAGTCGACTCACTGTAGCTCGCCAAAACTCACCGTCGCTTCCCAGTTTATAAATTTTCCACGGTTTTTTAATTGCTCTTTCCCGGAAACAAACTCTCGAATTAGGGTCTAACCTACCAATTAATACCCGATCAGGTCCCTGAGTCACTAACTTAGATTTCACTGAGTCAACTCTCTCGAGTCAAACTAACTACTGTATTTTTTAAGAGCCAAGCATGCATGGAAGTGCATTGAAACAAACACTGGTCAAAACCTCAAAAATAAAAATTCAAGACCGTTAAAATGCGCGGACTCCGCTAAAAAGTACCGGGTGTTAAAGTGCGCGCATTCGTACCTTCTCTTAGAAGAGCAATGGCACTTGCCACTAGAGGAGCCAGAGACACTGTCATCATGATGATGCTCATCGCACCGCCTCTTGTTGCTGTACGGGACCGTCGAGAGCGGCGGCTTTCCAGCGGATCCTAAGAAAATCGACGATCCTTGCTTTCCATTAGAAACGCTGCCGTCTCCAGTTATCCCCGACGACATAAACGACGTCGAGTTTGAAGAAACGCTGAAACTATCCTTCGAAAACTCAATTTCCGCACTCTTTGAGCTAAATATATTCGCCTTCGTGAAATCAAGCGTCAGGCTTGTCGGCGGCGCCGGAGGGGCGATTTTCTGCGGAGTTAGGGTCAGGTTTTGGATGCGAGAGACGGAGGGGAGCTGAGACTGTGACTGCGGTGACTGTGTCGATGTAGAGGCTGAAGAGAGGGGAAACTTGTCCTGCTGGTTAGGTTGTACCGGGGCACGTCGGAACCGGGCGTGACCGGTCCGGTTTAAGAGGGAAATGACTTTCTTGAACTTGGTTACGGTTACATCAGTAAGGTCAGTGCAGTCGGCCACGTGATGATTCTTTTGGTGAGACATGATGCGGATCAAGTGTTCCATGCTCTTAATTCCTTGTGATGCAGCCTCGTGTATAGCCGTCTGATCATCTATCTTCCTGTTGAAACTCATTAGCTCTACTGCCATGTCTGAACAGATATTTCAGGGTTTTTTCAGAGAGAACTCAATAGAGCATGAGGAAGATGTTTTGTCTGTTGAGAGAGAGAGAGGGTGACTGAGGGGAAGAACGCAGCCTGAAGGTGTTGATATAGAGGAGAGAGTCAAAGATTGGGCGTGATCCAACGGCTGAGATGAGTTTGAAAAGTTCAATGTGGGGTGGTGGGTAGCAATAAAGAAATGAGAGACCAAACTAAAGAAGCTATAATTGAAGAGAGATTAAATTACTGTCCTATTTTTGGTCCGAAGAAGTTTGGTCCTAGGGTAGACTTGGATTTGTTGAATACATTATGGAGTGGGAAAATGGGTTTGACAACACTAGAAGAAGAAATATTATAAAGATGAAAAAAAAATCAAATGTTGAATTATTCTAGATTGAAAAGATTAATTTAAAATTAACCGCTTTGATTAAAAATCCAAATTAAATTGATAACTTGTTTAAATCCGTAACTTGACAAAATAACATTGCTTTTTATATATTTATAAACTTTAATCTACTGTTAATTTCGATTTTATATAATTAAAAACAATTGTTAAAGATATATTGCCTTATTAATTTGATAATTAGATAGCTCAAAAAATGTTTTGGTAATTAGAATGTTTTATTTTAATATCATAATGACCCCGTCGAAGTTATGTCAAGACTAAATTGTATGGAGTGCTTAAATAAGTTTGATAGGATAATAATTAAATAGTAATAATTGAACTTTTTCTTGTTTTTTTTCTTTTTTCAAACACTCTACCTTGTATTGAAAAGACAAACTAGCAAATTCCCTTGAAAAAATTGTGTAGGAAAGTAACTATGTATTGTCAAATTCGTTGAAAATCTTGCTTGGCACTGTGTAATATTTTTATGAAAATATATTTTTTATATTTTAAATTTAATTTTTTTGGTGTTTTTAAATCATTTTTATATGTTAATATTAAAAATAAAAATAAAAAATAAAAAAATCATTTTAATATATTTTTAAATGAAAAATATTTTAAAAAACAATTTCAACCAATTTTCCAATCCGAAACCTCTTTTGTTTCAAAATCATAAATTGTAATAGTTGCTGGTTTGTTTGTATTTATATTTGCAAGCTTCTAGTTATTGTCTTCTCCTGCTGTCTCAAGTTTTCGACTTAATTGAATTATTTCTAGCAATTCTCCTTCATATACAAAGTCAAGGTCTTTCATTTCATTTCATATATATATTAACGCACCCAACATATAATATACATAAATTCTTCTCCTCGAATAGATAGTTGCAGTCCACTTCAAGGCTAGCTATTGCTTTCTTGCAAAACTAGTCTAGAATTATTATTATTATTATTATTAATTATTATTATTATTATTATTATTTCTCTAGACGAAACATAAAGGATATAAAAGTCAAAAAAACTCATGACGAAGATTCATGCAGGGTCGATGGGCCGATTTTCTCCTTAATTTTCTCGAGTTAATTTATTATTATTATTTATTCCAACTCGGGTTTTGTTTTTACCATCAACGCATTATTAAGGAGTTGTTTTTGCGTGCATGTTTGAATTCTTTCATTAATTTTGACTGACTTTTTCAAAGTTTATCAAGTAAACTAACCCCCTTTACATATGTTTTCCAATTTACTATTCTTCTCTTTTCTTTTTTTATCACTGGTTACGTGGCAGATTAACAAATACCAGTCAATGTGGTAACTCGGAATATAATATGCAGAAATTTTATCTTCTAGATGAGCTTGCTGAAAAAACTCTATTAATATATAATTGCAAGAAGATGGCTTTGGAAAGACGATGAAAGTGCGGTTCGGACTGGTTTGTCAGGGCGGTTGTTGTTGTATTTAAAAGTGTTTTTTATTTAAAAATACATCAAAATAATATTTTTTTTTAGTTTTTTAAAATTATTTTCGAATCAGTACATCAAAATTATCTAAAAACAATTAAAAAATAATTTTTTTTTAAAATTTAGTTAAACTGCGTTTCAACCACTTGGCCAAACAAACAAACAACTTTATGGATCTGTGACCTTTTAATATCTAGATTGAACATAAAAATCTCATAAAACTATGTGTGTTTTTAATTTTCAGAACAGCAATATATTATGATCTCATGTTAGCTAGAGTTTTTATAGTTTATATAATTTTATATTTATTTAATTTTAGGTTATAAAGGTTGTGTATACTTGATAACAAGTGCTGTACCAATTTCGATGATGACCCACATTGAATGCACGGGTTAGTGACTAATGAACTAGGTTTAACCAGATATTCATGTGTTCTTATCCGATTACTTAGTGACTAATCAAAAGTTAAATCTAAGTAACAAAAGAGGTTTCTTTTTGTGATCCTTTTAATTAAGATCATCGTCCAAGTGAAAATATCTTGTTATTTATATGGAGCAGCATGAGAGAGAGAGGCATCTTTAATAGTGTTTCTTATTTATTTATTTTTCATCTTGAAAAATATTACATCAATATTTTTTAGATTTTTTTATAATTTTGATGTATTAATAATACAAATACAAAAAATATTTTCATATATTTTTAATTGAAAAATATATTGCACTATACACCCCAACTCCATTTATTTTTTCGTCTCAGAGTGTTTTTGCAAGATAAAAAATTATTCAAATTTATTTTTCTAATTTGTTTTAACATCAATAATAAATTTTAAAAATATTATTTTAATATATTTCTAGATTAAAAAAAACAACTATTAAGTTTACATCCTACAAGAAAGCTGGCTCCAAGTGCGGATCGCCTTAACCATGTGCCTTTTATTAACCAGAAAGCACAAAACCTTACGGCCCGTTCGATCTCAACGTAGTTAATCCAACAGTTGACGAAAAGAGAGATAGTTGACTTTTTTTCACGATCAAGATCAAGAGCCCCCCGATGTGGATGTACCATTCCAATTATGCCACGTGGAGTAGAAATTTACACCGAGGCATTGAAAATCCGATATTAGCTGGTGCCAACATTTTAAGCATTTATTATCACCTTTTGTTTTCAGAAAAAGAAGAAGATGTGTTCAGGGTTATTTTGAGATATTAAAAATGCAAAGTCAAATGTATCTCTTGTGTTTTATATATATACATATCTACAATGAATGATTTCATAAAAAAATAAAATAAATAAATTTAAAATATACCTCGAAGGGCTAATAAACCTCGACAATTAAATAAAAAAAGGAGATTTTGTGCAACATCTTCGGCATAATTACAGGTAAATAATGAAAAATAAACGGAGTATCGTAGATTGTCAACTAATCATATTAAAAAATAAAATAAAAAAAGTCTAACAACGTGGAGTTTACCTAATTCACTAGGCGAGGTGATTAGTGGTCGACCCACGCTTTGATTAGGACTCTCGTATTTGAAAGACAGGCTTACAACAAAATCATTTGTCAGGATTAGATTCATCACTTTTGTAAGAAATTTCTTCTTAATCTATAAGAGAGAGGGAGAGGATGCTAAGAATATTTTTATTTTTCTGTCTCCCATTTAATTTATTAAAAAATTAAATCCCACCAACCATATATAACACAAATCGTCACTTCATCTCAGGTTTCATGTTTTTTTATAAGAACTGATCGCACAAGTTTGACCTATCTTAGATTATTCCCCCCCCCCCCCCCAAAAAAAATAAATAAATAAATAAATAAAAAATGGAGAAGATCTGATCGCCGATTCGATTCCATGATGGCGATTTCATCTAGAAATGCCATCTGGCTTTATAAATAGATCCACATTTCTGGTGTTCTCTCTTGGGGTGGTGCCATCTATGGGCATGGTGCTAGCTGTCTTGTCCCATTGTTTACCATGCAAAAATCTGTGATTATATATATATATATATATAAATGAGTTGACTTGGCTCGTGGATTTATTGAGTGAAATCACTTTGTGATCTTGATAGATAGAACATTGCACCTGTCCAGCAAAAATCTGGAGGATATATATATTTTTTATATTTGAAAAACCTTATTCTCAGAAAAATAGTTTGTGAACTGAAATAAACAATTAAAACTCTAATCATTATATTTTTTTATAAAAAATACATGTTCTAACTCGAATACAAGTATTGTTAAATCATTCATAATCATCACGTCATGTCTCTAGAAACAAACTGGAAACGAATTATATTTTACTCTTATGACTTTGAATGAGTTATAAAATAAGGTGACTGATCCTAATTGTAATTTTAAATTAATGCGTTGAAATAATTGATGCATGTATAGTGAAAATGACCTCCCACATTAAAGGGATTTTGTTTAAAGTTTTTAGGAGCCCCGATGAACCATCACAGATTGATTTCCTATCTGGATCTTTGCATGATCTTTAGGGATGACAATGGGTTGGATTGTTTTTTTTATATATATATTTAATTTCGAGTTAAATGAATGGGTCTTCTCTGTTAACAAAGTATTTGTTGACCTAATAGTATTTTAAAAGAATATATATATAATTTTTAAACTTCTTATGACAGCTTACAAAACCATGTTATAATAGATTTATTTAAAAAAAAACAATCATGAAACATCATAATTTAAAATTGATTAAGGTTAATTGTCAAATGGTTTTGGATTGAAATTTGACTAATACACATATTTTTCTATATAATATTTAAAAAAATAATATTACACATGATTCGAAAATATAAAATATATGATCTAAATATAATTGTTTACATGTTTGTTTTTGACACTAGCACAACAAATTTACTAAAAAAACTTAAAGAAAATATATCAATTTAATATTTTTTATATATAAAATATTTTTTTAAAAAAGAAAGCTTTATACCAAGAGGGAGTTAAAGACGAAAAGACCCTTGGTGTTCTAGTGATCTTATTTTTCTAGATAGGGGGCATCCCACCGTGTTGGGGTCCCTCAGTCAATCTGAATTGGTAATTCAATCTTATGTCATGGATCCTCACAAACTTATAAACCAAGAACAATTTTAGTTATGTTGTTTTTCACATCAAAAACATTCAAAAATATCAAAAAATTTAATATTTTTATAGATATAATTTGAGAGATGTTGTTGAATGTTGATCTTTTTTAATATACTTTTTATTCAGAAAAATATCAAAATGTTGCTTTTTTATTTTTAAAAACTATTTTTAATATCGGTACATCAAGATTATCTAAAAACACCATGAAAATTATAATAAAAATATTCAAATTTCTTCAAAAACACTTTAAAAATATGTCAAAGGCACTAAGTATCTATTTTACACCGTGTTTCAAAAATAAAAAATATATTACGTTAATTTATTTCCAAACACCCTCTAAATATTAATTAGTTGAGGCTGGGGGAAATATTGGAATTTATTAACACTTGATCTCCATTAATCTGGAATTAAACACAATTTAAAGGATTTAAATTAATCTTTTAAAAAAGATGAAGGGTCTCTAGTGTTTGAGAGGAGTTGAAAACTGTTAGATTGGTAGTAAGGCTCATGACTGGCCCAAAGTTAGCCAGTCCAGAGACCAGTCCAATCTTCTCGGCCCTATAGGCCCGGGGTCCATCTCCCAACTTTGCCAGCCCGCCTTGTCGTTTCGGTTCGCTCCCCAAAACGAGACCGTTCCATCTAAACCGTCACGGGTCCATTCCCCAACTCTGCCTGCGTTGTTGTCTTGGTCCGTCCCCTGAAACGACGCCTCCAACCACGCCCGCCTTGTCGTCTTGGTTCGCTCACCAAAACGACGCCGTGACATCCCCAGGAGCAAACCAAATCAAAATATGGCCCCTGCTGGTCCTTCGACATCTCACCTGCAGGAAGCAACAGAAGAAAAAGCTTTGCGTTAGATCTACGAGAGCCAGAACATAGCAAGCAAACAAACACTCGCAGCAAAATCACGTCCTTTCCGAGAAAACTCGCAACCAAGTCCTCCAGAACCGAATACCAATCCGAATCGAAATCAAAGGTATTTCCTTCTCTCTCTCTCGAATCAATCTGTTCCTGCTTGGCAAAGAAAATATCAGTGTTGTATAGAGTGAATAATGTTCTTAGTGAGGGTGATTTTGATTTGGTGTGTTTGTATTTTTAAATGAATTGAAGAAAATCTGATGGTGAGCACGAGAATTGGAGTAGTAGCAGGAGGTGATCAGTGACAAGTAACGGTGGGGAGTAAAAACGGAGCGGATCGGAGGATGGACAAGAACAAGAGCCGTACCGATCTGCTCGCCGCCGGTCGTAAAAAAGTACTCTTCTTCTTCTTCTTATTATTATTATTATTAGCATTATTTGTTATTACCTTTCATTCGTTTATTTTTATTATTAATTGATTGATTCGGTGCTTCTTACAATTTGATTGGTTGGCGATGAAATGTAGCTAAATGAGCTCTTTTTTTTTAATATATATAGAGTAGGAGAAAATGTAGACCAGAATGTTGTGAATTTTGCCTTTTGTTTTAATCTCAGGAACGCTGAGGAAGCTAAATCGGAAGGGAAAAATGAAAATCCATTGTTGTGGGTTTGTAAAGAAAAAAAATTAGAATCGGATATGATTAGCTGTAACTGTAGGAGATATCTTGTATGGACAATGTGTGATGTATTAAAGCTTTTGTTTTTTCTTTTTTTCTTTTTTAAGGTTAGAATGGAAGTAATATTTAATGTAATTGGTTGGAATCTGAATCTTTGTTTTGAATTATCAGCTTCAGCAATTTCGCCAGAAGAAGGACAGTAAAGGCAGCAGCAGCCATGGACGATCCAAAAAAAATTATAGTACGTCGGAGAAGCATGAATCTGATGCTGATGAGGCGTCAAGTACTGGAAAAGCAGCAGGATTGAAACAGGTTCATGAATGGGAAGTTAAATCTCAGAGTGATTCTGATTCGGGAAGGGTAGATTCTTTGGTGTCTTCAGGGGCTCCCGATGATAATATTGATGTTGTGGCTGTTGATCCACCAATTCCACTGACAGCTGAAACAGGAGTAGCTGAAACAGCTCTGGGTCATGATGCTGGCAGTGCTGTGGAGGAAGGTTGGGTTGATGAGAATCATATTGATTCCTCAAAACCTTATGAAGGGGAAAGTAGCCAGTCTATTGATGATAAGGCTGCAAGAGTTGTTCCATTAGGAAGCTCAGATATTCCAGATTCTGAAGCAAAAACCAAACATGATGATGCATTTGTAAGCGTGGATGTGTCAGCCCCTCATAAATCATTTGATACTATGGATGACACAACTATTACAGGTGAAACAGAGAGTCAAGACAGGGAAGACAGCATGCGGCCATTGTCATCACAAGAAGATACTCCTGATACATCCTCAATACCGGCAAGGGGAGATCAGGTAACGGATGTAGGTTGGACTCTTATTCTCTTCATGCTAATTGTCAATCAATATTTCCCTTTTCCTTTTATTAGGGAAGTCTGTTTGGCAGATTGGGACAAAGTAATGTGTGGATTTGATGTGTAATTAAATTCTCATTTGTTGCTTGGTCGGGGCAATGCAGGAAGCTGATGGTTTGGACTCAAAGCAGTTTGGTGGAAGCAGTGATTTAGAGCTTGAAAGAGACAGGAGGCTTTCTTTCTCCGGGCATGGTGAAATTGCCAAATGTGATGGAGGGACAGCTTCAGAACAGATCCATGTGGAGGAAGCAGCAGCTTCTCAATCAAAGCAAAGTGACGGGGTAGATGATGCTTCTGCTTCTGTGAGTGTAACTGACCAGTCAGTTGGGCTAGTGGCATCTACTATTTCGGAGGCTGATGGAACTGCAGTTGTTGTCCATGAAGCCACAGATGAACATGGGAAAGTTGTATATATAGGTCCATCTACTGTAGAAAATGTGGATATTCCGTCTGGGTATGGATATTGTGGAAATGACGGGGAAGGTGTTCAATCTGATAGGTTGGTTACAGAAGCATCTAGTCCACAATATTTCCCTGAGGATTCTTTCGTGTTTGTTGATGAAAGTGACAAAAGGCCTCTGTTAAATAAACTAGGAAATACATCTGAAGGATATGCTATGTCTGCTCTTGGTGATTTGGGCCAAATCACTTTCTTGCAGCTGATAGAGGTGATAAAGGGACTTAATGAAGACGAGTATAGGTTACTGCTCAAGTCTCGGGGATCAGTTTCCAATGTTGAGCTGGGGATTACCAGTTCGGTCTCCTCACAAAATGGCTTTCCGGGTTTGTTGGAGAGACTTGGGGAAGAATTGTTCCTCACAAACTGCACAAAAGACATCCTTCAATTGCAACTTTCTGAACAGTCTGATCTACAAATAGAGAATGATCACCATTTGCATCAATTGGATGATGAAATATCTGTGCTTCATGCATCACTTGAAGAAGCTCGTGAGAGGGGTAAATCCCTTGCTGAAGAGCTTGCCGAATGCAGATCTGAACTTCAGGCTAGTGTTAGTGGGAGGGAGGAGCTTGAGCAGCAATTTCACGAAGCAAAGGCGGAAGTCGAGGAAGTTTCTGCTAGAGCATGTGAGTTGCAGAATAATCTGGAGATGTCTCAATCAGAATTATTGAGACTATCCAAGGAATTGGCTGACAGCCAGGATTTTGTTGCTGCCTTGCAGGAAGAAGTTGAAAACTTAAATGGCAATCTTGTTTCCTTGACCCAGGAGAGAAAGATAGTTGAGGAGGGAAAAAATTCTTGTGTCCATGAGAATGAGAAGCTGTTGAATGAATTAACTGACTGCAAAAGTTTGATAGCAGCTTTGCAGACAGAAAGTTATGACCTGAGGGGAACTGTTGCTTCAATGACAGAAGAGAAGATCAAGCTCAATGGGGAAAAGGAGTACCTTGCTGATTGTTGTGATAAGATTTGCACGGAGTTATCTGATTGTAAGGTATTGGTGGAAGCTCTACAAGTGGAAAATCTGAAATTAAGTGGGAGCCTTGCCATGGCTACAGAAGAGAGAAAGAAACTTGAAGAGGATATAAGTTATTCAGCCCAGGAGAGAGATAAACTTTCATCTGAGCTTCTTGTCCTTCATGATGAATTATCTAAAGATCATGCAGAATGCTTGCAGTTTGAATCTGAGCTAAAAGAGATGACAACGCGTCTTGAACAACTGACAGAGGAAAATAGATTGCTTAGCAGCAATCTGGATATACATAAATTTAAGCTACAAGAAATTGAAGACTTGCAAGGCCAAAAGTCATCCCCTGTTGGCAAAGTTGCGAATCCAGCTGGAAGTTTGGAAACACAGAGTACGGTCTGGGAGAATGCAACTGATGCTGAGCACGATGGTGAAACTACCTTTTCAATGTCTGAGGAATCCGTGTCTGGTAACTTTGAAGTTGGTCCGCCACTAGCACTATTGGGGCAGGAAGTCTTTGATGATTCCTTGGGTTTTGTAGGCTTGAAGGGACACCTTGAGGAGGCAGGAAAAGTTTTGCAAGGTCTTGAAAAGGCAATTGAAGCGGCGCACTCTCATTCGGTATCACTAACTAGAGCTAGTGGTAAAAGTGCATCTCCTGCAGTGTCAAAACTAATTCAAGCTTTTGAGTCAAAGGGGCAACAGGATGAGAATGAGACACAGGATGATTCCATGACAGAGGATCAATCACCAGCACCAGATCCCTTTGCTTCAACGAAAGAATACACAGGAAATTTGAAGGCAGTCCTTAAACACTTAGCTCTAGATGCTGAGAATGCCAGTTTAATGTTCAAGACGGAGAGAGATGATAGAAGCATTGCTAATTGCACAATCAAAGAGCTCAAGTTTCAGGCTGAAGCCCTGAAGGAACACAGTGATAATTTGGAAGCAACCAGTATCCAACTTGGTGTTCTTTATGAAGCTGCAAAGCAACATTTGTCTGATTGTAATAAAACAAACAACGATCTTGAAGTTCTTTGTGATTCCCTGAGACAACAAGAGTTCAATCTCAAAGCAGAAAATTCTGAGTTTGGCAGAAAACTGAGTGACTGCGAGTTGAAAATTGAAGATTTGCAGAGTCAGCTGCATGGTTTACAGAGAAGTTCAGATGAGAAGGCTTCCACACTTCATGATGAGCTAGCCAAATCCCAGATGGAAGCAGCTGAGAAGGCATTGACATCTGAGCAGGAATGGAACTCAACTGCTGCCCAGATTACTGAAGCAGTTGATAGGCTAGATGTCTATACTGGATTTTCGCTCACGTCCACCACCTCAATGCCCAGTCATGGTTCCTTGGATGTATGTACTCATGTTACTGCTTCTGTTAATGCTGCTACAAAAATGATACAGGATCTGAAGGAGAAACTTGAAGCTTCTTCCAGAGGCCATGAAACTGCCTCCAACTTGTTCAATGAAGTGAGTGAGAAGTGCAACGACTTGCTTGGGAAAAATGAGTTGGCTAATGCCACTTTGCATAAGCTGTACTCTGAGCTCAGAAATATTGTGATTGATGTGGAAGAAAGTAATTTACCAGATGAGGAATTGCCTGCCACTGTAGAATATATTAGGTTCAAAGCTGTTTTGGAGAAATTGGAGAATGCTTTGGCTGAGAGGCTACAACTTCAATCAGCAAACAAGAAACTTAACTCTGAGTGGACTAGTCAAATAAAAGATATTGAGGAATTGAATAGAAGGTGCCATGATTTTAGTTCCATTCAAAGGCTAATCGAAGATGTTGAGGGTGAAATGAAACTTGAAGATGATGGGCCAGACTCAGAGATGACACCTGTTTCCCATCTGGAGTCATTGGTGTCTATCCTTGTGCGCAAATACAAGGAGGCTAAGGAGCAGGTTAACTCATCTAAAGAAGAGTTTGGCTCTAAGTTACTGGAAATGAAAGAGCTGCAGAAGGAGATCCATCAGTTAACTGGGCTGACGCTTCAGCATGAGAATGAAATCCTTGTACTTAAGGAGCATTTGACCCAGGCTGAGGAAGCTCTTGTAACTATGCGATCTGAATGGCAGGAGAAAGTAAGTGAACTCCAACAGTCAGAGCAGAGGGTATCATCTATTAGAGAGAAGCTTAGCATAGCTGTTGCCAAGGGGAAGGGGCTGGTTGTGCAGCGTGACAGTCTCAAGCAGTCCCTGGCAGAGACATCTGGTGAATTGGACAGATGCTCGCAGGAGTTACACCTGAAAGATGCCAGGCTGCATGAAATTGAAGCAAAACTGAAGACCTATTCAGAGGCTGGTGGGCGCGTGGAAGCTTTAGAATCTGAACTTTCGTACATTCGCAACTCAGCTACTGCATTGAGAGAATCTTTTCTTCTAAAAGACTCAGTACTCCAGAGGATAGAAGAAATTTTAGAAGATCTGGACCTGCCAGAGCATTTCCATTCAAGAGATATAATTGAAAAGGTCGATTGGTTAGCAAGATCAGCAACTGCAAACACTTTACTGCCTACAGATTGGGACCAAAAAAGTTTAGTTGGGGGTTCACATTCTGATACTGGTTTTGCTGTCACAGATGCCTGGAAAGAGGATGTACAGTCTGGCTCAAATTCAGGGGATGATTTGAGAAGAAAATATGAGGAGCTTCAAAGTAAGTTTTATGGCTTAGCTGAACAAAATGAAATGCTGGAACAATCCTTGATGGAAAGGAACAATCTGGTTCAGAGATGGGAAGAACGTTTAGCTAGGATCAATTTGCCTTCCCACTTGCGGTTGGACGAACCAGAGGATCGGATTGAGTGGTTAGAAAATGCACTTTCAGAGGCTAGCCATGATAGAAATTCTATGTTGCAGAAGACCGATGAACTTGAAAACTATTGCAGATCAGTTACTGCAGATTTGGAAGAGTCACAAGATAGAGTATCTCCCCTAACTGCTGAGTTGCTGGAGTCATCAAAGAGGGTATCTGACCTTGAGAGAGACCTTCAAGCAGTTATCCTTGAGAGAGAGAACCTTTTTGAAAGATTGGAGATTCTGACTTTTGATGCTGAGAAACTTTCAGCAAGGACGGTCCAATTTGAACTAGACAATGAAAAACTGCAGAATGAAGCATCTGCTTTGCAGGAGAAATTGGTTGACAAGCTTGGGATTGAGGAGCATATTCAGAGCATTAATGATGAGATAAGAAGGATGCAGGATTTGGTTTGTGATGCGTTGCAGGATCCTGGTGCAAAAGAGTTTATATCTGATGGAAGCAGTACAGATTGTCTGGAAAAATTACTGAGGAAGCTTGTGGATAACTACACAACACTTTCTTCTGCAAAATCTCTGCCTGTCGAGGCAGTAGTAGATCACCAAGCTAAAGGAACTGATGCCAATTTTCTTGAAGGCCGAACTAGAGATATATTGGAATCTGACGCAGCTCTTCTGAAGAGAGATACATGGGGCAATGAGGAAGAAAATGGGGATTCTCTGAAAAAAGAACTGGAAGAGACTTTGAGTGAACTGGCAGATGTGAAGGAGGAAAGAGACAGAGACCGAGAGAAGCAGCAGTCTTTGGTTTGTGAAGCTGAAGCAATGGGAAAAAAGATATTGGAGTTACAAGAGCTATTGCACCAGGAGGAACAGAAGTCTACTTCTGTGAGAGAGAAACTGAACATTGCTGTTAGAAAAGGGAAGTTATTGGTACAGCAGCGTGATAGTCTGAAACAAACCATTGAAGAGATGAATGCGGAGTTGGTGCTCTTGAAATCTCAGATTAAGGACAGGGAAAATGCTCTTACAGACAATGAACAGAAGATGAGAGACTTGGCCACTTACCCTGAAAGGGTGGAAGCCCTTGAAGCTGAGAGTTTACTCTTGAGAAATCGTTTGGCTGAAACTGAGCACCTTCTGCAGGAGAAAGGGGATACTTTAACCATGATGCTGAATGCTCTTGGAGACATCGATGTTGGTGCTGAAATTTACAGCAACAATCCAATTGAGAAGTTGGAATACACAGGGAAAGTATGCCATGATTTGCTTGCTGCTGTGGCTTCAGCTGAACAAGAATCTAAAAAATCTGGAAGAGCAGCTGAACTGCTACTTGCTGAATTAAACGAGGTCCAAGACAGGAATGATAGTCTACAAGAGGAGCTGGCTAAAGCCAGTATTGAAATTTCAGAGATCTCCAGGGAAAGGGATACAATGGAGGCTGCAAAACTGGAAGCTCTTTCACGTCTGGAAAGGCTGTTCACAGATCATGCACAGGAGAAAAAGAAACAATATTCAGAGCTTGCAGTGTTAAAATCTGCGGCAGACAAACTCAGGAAAAGCTTCTCTGATATCAATTATCTACTTGGTGGTGTTTTCACCATGGAACTGGAATTTCTGCAAAATGTAGAGGCTGGTATGGCATCATGTGGTAAAAGAACAGAAATTAATCTTGCAGTTCATGTTCCACCTTTCAGTGCAGCTGATGGCATTACTTTCAACATTTCAGAAAACATGGTATAAACTATGTTACTTGATTCTCTAAAGAAACCTTGTTTGTCAAGCTTGTTAGTTTTGAAAATTTTAGCGATTTTGGTCTTACTATTTATTGTTTTGTCTTTCTAACTTAAGCTCTCTTTTCAGGAAAACTTATCTGTGGAGTTTCCATCGCAATCCAGCATGCCAGATGATTTTGATGATAATTTTATTATTGAAGTTTGTGATACTGTGCAAGAATTAATGACCGAAATTGATGCAGTTAAAGTAATATTAGGCAAACATTCTGGTGCATTACATGACCAAGCCAGAAATCTATCAAAATTGATTGGGATCCTTCACAGAGAAATGATTTCCCAAAAAGAGTCATTTGAGGCATTGGAAAGAGAAAATAAGGATATAAAATCAGCAGAAAAGGAAAAGGAAAAGGAAATTGTTGTATTGCACAGAAACATTAGTTTGCTTTATGAAGCATGCACCAATACATTCATGGAAATTGAAAATAGAAAAACTGAAGTATCAGGAAATGCTTTGGCTACTGGTGACATGGCAATGAACTGGAAACCTGCAAGATTCGCTGATGGTGGTGGGCATAATTTTCCATCCGAGGAGCATTTCAAGACCATGGCAGAAAGATTGTTCATGGCAGTCAAGGAATTTGTTAGTATAAAAGGTGACATCACAGAGGGTGAAAAGAAAGAAATGAAAGTAATGATATCAAATTTGCAGAAAGAGCTTCAGGAGAAGGACATTCAAAGAGAGAGGATTTGCATGGAGTTAGTTAGTCAAATTAAGGAAGCAGAATCAGCTGTAACAAGCTACTCACAAGATCTGCAATCTTCAAGAACTCACATCTATGATTTGGAGAAACAGGTGGATGTGATGGAAGAGGAGCGGCAATTATTGGATCAGAGAGTAAAGGAACTTCAAGATGGGCAAGCCATATCAGCAGATTTACAGGAGAGGGTCAGATCACTGACTGATGTGCTTGCTGCAAAAGAGCAAGGTCAGCTTGCTGAAATGAGTAGTTTTAATTTCTATTTTTCCTTCTAATTGTTCATTTAGATAATCCATAATATGGATGCCTCTTGTTGATTACAGAAATCGAAACCCTAATGCAAGCTCTTGATGAGGAAGAGGTCCAGATGGAAGATTTAACTAGCAAAACAAAAGAACTGGAAAAGATTTTGCAGCAAAAGAATTTGGACATTGAGAACCTTGAAGCTTCTCGTGGGAAGGCTCTGAAAAAGCTTTCCATCACGGTGAATAAGTTTGATGAGCTCCACCATTTTTCTGAAAGTCTTCTTGCTGAGGTAGAAAAACTTCAATCACAATTGCAAGAGCGTGACACTGAAATATCTTTCTTAAGGCAAGAGGTCACTAGGTGCACCAATGAAGTTCTGGTTGCATCTCAGATGAGCTGCAAGAGAAATTCAGACGACATCCAGGAATTGTTGATGTGGTTAGACACATTGGTTTCTCAAGTCGGGATGCAGGATGTTAATCTTTATGATAGCAGTACGGCACCTGAGCACAAGGAATTGCTTCAGAAGAAGATTAGTAGCATTGTGTCTAAATTGGAGGATCTACAGGTGGTGGCTCAAAGCAGGGACACATTAGTGCAAATGGAAAGGAATAAAGTAGATGAGTTAACACGTCAAATAGAAACTCTTGAGAGCTCTTTACATGAGAAAGAATCCCAATTAAATATGCTTGAAGGGGTTGAAGATTTGGGACACACAACCAACTCAGTCTCAGAAATCGTGGAAGTTGAACCGCTGGTGAGTCTCTTAATCTATCCATTTGCATATGAAAATTTGTTTTCTAGTGATGCACCATTAAAACAGCGATATCATTAAAATTTTCTGTGTATCATGTCATTTTGATCCCCTTATAGTTTTATTTTAATTCATTGGATTGGTAGATGTTTGGTAACAAATCCTGATGAAGCAGGACTAGTTTTTTCCACTTTATTTTTCTCTACTGTGCAATCAAATTGTCAAGTAGTCGAAACACGTAACAAAATCTTAGAAGTTACCAATATGTTGATTCGTAAGGTTAGGGTAAGCTTGTTGAAAGTTGAGTTTAACACATCCAGTTATTTTTATATTCTTGTTGCAATTCTAGATAAAACTTCTAATGCTAATTGCAATTCAAATTTGGAGTGCTTGAGAACAATCTCAATTCTGGTGCAATTTCCATGCAGATCAACAAATGGGTAGCCCCTGCGCCGTCCAGTTCATCTCAAGTTCGCAATTTGCGCAAAGTCAACAATGATCAAGTTGCTATTGCTATTGATGAGGATCCTATTAGCAAGAATAGGTTAGAGGATGAAGATGATGATAAAGGTAGCCCAACAAGATGTTTTGTTGCTCTTTGATTTTTTTTTTTATGTTCTAAAGCAGTATGATTCTTATTTTGTTTTCCTCATCAGTTCATGGTTTCAAGTCGCTTACTACATCAAGAATTGTACCAAAGTTTACTAGACCTGTGTCTGACATGATTGATGGTCTATGGTAGGTTTATCTGTTTTCTTCTCTTTTTTTATGCAATACTTGCATTGTTTTCATAATGGTCTGAAAAATCTTATATATGCAATGTTTCAGGGTTTCTTGTGATCGGGCATTAATGCGCCGGCCTGCCTTACGTCTTTGTATAATTATCTACTGGGCTATCTTGCATGCACTTCTTGCTACATTTGCGGTTTAGCGAGCAACACAGGTTTTAGCCATTCTTTCATAAGGTGTCTATAATTGCCAATCTATTTAATGCGAGGATTTGGTTCAGTTGGTCATTAATGTGGCTCTCTCCTGGTAACTTTTTGTGTTCTTTTTATCTGAACTTAAATGATTCAATCTTTCTATACACTTGATTATTCTGTTTGGAAATTGCATGCATGGTATTACCAGTATGGGTTCAAACTCTAGACTTGCATACATTCTCATGCTCCCTCACTTGTTTCATGTGTTCAGGAGCACACAATGAATACAAAGTGATTTTGCCAGTTTTTAACATTTAGGTTCACTATGCTGATGTTTAATTTCTGATGAACCTTTGCCTGAAATTTTTGACTCTTCGAAAATTTTTGGTATTCAATTGATTGATAGCCAATTGCAAACTTTTTTTTTTTATTTTGGATGATCTTATTTTTGTTTTTATTTATTTTTTCCCTGATGTGCAGGGTTCTGTATTTTGGTGTAAAGGCTAGATGGATGCAGGCTCCTCTCAGGATCGTATCTCTGTTGGGTCTCTCAGCCTGCGTGTAGAGTAGATTGATACCCTCTATATTTGGTCAGATTGATTCATTATTTAGCTCAATCAGGCAGCTGTGATTGCGATTTTTTTATACAAATCGCAGATTGCACTGCTGCATCCAATAAGGAGAAATTACCATCACACAGGATATAGTTTTAGATTTTGCTTTACCTGAACCCATCAATCAAAAGGTGAATTCGCGATGCCGTCATCCGTCAGGGTTCCTCTTTTTTTGGAAATTACACAAAAGGCAGCAATGCTTTGTACGGTACTGTAGCTTGTACATATTGGGTCTCTGGACTCCCCATTTTTTTAGCAAATGAAATAAATACACCATATTATTTCTGCTGACAAGCCATTTTTGCTCTTGAGCTAGTTTCTTCACAAGCAATATTTTTTTATTTTTTCACCACATCCGTGGGTTTCATCACCTGAGAATCACTAACTTGATAAGATACAATCCTCTGTGGAATGTGTAGAGGGAGAGCTAAGCTAGTAAAGATAAGATACAATCGGCCACTAAAAGCTCCAAGCAAATGGTCTACTTTTGATTTGGAAAAGTGTTGACTTGATCTTCATAATCCTTCACGTTGCCTTTAGGATTCTCTTGAAACCTCTGTATCCTGTAGTGTCTCAGTTCCACGCCCTTGGCCTCCCCGGTAAGCACAAGGTCCGCCAAAATCCTTCCGACAACCGGAGCCATCTTGAACCCATGACCCGAAAACCCGCCACCAATCACCACATCCTTCCCAAACTCGCCGCCGAGAAAATCGATCACAAAATCCCCGTCTGGGGTCATTGAGTACATGCACAATTGAGTGACAACTGGCTCGCCATGATCAACCAAGCCCGAGAATCTCCCCTCGATCCATTCCTTCATGGAATCCAATGAAATCCCAGGACCCCATGGTCTCTTGTCAGGGTCACAGGGGTACCCTCCATGCACGGCAATCTTGATCAGCCCCGGAAACTCTAACGACGGCGTGCCGTAAATGTAAGGCTCGCCGTAGCTTGCAAACGTAGGAAAATCACTTCCGATGGCAAACTTCGCCTCGTGCCCCTCCTTGATCCTCCAATAACACACTGCAGTCTCCAAGGCTTGTATAGGCAGTTGAAGCCCGCTAACCGTTTTAACTAACTTGCTCATCCAAGCCCCGGCTGTAACGACGCATTTCTTACCCCAAAACTTCTCGCCGTCGGCAACCACCACGTTTACCCCTCCTTTTACCTCGTCCTTGACAATGTTTTTCACCTCCATGTTGTCTCTCAAAACTGCACCCTTCTGAAATGCCAGTGCTTGAAACATGGACACCGCCTTGGTGGGCTTTATAACCCCACCGACTTCAGTCAACACCCCGACCCAACTCTCCGGTACGGTAATCCTGCCGGAGAATCGGTCAGCCACTTGCTTTCCGTGCAGGACCTGATAAGGGAGGGACTTTTTCTCGCAGCTAGAGATAACCGCCAGGAGACTCTTGTTATCGGACGGGCCCATATCAAATTGCTGGGCTTTGAAATAAACCTTGTAGCCGATTTCTGACTGGGCCTGCTCCCAAGTTTGTGACGATTCCATGACCATGTCACAGTAGTGGTCTTCCGGGTAGGTTGCCCGTACAGTACGTGACTCCCCATGCGAGGATCCACGGTGGTGCAAGAAATCAAATTGCTCCAGCAGGAGCGTTTTCTGGCCTCTTTTTGCTAGTTGATACGCGGTGGAGCTGCCCATAATGCCGGCGCCGACAACGATAACATCAAAGTGGTGGCTGGAATATTCCATCTCCAGGACAAAACAGACAGTATATTCAGCGGAGACCGAGGTTTAGGTTTTCTTTGGTCAAGTAATTGGATCTGAGGAGGAAGTAAGAGGTGAGTTTTCAGGCGAGAATATTCTCCATAGAAATTAGGACCATGTGGATGAGGCCTGCCACTTGCCAGTTGAGTTGCTAATAAAATCCTTTCACGAGGGATGTGTTGTCATATTATTGCAATGCTTTTTTTATGAAGTGTAACTGAACCCACCAAACCAAAATTATTGTAGGGTTTGGTTCCTGTCTCGATATGCAAGAGATAATATAAAAAAAAGAAATTTATTTTTATTTATTTTAAAAACCATTTAAAATTGCTTCAAACAACTTATTTATTTTATGGATTTGTATTTTCAACTAATCAAGTCTATTTTATCTCGTTCGGAAATCAATTTATTGTAATTGACAGTAGGGTTTGATTGAGAAAGTAGGTGATGGCACCATGACTTCCTTTTTTGTAGGCGAGGCTTAATCATAGAGATCAATTTGAAGTGTTATAGCTGCAAAATTTCAAAGCAATGGTTTGGTGAAGAGATTGTCAGCCTCCATATATATATATAATCCAAATAAACACACCAAACTCTTTACCTAAGCTATAATCCAAATAAACCTACCCAACTCTTAACCTAAGCTATAACCAAGTTATAAACATGGGATTTACTTAACTTAATTTTCCCCATAATTCTCATATATATATATATATATATAGACGCCATTTTAATCACCATGAAAAGAAAACATGATCATGTGGAAGGGATTTTATTTTTGCTTGCTTGAATATGTGCATGCTTGATAATGTAATTCAAAAATGTTTTTGATAAAAATAAAAAATAAATATTTTCATTTTTTAATTTAATTTATTATTTTTTGATATATTTAGATCATTATAATAGGTTAGTGTCATAAAATATTTTTAAATAAAAAATACAATTTAAAATACATCTCAGCCCAAACCTAAACATGACCTACATTCAAGTTGCAGCAACATTTTCAACAACAAAATCATTTTGTCCGTAGAATCATCAAAAATTCCCCGTGCATTTTACTTATATTCACTTGTCTGAATAGACAAGTCGGTCCCACAATTTGTTTTTTTTTTAAATTTTAATATGTTCTTTATAAGTTGTAAGAACTAATTAAATAGTCTATTATGTAGTGTTAAAATAATAGAAATATCCTTTATCTACCATGATTAGTATTTCAGATCATTTACTCCTTTTTTCCCTACCCTTTCTATTTCTTAAAATAAGCAAACTAAATAAACGAGAATAGAACATGACAGACATGGATGGAATTGGTCAAGTTACAAATGGATCTAGAAACACAAGGACTAAATATAGAGTGTAAGAAATCACGAGAACTAATCAACTTGTTTTGATAAATTACAGGGACTAAATTATAAATAACTACAAAAGAAGATATAATAATATTTTCATGGTCAATCAGTACTCATCTGTGAATAGGCAAACAATTGGGTAAAACAAAAATATTGATTCCTCTCGCAGAGTCTTCCTGATCCTGCCATGTTCACGATGGAAAGTCTTTGGTCTCAGCAAATTCTGGAGCCAATCGGCTACTGAGTGAACATGCAAAACAGAAACAGCATGCCTCAAGTAAGAACAGAAACAGTAAGATCAAACAAAAAAACTCCTATCAATACATTGACAGCCCTTTAAAATACAATTAATAGTCTAGAGTAGAGATTATTATATGAACATACTTACTGGGAGTTTAGTGTCTAGTAAGTAGTAACAATTATTTTTAAAATAATTCTATGGATTCCATTTGCCATGTGCTTCCTTCCCCATTTACATTATCCATGCATGCATATACCTAGCTTCTAGTTAAAATCTCGTGTATAGGATTGTTTAAAACAAGGATTCTTTTAGCTAGCTAGCTAGCCAGCCAGCCATGTGATCATGTGCTAGGCAGCACGAATATTGAGGGAACATAATTATAAATTTCCCAAACCTTAATTTTGTTTGTAGCCAACGATATTGGATTGATTTACTCGGTTGTTGCCATAAAAAAAACAATTAAATGTTGATTTAAATGGCCATTCTACTACACAAATGAAGAACACAAACGGAAGCTAGGGAGAGGGAGAGTCATATATACGATGCCTTCTTCTTTGTCTTCCCATGTTGTTATCTTTCCTTTCATGGCTCAAGGCCACACTCTCCCATTACTAGACCTATCAAAAGTTCTTTCACAACAACAAATCAAAGTGACCATCATCACCACCCCATCAAATGCGAAATCAATGGCCAAAACCATTTCTAATCACCCCACCATCAGTCTCGTCGAGATCCCGTTCCCCACTGTCGATGGCCTCCCTAAGGATTGTGAAAACACCTCTCAACTACCTTCAATGGAGTTTCACCTTCCTTTTCTCCTTGCCACCAAACAACTCCGAAAGCCCTTCGAGCAAGCCCTACAAACCATGGTGGAATCCAAAACCCCTCCTATATGTGTCATTTCAGATTTTTTTCTTGGCTGGACACTTGCTTCATGCCAAGCATTTGGTGTCCCTAGGCTAGTCTTTCATGGAATGGGTATTCTATCAATGTCCATTACCAAATCTACTTGGTTTCATGCACAACAACTGGAATCAATGTCAATGATTGATCCTTTAGACCTCCCTGGCATGAAACTTCCCTTCACTTTGACGAAATCTGACTTGCCAGGGTCGATCAACTTACCAAACCATGTTGAAATGTTTTACCAGTTCATACAAGAAGTAGGAGAGGCTGATGCAAAGAGTTGGGGAGTTGTTGTTAACAGCTTTGAAGAGCTAGAGAAGAGTCACGTCCCAGCTTTTGAATCTTTCTACATCAATGGGGCCAAGGCTTGGTGTTTAGGTCCTCTATGTTTGTATGGAAAAATGGGAAGCAACAAGTCCACTAACCAAAACCATTCGTGTACTTCAACACAATGGCTAGCCGATCAAGTCACACCAGATTCTGTGATTTATGTTTCATTTGGTACACAAGCTGACGTATCAGATTCTCAGCTTGATGAAGTGGCTTTTGCCCTGGAGGAGTCAGGATTTCCTTTTTTATGGGCGGTAAGATCAAAGACATGGTCTTTACCTGCAGGCCTGGAAGAGAAAGTAAAAGGCAGGGGTTTGATTGTAAGAGAATGGGTTGATCAGAGCCAGATACTATCTCATCGTGCAATTGGTGGGTTCTTGAGTCATTGTGGGTGGAATTCAGTGCTAGAAAGTGTATCAGCTGGTGTGCCTGTTCTTGCTTGGCCAATGATAGCTGAGCAATCACTGAATGCTAAATTCTTAGTGGATGGACTTGGAGCCGGGATTAGTGTCAAAAGGGTGCAAAATCCAGGCGCTAAAATTCTTGTTTCAAGGCAAGATATATGTGAAGGTGTGGAGGAGTTGATGGGAGGATCGAGGGGAAGGAGTGCGAGGGAGAGAGTACAGGCCCTGGGCAGGGTTGCTAGAAGAGCAGTGCAAAAAGGCGGGTCGTCTCATGACACCCTGAACAACCTCATTGATAAGCTTCGAGTTTCTATGTAGTATATTTAATGTTATTTATCATATATATATATATATATGTATGTATATGTATGTGTTTGTCTAATCATCTCCTGAGACTTCAAATTGACATAATTTTCTAATTTATTGCAAGGGAAATGGTGTAAAGTTAATGGAAAATGCATGACCAAAGTTCATATATATTGATTAGAAGGTGGATTGATTAAATGACCATCAATTAATATGTATAATTGATAAATGAATGTTATCATACATTCACATATAGCAAAATCCCTCAAAAACTTGGAAAACAAACGATTGAGACGAAGTAAAGCTATCCCAACTATATATATGCACATATCAAAGGGAAAACAACATCATAAAATACATAACTATCTTGCATATTTGAAAAAACATAACTATGTAAGGGAGCTTGGAATATGATAATCAGAGAGAAAAAAGAGTTGGTTTAATGCCAATCCTGGTGCTACCACCGCTTGCTAAAATGGCAGTTGTTGCATTATGGAAACGTTTTGTGGTAATCAGAGCATTCCGATGGCCTTGTAAGATTACAGCTAATGAGGGTGGTGATAAGGAGGAGGAAGTTAATAATTAGATGGGGGTTGAATCAAAAAGTGGCTGCTAGAATTGGAGGGATTCAGAGGAATCTAAATGGAAGGCAAAATCCGTTTCTGAATTAATTGGAGCAAGACTTGTTTAAGGATTATAATCTTATTCTGAGTCAGGAAGAAGTGTTTCTGGTGTCAATGGAAAACTCATGTCGACAGGAATTCTTCTTCTTTCCACACCAAAACTCTAATTCGAAGACAGAAGAACAAGACTCTTTGTTTAAAAGAAAATAATAAGTGGGTAAGGGAGGAGGATAGACTGAAACAGATGGCAACTGAGTACTAGCGAAAGTTGTTCACAAGGGATGAGAGTTCAGCTAATAGTCTAGTCTCTCTTGGATTTTCCAGTGCTTTAATGAACAGGATATACAACTATTTCACCTAAAAATTTAAACTGCTAGGTGAGGTTTCACAATATTATTTATATAAAATTTCTCTGGGCTTGAAACTTGCATAGATCTATACTACCTTGTGTTTGAATTTTATCAATAGAATGAGGGTGGTGAAATTCAAACTCGTGACCGTTAGGTCAACAAATCTCTAATATCATGTTAATGAACCATTTCACTTAAAAACTTAAATTTTTACCAGAAACACTGGTTAGTGGCAGGGGATGATGTTATTAAATTCATAAAAGAGATGGTCACAAACAACAGGGATATTCAGTAGCTGATCATTCTTATTTGGCGTTGCTACTAAAGGTGCCTAAACCAGAATATTTTCACCAATTCAGGCCGATTGGCTTAAGCAATGTCAGCTTTAAAATTCTAAAAAAGTAACTAGTTAATCGACTCAAGAACTTGATGCCAAGGTTGATCTCAAACAACCTGTTGGGAAAAAAACTCAAACAATAGGGCACCAATTTAGCGGATTACCAATCAAGTCTCAAACCTTTTTCCCTCTTTGTGCAATTAAATTATGGGATCAAACAATCAACAATATAATGCAAATAATCACACACATCAACACCAAGATTTTTACGTGGAAAACCCGATGCGAGAAAAAACCACGGGACCGTAGGCCACTTAAAGCTTCCACTATCACAAATAATGGGTTCACAATATTCTTCCTCAGATTCAACTAAGGGCTACAACATATATCATCAAGAACAACCTATTCTTGGAATACAACAAGATTAAAGAGAGCAAAAGTTTGAGAAAGACTCACAATCATCGACAGCCCGTTTTTGTCAAAACGGACAACTTTCACAACTCCAATATTCAATCTAACCGTTTAGAATTAAGATTAATATGTCTAGAAGCTTCTGTCCAAATCTCAGCTCGATCCAACGGTGAACAAGGTGGAAATCAAGGAAAGAAAATGCATTGTTCGGCAGCCACCATTTTTTTCTTTTCCTCTTCTTCTCTCTTGGCTCACCCTCTCTTTTTTCTTACAAAAACCCTACTATCACATTTAAGGTGATGTGGCAGCCCCCTATTTAAATTAAAATGGTGAGGGACCACCCAACACAACCAAAGCAGTTTCGTTTCAGAAAGGCAGATTATATTGTAGCGATATGCTTTTTATCACTGAGGCTAGTGAACAAGAGATAAGGAGAGTAATGGATTGTCTGAATTCGGTCTGTGAGGCTTCTGGTCTGAAGATCAACATTGTTCTGGAATAATATAAATTATATTTTGGAGTCTTACTCAACAGTTTAAATTTTTAGATGAGATGGTTCTTTGACATGACATCAGAATCTTGTTGACCCAACGGTCACGAGTTAAAATCTCACTACCCTCATTCTATTTGATAAAAATCAAGCACAAGGTAGTGTAGACTTGTGCAAGTTTCAAGGTCGAAAGGTTTTACATTGAGAAAGTGTGTTAGAGAATAATATAAATTATATTATGAAATTTCATCTAACAACTTAAATTTTTAAGTGAGATGATTTGTAAAAGTCACCAACAAAACTAAAATATATTTTTCTGAGAATACTTCGCCTTCTTTAACGAAGTCTCTGAGTAGTAGTATTAGTGAGTATGCCATAACAAAAGACCTTGGTAAGTATCTAAGTGATCCCGTTCTTCACAAGATAATAACCAGACAGACTTACAATTATATCATCGAGAAGATGAAGCACAAGTTAGCTACTTGGTAAACGAAGAATCTATCGTTAGCGGGCAGAAAATAATTAAAGATTAGTATTTGATGTAATTTTTCATGTAGTCAAAATCTATTCAAACTCAAATGTTGGTTGGATAAAATTAATAACTAAAAAAATAGATTAAAAAAGATGGTCCAAAATATTATGAGAAAAAAAAGGAGAAATGAAATAATTAATCATCTAGGATCAATAATATGTGGAATGTTGATCTAGTGATCTCACAAGACTATAGAAAATATGTTGTAATCAACAAGAAGCACACAAGGACTTGTATCAAGAGGTCAAATAATACTTATAAAAATATCCATTACTCTATCTTTTATTTTTTTTGGATTCGCGGAAACTCTACCTTCCGAAAAAAGTATATTTTTTAGATCCAGGTGAGCTAGTATAACCCTAATTATCCCAGATTTTTATAAAAGATGGACGTCCTAACTCGAACTCGAAACCTGCTGTGTCACGTTCCTCGAGAACCCATTAATTTCAATCCATATTATAATGTAATTGATGAAGTATTTCAAGAAGAGATTAAAAAAGACTCTGAAAAAGTGCTGGACTTATCTAGAAATGAAGTGGAATGCATGCCTTAATTAATGCAACATATAAAAGTTAATGATCAAGTCAATTGGCTAGATTAATTAGTGTAAATCAAATACACAATATTTCTTGGTGAAGGTTAAAAATAGTTAACCCTCCAGAATAAAATAATATAATTAATGCAGACATGAGGTTTAAAAAATAAATAATATTTTTTGTAAAAAAAAAAATCATCGTTGTTTTATATTTATTTTTATGCCGACATTTTTTTTTTTATATATATATATATTTCAAATCCCGCTCACCAGAAAGAAAGCCTGCTGCCAGGCCGAGTTCTAAGGCCCAACATTAGCCCATACTCACTTATCATATTTCAGGCCCAAAGCGCGAAGTCATTCTTAAACATAAAATTCACAAAAGTAGGGACTAATCTATAAAAGCACCACAATTGAAGGGCTTTTTGAAATTCACTAACTTGCCACTCACTATAATAATATCTTTCAAAGCCCTTAATATCTCCAAACACACTAAAGAAGAAAACTAGGCGACTAGGGTTTCCAAGTTCTACCGGTACAGTGTCGGATCTCTCTTATCTCTTTCATTTTTGTGTAATATTTAACGAAAATATCTTATAATCTACTGCACATGAAGTCTCTTATGTTTTTTTTTTTTTTTTGCATGTAACTTTTTTTTTGCTGCTCTCGATTCTGTTCAAAGTGTATCTCTTGTATGCTGCTTGGGGCTTAAAGAGAGAACAATATTAGATTTTTTGAGCTGGGTTTTTTTTATTTATTTTGACAGATATAATTAGTAAAAGAAACAATGTCTCGAGTTTATGTCGGTAACCTGGACCCAAGAGTCTCTGAACGTGAGCTTGAAGATGAGTTTCGACGATTCGGTGTTATAAGAAGGTTGATTTCGTAATTTGAGCTTTACGGATTCTTGTATATGGGTATTTGTGTTGATGATTATTTGGTTAATGGGTTGTGTGTAGTGTGTGGGTTGCAAGGAGGCCGCCGGGTTATGCTTTTATTGATTTTGATGATAAAAGGGATGCTCAGGATGCTATTCACGAGTTGGATGGTACGCGTTTTTGTTTTCTGGAGTTTAGTTTTCTGATTGTAAGTTTATTGCTTGAACTTCTGGTTATTTAACTGTATGGCTTGGTAGAGGGCGGCCAAAAAAAAGCAGGTGGATTCTAATTATCTTTTATCTGAGTGCTTCATAATTAACGCTTACATTGTTTTTCAATCCTATTTGTCTCGACTCTCCCCCCCTTGATAATAGATAGATAGATTTGTTAATTGAATGCCTTATGTCATGGATTTCGGGGTGTTGAGAAGCTATCACTTTACTATAGCTAGTTTCATCACCTGATTTTTTCATTAAGAAGTTAAGAGCCCATGATCTTGGCTCAATTTATGATGAAATTTATGCATTATCATTTTCAAACATGATGGTTTTTGTTTGGCATTGCCTTAGTTAAAAACATCAAGATCTTTCTGTTTAATTCTTCTCAAATTTTGCAAGTATCTCAGTGCATTGTCATTATATGATGCCTTGATTTAATTGTTTCAATTGTCTTACACTAATTCAAAAACAATATTTTAAAAAAATGTTGCTAGTAGTAATTGATAGGGTTATTTCTTCTTTATATGTACTTTAAATCTTGATATTTGCTGCACAGAAGATGTTATTTTACAAGCAGTTTGATTTATTTTGCTGTTGATTCATTTTAGTTTTCAATCAATTATTTCTGGAGCAGGAAAAAATAGCTGGAGAGTTGAGCTTTCTCACAACTCCAGAGGTGGTGGTGGAGGTGGGGGTGGTGGTCGTGGAGGGGGTCGTGGTGGCCGTTCTGGTGGTTCAGACTTGAAGTGTTATGAGTGTGGTGAGGCTGGTCATTTTGCTCGTGAGTGCCGCTTGCGTGTTGGTTCAGGAGCATCAGGAAGACGTCGTAGCCGCAGCCCTAGATATCGCAGGAGCCCAAGCTATGGTCGAAGGTGAATTCTTGAATCTGATAGTGCCTTGAATATATATGTATCTATGATGTATGTGTGCTATATGTGCATGTGTTTGTAAATTCCCTTTCTTTTCATAAAGAGGACTTATATTTGGTGCCTTTTAAATTCATCTTGGGACTAATTACCCAGGAGCAGAAGCCACAGCCCTCAAGAGCGATCCCCCAAGCGCCGCAGTCCATCACCTCGTGGGCGCAGCTATAGCAGGTCACCACAGTACCGTGGGCGTGAAGAGCTTCCATATGCCAATGGGTGATTTTTTTAACTAATATATCCAGTTTAAATCATTAGGACCTTGGCCTTAACCCTGTTGCTTATCTCTGTGATTTATTAATGGTTGGTCCTTTTGTGTTTTGGACAGAAATGGCACAAGGGATCGTCGCCGAAGCAGGAGTTAAGAGTTGCAGCCTAGTTGGCATTGGATTTGCTCGGAAAATACTGCAATTAGAGTGTGTTTATTATGTTTGGTCTTCAGTACCACTATGTTTTAAACGGGCAACGCCCTCAGCCTCGTGGATTTGGTTAAGTTTCTTCATACTTATTACTATGTTTGTTATTTTTCTTTGAGCTATGCAGGATAGTTGTAGGCTTTTCTAGCAGAAGGCTCTGTAGGTAGTTATTACGAATTTATTGAGACAGGTTGCTTCTGAGAGTGGTGCTAAAACTTTATGCTTTTCTTTTTTGTGTTGAGGTCTCTTCTGGGTCTGCTTCATTGGTTTTGTGCTTCTCTACACTTGAGGTTTCATTGTTGGCCGCCCTGCATTGGGATCTTCTATTGTGAATATTTGGGAATCCCTGCTAAACTGCATGTCTACATTCTTCTGTTTGATTGCACCTCGGCTGTGATGCGCCTCCCACAAACTCTAGTGGCATTTGTTTTAGTTAACTTAGAAGGATAGAGAGCTGCTTCAAATCTTCAGTAATGAATGTTTGGGCTCCCTGCTAAACTGAATGCCTACGTGCTTCTGTTTGATTGCACTCCAGCTGTGATGCTCCTTCCTCAAACTCCTTCCTCAAACTGTAATGGCATCTCATTTAGTTAGCTTAGAAGGATAGAGCTGCTTCAAACACTTCTGCAGTAACCTATATGTGCTCCACAGAAGTTGGGGTTTTCTTAGGAATCTCGTGTGGTTGCCCTATTCTTAAAAATTAAATTTCAAAACTGGTCTAGTCTTGGGTACTCACGGTCACACAAGGTACTTTCTCTTACCTTTCAGTAGATGCGTAATTGGTTTTTTTTTTCATGTTTACTACTATTGGACCAATGAACTAACCTGACGAAACATGAATTGGTTGATCTAATTGTTTCCGGTGCAGGAAAAAAATCTTAAATAACTTCTGTCATCTTTCTGTTTTTAGTCTTTCATGTCATCAGCTTTCAAATGGAACAGGAATGGAATGTCTTTTTTGGCTGTTGCTGAAGTATCAAAATTTCTGACATGATAAAAAGCTTCTCTTTACTCTTGTATGCGTTGGTCCATTCTTATTTTCTCTCTTCCTGCTGTTTCTACCCCTTCTCCTGTAGTATGGGTTTCGGTCTGTTAATCTCCTGGTCTTTTATGGTCACGACAAAGCGGATTTTTTTTGATCTGCTGGAAGGGCTAGAACTGTCAAGACTCTCCAGGGTATATCCAAGATGAATTTTTCCGTGACAACCGACCATTTCTCGCAACAAGCCCAGAGAGGTACTCTACGACTGTGTAAGTTGCCTGTCTCTGTTTGGTTGATAAAGCTGCGGCATATCTTTTTGAACCAACTCAGCTGGAGGATTTCTAACAATTTTGATGGCCTCGAGAATGATCCATTTCTCCATCTGCTGCTATTGCATCGGAACATCATAAACCCTTATCGAGGTTTGGATTTATTTTCCTGTCAGTAGAAGTCCATGTTTCCACGCCCTCAAACCTAATTCTTAAGTCGCATGACACTTGTCCGAAAAGTGCAATGGTGAGCTGTGTCATACCTTGATGGAGTTTCCTGGGACAGCTGCTAAGTTCAATATCTTATTGGTTGTATTGTCGCGAATTGTCCTGTGGTTGGAGTATTTCTATTCTTGTGAATGATTGATTACTTTACTTCATGCAGTATCATTTAATTTTAGTCACTCGTTTAGAACAAAAAAGACTTGGTTGAAACATGAAAGGCACATTGTCCTTTTCTTTTGGAAAAATATAAATTCACTCTTTCAAAGAAAGATTCTAAAAAATCTGTCTTTGCAACTATATATATATATATGTGTGTGTGTGTGTGTGTTCTTCATCGGAATATTATAGAATACATGTTAAAACACTTCCCACATCAATATTCAATCACATTTTAATATGAATTTACTATTTTATTTATTTATTTTGGTCCATTTTTTTTACGATAGCAATAAAAGTAAAAGATAGATTGTTAAAGTGTAAAATACAATGCAAATGGTTATGGTTTTAAAGTTCAAATAAAAAGTTTTAAGTTAGTTCTTGAACTTTATAAATTATGATTATTTTTTCTTTCAATATTTTTCTTTTTATTGTTTATTACTTCTCGGTGTGAGAGACAAGAGATCTATCATTGAATCGGTGTTACAGAAAATATCATTGTTATTTATTTTGACCACTAAAATAGTTTAATTAGATTATTTTTTTAGCTTTGAAAGTTCCTAGAAAAGCATAATTAAGTTTTTTCTTTAAAAATTATTTTGAGTTGATTTTGAGTTTTATGAATGAGTGTTTGGAGCTAAAAATGGATTAAAAAAAAGTTCATGCGTCAAGAAATCTTATGTCTAGATTTTTAAGCTACTACAATTATTGGAATTTAGAAAAATCAAATGATGTGCTATTTGATTAAATTTTTTCCAAAACAAATTGGGAATCTTCAATAATAAAAAAATATATATATATTAAGGACCCGAGCAAGCTAGTGTAGCTTGTCAAGCAAAGTAGTACATGACCTTTTTCTTTTTTATTTTTCAATTTGTTTTTTTAATTGAAGTTTATTTTTCAAAATTAATCTTTTTGAATGAAAACTCATCAAGTTTATATAGCTTCTTTAAAATGATGATTATATTTTTAGTTATTTTGCGTACGTTTAATTTTTGGAAAAAAATTCCAATCCATCATCTATTATATTTTTTCTATGTTATCTATAAATAAAAAATATTAGTTTTTGGATAAAATATTTTCCTTTTTTTATTCAATCATTTTTAATATGTATTTATTTCTATTAATTCTGATTTCATATTTGAAGAGTCTTGAGAACTTGATAAAAATGTAATGCAATTATTTGAGTCTGAGTCTTTTATTTTTGATATTCGGGATGTCAGTCGGTCTCAACCTTGATAGGCCAATACTCCACTTGCGAGTTTGAGTTGTTGATTGCTTTTATTGTTGATTAAATAGGGAAGTTGAAAATAACTTGCAACAACTACCCACTCATCTTACTCAATATAACTTTTAGTAATTAATAACTCATTTTATCCAGGGTAACTCCCTACTCATGTTTTGTACCATGTAAACTTTGGTTAATTTTATTATGTAATATTTATTTTTATAGACTTTTATCTTCACCTATTTCCCATATATTTTTATATACAGTATAACATATGGTGTCAACTTCTGTAGCCATGTCAAATGGTGGCATCGCCATCTTCAAAATATCAACTCAAACATCCATAGATGGTTTCTCTGCAGTTTCAACCGATATTGTGTGGAAGATGCCTGTTGGGCTCCTCGTCAGAGTCCATGACTTTCATGAAACGGCAGGGTCAACTTCAAAGTAAACTCCAAGCCATGGTGATGCATTTACTCTTATGAGCCAGCCCCCCAGTGGTCAACCTCAAACTAGTGCTTATTGCTAATTGATAAGAGTTTGGAATTAAAAGATTTATTTTTTTATGATTTCATGTTTGAGTTCTGTGATTGTTAATATGATGATAATTAATATGATGATAATTAGAAGTTTACATAGTCATTAATTTTAGAACCGGTAAAATTAATCGAGATACACGCAAGTTGATCTAAACATCCATGTTAATACAAAAAAACTAAGTCTTTTCTTGATACGAAACATTCAGGAAACAAATATCCATCGTGATTTCTCATGGAATTCGAATCTAACTACATTCAAGTCAAGAGGGTATGCTAAAATGGAAATTGAATTCATGGTTTAACTGTTCTTGATGTATTTTCTGGGTGATGAGATGACAGGCTTGACATGGGTGTATGGTGTGCATTAAGTAGCCCACGTTCCAGGAACTCAGCAAAACGAGAAGCACGTTCCAGTCACCGCAGAAGCTGCTAATGTAGGACCCTCTGAGCTTGACTCTGTCACTCTTTTAGCCTCTGATTGGTTACACGTGCTTTGTTTGCGAGTCCCCATTCATCAATGTCGTGTCACTGGGCTAGCCATCTATCTCAAAAATGAAATGGATCGAGATTTTCATACTAAAAATATTATTTTAGCCTCAAGATAACCGCATGATTTGCTGTGCCAACGAGCTGATTCACAAGGCACGACAGCCCTTCATGCTCAGGTTTTTTGGGTGGGAAGTGGGTCTGATCGGAAAAATGCAGGCTTAGTTTCTTGATAATAAGCTTGATAATTCCATCTGAAAATAATATTGTAGCATAAGTTATTAGGATTAAACTTTATAATTAGTGAAAGCTACCTGTCGTGTCCCAGGCTCCAGTTGATTATTTTTAACCTTAAAAAATGGCAGCCGGCCTCTGACACTTCAGTTTCATGATGTAATCTGATAGCGAATCCTTAATCTTAGTAGCTACACTCTACATTAGTTTTCAGATTCCATGTCCGGCAAGAAAAACAGGTTCATACTATGTTTCTTGACTAGTTTTTTTATTTACTTTATTTCCAGTAAATCCTGCCTCCTATTTATTGGATTTTTTTTTTACTTTTTTCTTCTTCCATAAAGGCTGTTTTTTTAATTAAAAAATCTTGACAAACAAATTGAAACACAGCCAAAGCACTGGATTGGTTGGTAGCTGGGCGAGTTTAATAATAAAGAAATTGACAGAAGAAATATAATCAAGTCGCCATTAAATATGTTTATCGTAGTGCTTAGGATATTCGGCACTCATGTAAAATAAAATACAAGAAATGAAAGTTCTAGTCTTTGCCCCGTCAAAGGGATGCATCGTTTTCTTTCCCAACTGAGAAAACAGGAATGATTCTTGGTCTTCAACAAAAAAAAAGGAAAAAAAGAAGTCTGATATGAATCACGACAGGAGGAGGATTAGTGTAGCATCCAAAAAGAAGTCTACAGTTTGATATCATTGGCTCTCCAAGGAGAAAGATTCAAAAGGGGTGCGGACATTGGAAGCTGTGGTTTGTCAAGAGGCAATGGCTCCACGCGTTTGCAGGGAGGAGCCCATGATGATGATAGATATAGTCAATTCATCAGCTCGAGATTTAATTCACATTGAATTATTGAAAACCTGGTATTTTTCGGAAATAAAAACTCATCTAACTCGTAATCCTAGCTTCAAGTTCAGGTTATCTCTTTTATAAATATTCGTCCTTGTAAGTATAACACTCACAGAAATCAAATCAAATCAAATCTAGACTTGATAAAACCTCCTAAACCAGACAATTTAAAACAAAATAGAAGATATTTGGCCGTGAAAATCTGCCAATATATATATATATTGCATTCTTGGTGTCTGATATACAGGTAATATTTATACATTTTTTATAAAAACTTAATATGGTCATGCCTTCACGTCCTCTATCTCTCATAAATTCGAGTCCACTTTCTTACAAGTTGAAAAACAAAGCATATATAGAATAAGTGAATTTCTGGATACATGGTTTGGATGGGAAGTGGGTTTTCTTTCCAACATAGTTATGTTTTATTTTAAATCTGTTTTTTTTTTTCTTTTTTAATCTAAATCAACATTATTTTAAAAAGGACAATGTTGTTTTGATGGAATAATAATAATAATTTACCTATGGATCCACACAAGATAACCCCACCAATGTCAACTCTCAACTATGCTATCTATGGAATGATGAAGGGTTCCAGTATGAGAGCACCTAAGAGGTGATAAGAGAAAAAAATGTTTTTGATACGTGAAACATGATTCGAAAATAATATTAGACCATTAAAAAAAACATGAAAAAGAAATAGAGAAAGTAAAAGAGTATCTAAGCTGTGTTTCTTTTCTTTATTGTTAGTTTTCTGTTAGGCTCTTAATGGAAACCAACCACATTGAACGCCCTGCCATTTCACCAGTCAAAGCTTCTCTTCTCCTCTTCTTGTGAAATTTCCTTCCATCTTTTGCAGCCTGGAGTTCAAGGTCCATTTCTTGAAAGACTTGCTTTCAGTTCAGAAATGGAAAATTCAGCGAATATTTTGCGAAGCAGAACCCTCTTTTGTCCGCCTTTCTTGAATGTATAGTATGTTTTAAGATTAGTACTAGCAATCATGGAGTTCAAGAAAGGGAAGCTTGTGAGGTTAGTCTCTTAAATTACATACTCTCTCTTTTACGGTTCTCATTCGCTTTCTTTGATGATTTGATTAAAGGGTGTTCTCAAAATTTATAGGTTTAATGATAGTCAGAACCTGGAGAAGACATTGCCTGTTCACAAGACATCAGCTCCATTGTTAAAAACTGAAGGTGGTATTATTAACGACAGAAACACAAGTGGCAAGGTTCCTACGTTTGGAAGGTTTAAGGTATTTCCAGAGAATAACCACAAACCATATTGGAGAGAGAAGATTCTTGATCCGGGAAGTGATGTTATCTTGAAATGGAACAGGATTTTTCTCTTCTCATGCTTAACAGCACTCTTTGTTGATCCATTGTTTTGTTACCTTCCATCAGTAGTCAAGAATGGAAAGTCAACTTGTATGGATACTGATTTGAATTTAGGAATCACTGTGACATGTTTTCGAACATTTGCTGATGTTTTTTACATGCTTCATATTGTAATAAAGTTTAGGACAGCTTATGTCTCACCTAGTTCAAGAGTTTTTGGGAGAGGTGAACTTGTTATGGATCCTGAGTTGATTGCAAGGAGATATTTGAAATCAGATTTCTTCATAGATCTTATTGCAGCGTTACCTCTTCCTCAGGTACTTGCATTCCTCACTTTGTTTTCTGCTTTTGATTATTGGATTAGAATGCAGAGCTTAGTCTGTGATTTCTTTCTTCTTCTTTAGCCTAGAAATCACAGATACTTGTAGAAAATGAAGATGAACTTCAAATCCTCATTTGGTTGTTGGGATTCAAGTTGCTATTGTATTTTCAGCTGCCCTTTTGGATCAATTTTCCAGAAATTTCTTTCACTTCTTGAAGTTGCGCTGCTGTTACAAATTAGTGTTTGGCCCAGTGTCATTCACCTCTGCAAAGAGGGCGATGAGTTGTTGAGTTGAGTTCTAGCTTTGTCAAGAATTAATAAAGGAAAGGAAAAGATTTAGATGCAGATTAGATATTGGCTACAATACATATGGCAGTGTGTTTGATTTTTTTCAAACCATCCATTTCTTGCAAATGACATAGTTCTTCTTGCTTTGATTTTTAGTATCTTCTCATTATTGAAGTCTATCCTTTGAAGCTTAAGAAGAAATGAAATCAAATTGTTCTTCTTCTTTTTTTGGCAGATTGTGATATGGTTTATAATACCATCAATTAGAAGCTCTCATGCCGATCATACCAACAATGCCCTAGTACTGATTGTTCTGCTCCAGTATATTCCCAGATTATATCTGATTTTTCCATTGAGTTCTGAGATCATTAAAGCCACTGGAGTAGTCGCAAACACTGCTTGGGCCGGGGCTGCATATAATCTCCTGCTATACATGCTAGCTAGTCATGTGAGTAATGCCTCCTTAAATCATAGTATACATGTCTTTTTATGTTAAAGAATAATAAAAATCATATTATGGGAATTTACTTGAAAGGTTAAGTTTTTAGGTGAGATGGTTCTTTAATGTTGTATCAGAACTTTGTTAACTCAGCGGTCACGAGTTCGAATCTCACCATCCCCATTCTATTTGATAAAAATCAAACACAAGGTAGCGTGTGTCTGCGTACAAGTTTCAAGCCCAAAAAAAAGCTTTCATTCAAGGGTGTGTATTAGAGAATAATATAAAATCATATTCTGAGAACTCACATGCAAACTTAAACTTTTAGGTGAGATGTTTCCTTAACATTTTAGACTACCGGCGTCTCTCTCGAAACGCCCGTGATGTTGTTTTTGGTCATCTGGTGCTGCTTTTTAATGATTAGGCCTCTGATCTTGTAGGTCCTGGGGGCATCCTGGTATTTGCTGTCGATTGAGCGCCACGCAACATGCTGGAAATCTGCCTGCAAACATGAATCGAGCCCCATACCATGCAAGCCTCGTTACTTGGATTGTGGTACTTTGAACTTTAATGATCGCAGGTCGTGGGAAAACACTACTGTTTTGTTTTCTATATGTAATCCAGCAAACAAAACCTTTTTCGATTACGGCATATTCGCAAAAGCATTGGAGCAGAATGTACTTTCCTCTGAGTTTCTTGAGAAGTTTCTCTACTGTCTTTGGTGGGGTCTGCAGAATTTGAGGTACAAATGTTAACACCTGCAGATTCATGGATTCCATCTATTGCTTTCATAACTGAAGTATGTTTGTGTAGGAACATTCTTACATATCTTTTCTGCGTGTTCCATTTTTCAGTTCCTATGGCCAGAGTTTGTCAACAAGCACCTTTATTGGGGAAACTGCATTTGCCATACTAATTGCCATCATGGGCCTGGTTTTGTTTGCCCATTTGATCGGTAATATGCAGGTAAATGTCAAGATTGTTAAAAAATAATGTAAATTATATTCTGGGTTTTATTTAATAGTTTAAGTTCTTAGGTGAGATTGTTATTAATATGGTCTCAGAGTCTTGTTGACCTAGTGGTTACGAGTTCGAATCTCACCATCCCCACTCTATTTGATAAAAATCAAACACAAAGTACTTTAGGTCTGTGCAAGTTTTAAGCCCAAAAGATTTTTATTTAAAAGAATGTATTAGAGAATAATATAAATTATATTCTGAAATTTTATCTAATAATTTAAATTTTTAGATAAGATGATTTCGTGACACACTCAAGGCACCCCATATAATTATTTTCAAGAAACTATTTTCCTTAGAAATTTTATGATGAATTTCCTCTGCAGACTAAAAGCAAGATAATGTTCAATGATGAGCAGAATTATCTTTAGATTGCTCTTTTGACACGCTCCCTTTTGCACAGACATACTTGCAATCCATCACTGTGAGGCTTGAGGAGTGGAGGCTCAAGCGACGAGACACGGAGGAGTGGATGAGACACCGTCAGCTCCCCCAAACTCTCCGAGAACGTGTCAGACGGTTTGTTCAATACAAATGGCTCGCAACTAGAGGGGTTGATGGAGAGTCAATCTTGCGTGCATTACCGACCGATCTTCGTCGAGACATCCAGCGCCACCTATGCTTGGACCTTGTTAGACGAGTAAGTAGCTCCCTCCCTGGTGTTTCCATCAAGCATTTCAAAATCCATCTCCTCCTTTCGTGATCTGGCTAGCTAATGTTTTTGTTAAGAAAATATCTCATCTAAAAGCTTAAACTGCTAGGTGAAGTTCTAGAATATGATTTATGTTATTATCTAATACATTCTCTCGAGTGAAAACCTTTTGGACTTGAAACCTGCACAGATTCGAACTCATAACCGTTAGATCAACAAGATTCTGATATCATGTTAAATAATAATCTCGTCTAAAAAATTAAATTGTTAGATGAGACTCCAAAATCATATTATTCTCTAATAATTTTTCCTTTTTTGCAGGTTCCTTTTTTCTCACAGATGGATGATCAGCTACTCGATGCAATATGCGAGCGCTTGGTGTCTTCCTTGAGTACTCAAGGAACCTGTATAGTTCGAGAAGGTGATCCACTCTCAGAGATGCTTTTTATCATCAGGGGAAAGCTAGAGAGCTCGACTACAAATGGAGGACGAACTGGTTTCTTCAATTCAATTATTTTGAGACCCGGCGACTTTTGCGGCGAGGAGCTGCTCGCCTGGGCATTGCTTCCGAAATCTACTCTCAACCTACCTTCTTCCACGAGGACAGTGAGAGCTCTAGAAGAAGTGGAAGCATTTGCATTGCAAGCGGAAGACCTCAAGTTCGTCGCCAATCAGTTTAGACGTCTCCACAGCAAGAAACTACAGCATACCTTCCGTTTCTACTCTTACCATTGGAGAACATGGGCCACCTGCTTCATCCAGGCTGCTTGGCGTCGGCACAAGAAGAGAATGATGGCCAAGAGCTTGAGCATGTCAGAATCCTTCTCGCTGTCTGTTGATGGGCAAACAGCCGACGACGAAACAGCACAAGAGGAGGCTGAAACTAGTTTTGCATCCTCGGCTTCTTCTCATCATGCAAAACAGAACCTTGGCGTCACGATATTGGCCTCAAGATTTGCTGCAAACACAAGAAGGGGGGCTCAGAAAGTCAAGAAAGTTGACATGCCCAAGTTCCAAAAACCTGAAGAGCCAGATTTTTCGACAGAACCAGACGATGACTAGTTCGATCGACCCCAGTTCTCATCCAACAGCCAAAAGATCTTATGGAAGCCAGAAGATTAATCCCGAATGGATAGTAATTTAATGATGAACATCATAAGTGCTTAAGCACTCAGGGATGACTGGAAGCCAAGTGGATGTAAGAGGTGCAGGTTGCTTGTCATTTCTATGATATCCATTAGTATATATATAGGTCTCATGTAGCAGGTCTTGATTAACGTAGAGTTTTGTTATTGTCAATTAGGGAAGATCAACACATTATTGCCATGGATTTTCTTGCTGAAATTGTTAGATTTTTAAATTAAAAAAAAGAGACAGAAGGAATTGATTGATTGTGTGAGATGAATGCTGAAATACAACACATAAGGGATAATTTATACTTTATTTGATTAACTTCTTTGCAATTATATATAGCAGATAGCAGAAAAGAAAACTAAAATGCTCACTAATAGCCACAAACCATGCTATGATTTGCAACAGTAGCTAGAAACTTAAATCTAAAGCTAAAAAGAAAATAAAATAATATTTCTTGGATTTATGGCAATCCTTAAACAAACTTTAACACTCCGCCTTGCTTTAGGAACTGCAAATTCCAATCTTCGGTTATAAAAGTTCAAACTTGTTTCTAAAAGTGGTTTTATAAATAAGTTTGCTAATTGATCTTCAAATTTACAATAAACTATTTTTGTACACCTCCCTCAAGAAGTAAAGCTTGATTTTAAAAAGTTTAGTTTTCATATGGAACATTGGATTGTGAGAGATTGCAATTATTGCCTGGTTATCAACTAGAATTGTTCTTTTATCCTCGTGCTCCATATGTAGATCACACAAAAAATTTCAACCACAAAACTTGATTTATTGTTGTTGTTGCTGCAATAAATTTTACTTTTGTAGTGGATTGCAACAATCTTCTGTTTCTTTGAGAAAAATCCTGAACCTAGACTAAAATAATATCCAAAAGTGTTTTTTATGTCATCATTGGATTCTGTTAGAATTTGAATGTGAGATTAGCTTTGGATAAGAAAATTACTTATTAGCTGTAGGATTTATCATGGACTAGCTGTAGTGATTGAGTTTAGCTAAAACTATTGTTCATAACAGATTTTAAATTTCAAAATCTATTTCTATCTAAATCTCTTAGGATTGTTGAGAGATTTATTGTTTTTCAATTCATGCATTGTAAGCCTATATATAGGCATTTCGAATTCAATAAAATTAAGGTGAATTGTTCAAAGTTTCGGTTTTTACGAGTATTCTTCGAGTCGCCAATTTCATGCCTTGTTCTTCACTTTCGTCAATTCCCAGATTTTGATCTAAACAGTAGATGTTTAGAACACTTACTGTTTAGATCAAAGAATTCCAACAAGTGGTATCAGAGCAATCTTCTTACGGGACTGTGGGTTTTTTTAGAGACAAACACAGAGAGTTAGAGTTTCATTGAGTGTAAACACAAGTGAACTTTTTACTTTCAAAAATCATGTCAACCTCCAACAATAATGTTGCTGCAATTCCAGTTTTTTCTGGAGAAAATTATCACATCTGGGCTGTCAAGATGAAGTTTTTTCTGCGATCCAAAGAGTTATGGAACATTGTGGTGACGGATGCTAATCCAATTCCATTAAATGGGAATCCAACAATGGCGCAGATAAGGGCTCATGAAGAAGAAAAATTGAAGAAAGACAAGGCAATTACATGTCTGCATTCTGGAATTGCAGACCACATTTTCACTAAAATTATGAACCTGGAAACACCAAAGCAGATTTGGGACAAGCTCCAGGTCGAATTTGAAGGTAGCAACAGAGACAAAACTGTAAAGTTGCTAGCATTCAAGAGAGAGTTCGAATTGATGAAGATGAAAGACCATGAATCTGTCAAAGTGTATTCTGGCAGATTGATGAATGTAGTAAACCAGATGAGACTCCTTGGGGAGACATTTGAAGATCATAAGATTATAGAAAAGCTTATGATGTCCGTCCTTGAAAAATTCGAAGCAAAAATCTTAGCAATAAAAGAGTCTTGCGATTTGCAAAACCTTCTCATTGCTGAGTTAATAAGCAAACTGCACATCCAGGAGCAAAGAGTGCATATGAGGGATGATGAAGTTATGGAAAATGCATTTCAAGCCAACTAGAAAGGAAGAAAGACTGGAAATTTCCAGAAGAAAGATTTCAACAATGGTAAGAAATTTTTCTCGGAAAATAAGTCTATTGTACCTGCAAACAGTCAAATGTTTCCACCATGTTCTTATTGCAAAAGAACAAATCATGGTGAGAGCGAGTGCTGGTTTAAAGAAAGGACTCTTAGTCATTGTGATTATTGCAAGAAGTTTGGCCACAATGAGAAATTTTGCAGGCTGAAGAAGAACAAATCGCAACTACAACAGCAAGCCAACGTTTCTAAAGAAGGTAAGGATCATGAGGAAGCTGAGGAGCATTTGTTTATGGCCTTGCAGACCAGCAACAACACCCAAGAGAATTCATGGTTGATTGACAGTGGCTGCACCAGCCACATGACAAAATACTTGTCGATTTTCTCTTCAATTGATTATACAATTAGGCCAAAAATCAAGTTGGGGAATCAAGACATTATGCAAGCAAAGGGATGAGGTATTGTCAAAGTCGCACAACCAAAGGTACTAAAGTTATCAAAGATGTTCTGTACTAAATTTTGAATCAAAATTTATTGAGTGTTGCACAAATGCTTAGGAATGGATATGAGGTAGCTTTTAAGGATAATTTATGCTTTATTACTGATGGAAATGATTCAGCAATAGCAAAAATTAAAATGGAAGGCAGTAGCTTCTACTTAGATTTGAATGTAATAGAAGGAAATGGTTTGAGTGTGAAATCTGAAATGAGTGTTGATTGGGACAAGAAACCTGAGCACTACAACCTTGAGTGTTTGAACATGTTGCATGATGGTGATATGGTAAAGGGTATGCCTGAAATTCATACTAGTGATCAAGTTTGCAAAAGGTCGCAAATATGTGGCAAAGATGGGAAAACCAGAGATGGTGATCTGCTTAGCATGGAATCCAATAATGTTTATGTGAAGAATTCAGTTGAATCTACAACACATGAAGGCTTGAAAGATGATTTTACTAAACATGGAGCAAATACTAGTGCTCGATGATGATTTAGACCAAAGCAGAGTGATAAAAGTCTAATTCATCATGACTTGAAGACCAAGATAATTCCAGTAGCAAGTTTGGAATTTCGAAGATGAAATTGGGATTGCCCAAAGCAAATCTCAAGGAGGAGTGTTAGAATTTGAATGTGAGATTAGCTTTGGATAAGAAGATTACTTATTAGTCTGTAGGATTTATCATGGACTAGTCTGTAGTGATTGAGTTTAGCTAAAACTATTGTTCATAATGATTTTGAATTTCAAAATCTGTTTCTATTCAAATCTCTTAGGATTGTTGAGAGATTTATGGTTTTTCAATTCATGCATTGTAAGCCTATATATAGGCATTTGAATTCAATAAAATCAAGGTGAATTGTTCAAAGTTTCGATTTTCTTAGTATTCTTCAGAATTCTGCCAATTTCATGCCTTGTTCTTCACTTTCGTCAATTCCCAGATTTTGATCTAAACAGTACATGTTTAGAACACTTACTGTTTAGATCAAAGAATTCCAACATATTCGACTAAATCAGTATATGAGAATCCAAATAGCTTGAAGCTTTGACGCTTTAGCAATCCATTTGATATACCTTAATATTCTTTTTGCCACTCTTAAATGTATTTCACTAGCATAAATTAAGATAATAAGCTTACAACAAGTAAAATAGCAGGCCTTGCTCGGTAAAATACATTAGGCAACTAATCAAACTTCTAAAGCATCATTTTCAACTTTATTTGCACCATCTTCCTTGCTCAGCTTCTCTTTTTGGTTCATTGGTGTCTGTTTTTGTTTTTGATTCCTCCATTTAATATTTCTTCAGTATTTTTTTTGCATACTTCTCTCACAAATGGACCCTTATTTTGGCTTTGCTTGACCTCCATTCCAAGAAAATAAAATATAAGACCAAGATTTGTCATTTCAAAAACATGCATCATTTCTTGCATGAACACTTCAACTAGTTGTATATTGCTTTGTGTTATCAAAAGACAATCAACATAAAGAGACATTATAAGAACATCATTATCCTTTTGTTTGACATAAAAAATGGCCTCAAATAAGCTTTTTACAGAGCATAAGCTTAGTAAATGATCATATATCCTACTATACAAGACACCAGGTGCTTGTTTTAGCCCATAAAGAACCTTTTTTTTAACAAGTAAACCTTATTCTCTTCACCTTGAATCACAAAAGCTAGATACTCCACATATATTTCTTCTTGTACAATGTCATTTAAAAATGTTGATTTGACATCTAACCAGAACACTTTGTGGCACTTTTGTGCTTTTATAACTAGCAATAATCTGATTGTTTACAATCTAGCAGCAGGAGCAAAAGTGTTAGAGTAATCAACACTAAAAATCTAAGCATGCCCCTAACTACAAGCTTGGCCATGTGTTTGTTGATGTAGCTACCTGTTATTAGCTTTGTTCTATACACCTACTTCACTTTAATGACTTTTTGTGCCTTTAGATTTGTCAATTAATTTCCAGGTTTTATTCTTCTAAATCATTGACATATCTTTTTTCATTATTTTCTTCCATTTGAGATCTTTGAGAGCTTCTTCATATCTAGAAGACTTATAAACTGCCATATTAAATCTTTGATAAATGTTTGAAAGTGACTTTGTACCCCTGATTGAACATTCATTTTCTAGTTCACTTTATCACTTAGGTGTTGTTTACTCTTCAGAAAGGCTGTTCTTTTGAGAATCCTTCTAGTCTCATTGCTCATCTTCATTGAAGTATACATCTCTTGTAATTGTTATATTAGGCTTTGAAGATTAAACTATAACCCACAAAGATGTTTGTAATTTCTTTCTTGCCAAGTTTGTCATGCTTAACATATGGAATATGGGCAAAACACACACTATCAAATACTTTTAGAAAGCTCAGTGAGGATTTATATCCATACCAAATTTCAAATGGTGTTTTATCTTCCACACACTTTGTTGAAGTTGATTTTGAAGAAAGGTTGTTGTTGTGTTAGATGTCTCATCCCAAAACTCTTTAGGTAACTCCTCCTCATGTGTTAAAGTTTTCTTAAGGACTGTTATAAGTCCATGTAATATTTTTTGCAACTCAAATCCCCTTATTAAATTCAGCAGCACTTGCATGTCTCGTATCCTTTCATTCTCTTCATATTCTTCCTTAAAATAATAATAATAAACTTAATTTTCTTTTTTGAGAGATGATTCTCGTGAAAATAGTTGTTGAAACAACAACAAACAGACATGTTTTTGCTTTGGAGTTCTTGGTTTTTCATTTCTTATAACTTTTGATCTGAGCTATGGTTAGATTGTTGGCAAGGGAGGGACCTTATAATCCTCTTCCACAACTTCCCAGAGATCAAATGTCTCCAGGTATGTTTCCATTTTCATAGCCTAAAGCTACTAGTTTTCTCCATCAAAGATAGGAGGAGCAATTTGAGAAAAAATGGTTTCAACTTCCATCACAGATCCCTTAAGAAGATAACTTTGATATCAATTGTTAGATTTTTCAAGAAAATAAAACAAAGAGAAAAGGAATTAAGTGATTGTAGGAGAAGAATGCTGAAATACAATAGATAAGGGATAATTCATACTTTATTTGATTAACTTTTTTGCAATTATATAGAAGAAAAGAAAAAAAAATGAAATGTTTCTAACAACCATAAATCAAGCTAAGATCCATAAATTTTTGGAGGATAATCTTATTTGAAGAGGATGAATGATCTTTGCTGCAGTTGAGACTTACTGCAGGACTGGGTAAAATCTTCAACATATGTGAAGCATTTTCAAGCTCAAAAAAGGCCCATTAAACAGTGAGTTCAGCTTTGAAGTCCCTGACCTCTTTCAATTGCTGACAGAGTTGACTCATAATTGAAGGGGATAACAATGACATCTCACCCACACTTCCATAACCCTTCATGCAAAACCCAGTAAACTGGACTTGGCCATATCCAAAACATGGTGGGACAGGCAGAAAGACTTGCCCCTGCCGAGGTATTACTAAGCTAATCCAACCTCTAGCCCAGCACATCTCCAGCTACAGATGTGATGCCAGAAGATGGAAGTGAAATCCATGAAACAGGTAGGTGGTCAAATCAAAAGATCTTTCTGATTGTCCACTCGTGGCAAATATTTTAACAGGGTGGACCAGAGAAATTAGAGAGTTTGTCCTAGCTATACTTCCCACCAACAGCACGATATAAAGAATCCATGATCAACACATGCTGGCCCCCCAACCTTTTGGACACTATAATATGAAGAGTGATGTGTAAGTGAACCATAACCTCATCACCTTGGCCATCTGATATTAGCTACAAAGGCTCAACTTGTTCAGCGCCGACACTTTCTTTTGACCTCCTTCTGTTAAAATAAGAAATCCAGCCACACATGTAAGGGTTTTTTTTACCTCCTACCAGGGTTCAAGTTCACCATGCCTATTACCTCTGCACTATTTTACCTGCTAGGATTGCAGTGAGCTGAAAATTAATTATAGTGTGTATAATCTGGTTCAGACACCCGGTTATAAAAAAATAATAATCCAGCCACACATGTGCACATGCATGCACGTTCAGAGGAACAGGTTGCAAACAGGGGACAAAAGGAATACGAGGAGAGGAGTATGCGAAAATGTACATATACAAGTTCTTTTACATGTCACACGCTAAAATCTGAAAACCAGAAGCATCAAGCAAGCTAATGCTTTGATCTCACTCAAACTTTTAGACTTTACAAGAGCAAATATGGCTTGAACCTTAAATGCTGCTAAATCACACCCAAGCAAGAATACAAGTCAACTGTAAAAGAAAAAATGAAACCTAATATCCTACCTATAACATCCAACAACAGTTTAATGCCTGAGGAGAACTAACAATGACCAATATCCTATGTGAAGAAAATAAAAATAAAAGGAAATATGACCACAGAATGGAGAGCGATTTCTGAATAGAGAATCCTATAGAGCTTTCAAATCACGTAGAAAATGATTTCCATTTTATTGAATCGAAGGCTAGCATTCACCATCATTTGCATGGTCGATCCCAGTAGGCTATAGATAGATTATCTGAACCCGAGAGGAAATGTACTACTCTTATCTGGCTTTCATTCACGCCTAGCTTATTTGCTCTCCAATTAGATCAAGACCAACGACAAGGAAGGTCACGCCTTGGAAGAGAAGGAAGTAAAAGTGGACTCCCTGGGCTGATAACAGACTCCTGACAGAAGCTGTGAGTAGGAGGAAAGCTAGAGCAAGCTCTTTCCTGTAAATCTTGTTCACTTTCTTAACAGGTTTAGGAGCTGCTTCTTTTTGTTCCTTTAACTGGTTTAACAGTCCAAGCTCGGTCTCCGAAGCTCCTCTGCATATCTGTGGCTGGTTCATTGTCTTCGAGTCCCTCTCAGCGGCAGCCAGCAAGTCAGATTCTGATGACCTGCCGGCCTTCTTGGTGACAACCCACTCATAAGAGCTACCCAGCTGGAATAAACCAGATACCATGGCATTGAATTTGGTAACTGACATGGTGTTTTCAAAGAGCAGGTAAGGAACAATGAAAGGGAAGGATTTTGGGTCAGGAAGAATGTTCAGGAATGACATCACGACAGGCACATAGCAAATAACCCACATAGGAAGCTCGGCCTCAGGGACAAACATTGTTAAAGGAAGAATTATGCAGAACAATGTGAAGGAATAGAAAGGAAGGATAAGTTTTCTCAATAGAAAGAATAGGAATATTAAGTTTGCTTTCTTCCATAATGCTATCTGCAAGATTGAAAACATGGAAAGCCCTTGGTAAAGTTAAATCAGTGAGGAATTAATATTACAGGAAGCAAAAATGGGATCAAAGGCACCTTAGAGGTTATAATTGCTGGAAGACACAAGCGGAAAAGTTGCATAGGACCAGAATGCCAACGATGTTGCTGCTTCCTGTAAGCTTCATAGGACTCAGGAACTTCACAGAGGACCTGAGAGGTTACACATATAATTCATGTTGTAAGGACTAGTCCAAAATTTACAAGCAAGGAAAGTATGCGCCTGTTTTCTTGTCATCAGTCTTAGATGCTATTAGATTGCTTCAAAATGAAATGGAATGATCCTAAAAGAAGCCATGTATCTGTTGTTCGTCTTGATTCTACCAAACTATATTTACTTATGCAATGGAAGCGATAGATTTAGATTGATAGAAGCACAAGAGTACCTTCACATCATTAAGGAAGATGAATTTCCAACCATTAAGATGTGCACGGACAGCTATGTCCATGTCCTCAACAGTTGTCCTTTCAAGCCATCCACCAGACTCTTCAAGGGCTTTGATTCTCCAGACACCAGCAGTCCCATTGAAACCAAAGAAATTTAGGAATGCGCCGTTAACTTGCTGTTCAACCTCAAAGTGAAAACACAAGTTGATGTTTTGGAGACGAGTCAATAAATTCTCATCCTTGTTCACAAATGCCCATCTGGCTTGAACCAGCCCTAGTTCAGGATTGTTCTGCAACACATGGTAAGATAGACAAGTGGATTAAATCACAAAAACATTTTGGACAGCTGGCAGTTCGTTGAAAAGAGATTCATTTGTCTTTATCTACCTTGAAATGCGGCACTGTCAGCTTAAGGAAGTCTGGATTAGGCTGGAAATCAGCATCAAAAATTGCAACTAACTCATAGTCCCTTACATAATCACAGCTCATTGCAGACTTGAGATTTCCAGCTTTGTAACCAGTTCTAATCAAGCGATGCCTATAGATGATATTGACACCCTTTTGGTTCCACTTAGTAACCTCTGCCTTAATTAACCATTGGATGCTCTCATCATTGGAATCATCAAGAACTTGAATCAGTATGCGATCCTTTGGCCAATCCATTTGGCAAACTGCAGAGATAGACTGCTCATAGACCTGCATGAAGAAAGCATATCAACATCAAGGACTCTGTAGGGATTTTGACATTGCCGCCATTTATATCGTATGCTAATCCTAGATGCCCCTACTAATAATCATCTAAAGTATGAGACTTCCTAGTTTGATATTGATCTAAAATAACAGATCCAATCATCATGACATAAATTTTTCTATTATTTTTTCGATGCTAGATACAATCCAGAATCATTACTTAATGGCACCTAACTTAGTCATAATTCTTCAAACTCAAAATAACGAAACTATTGACGACTAGAAATTAACACACACACACACTTCAAACTCTTTGAATGCAGAAAATAAGTCCCAGTCACAGATTTAGCCACAAGCTAAAAGCAACACACAACGTCGTAAGGCAAGCACAAGAAAGCAAAACAAAGAGGAGACAAAGTTTAGCGCATTACCTCTCTTTCGTTACACATTGGGATTTGTACAAGAACCATGGGATACTCATAGCCTGGTGCCTCAACATCATCTGACTTGAATGGATCCCCATCAATCCTTGGCTTAATCTTCTTGAATTTAATCCAAAAGCAACCCAAACAAAGTACCAAACGATCTACAGATTGAATAAGGAATAAAACGACACAGAATTGTGAGAGAACTTGAATTACTGGCGCAATGTAATCAGCCCTGAATGTTAACCAAGCAACATAAACCATGTGAAGCAAGCCTTGCACACCCAAGGTCCTTGGGATATGCAAATTAGCACTCTCAAAATAACGCCAACCTTTCAAATAAGCAAGCACTTCAAAAGCTAAAATTGCCAAAGAGGTCACTAAAAACACTCTAATGATTTTAAGTACCAATTTCCCTTTGCCTAACTTCTCAGTAGCCACTGCAACACCTTGTCTGAAGATCAATCTCTTCTTGATAGCCCCTAGCAAGGTCCAAAAAACAGTAGCTAACCAGGCAACACAACCAACAGCTCTATGAGCCTTGAGGAGCAAAACCCATGTGACTTGCTTGGCATTCTTGCCTCTGTTCTTCTCAACTGGCCTAAATGCAGAATCTGGACCGTTGATTTCCACAACAGAATAGTTAGGATTCTCCATTTTCACTACCACAGGTGTTCCCTTCTTGCTGTCTTTTCCCCACCAATCTGAAAAATCCAATCTTGGAGACATTTTTCTTCTCTATCTTCAACACAAATTCACCGACAACAAAAAACCAAAAAAAATAATCCCAGTAAACCAAAATCCTCAAAAGCTCCAATCTTTTTAGCAAAGATTCAAAACTTAGATCCCAAAACCAAGAAACAAGAGACCCCCATTTCAGCACCAGCCATATTAAACCTAGAAAACTAGATCCCTGCCCTTCCTCAATCAAATAACACAAAATGAACTCAGCTTAAAAGCTAGCCAGTCATGCCAAGTACAATGTGGCAAGAAAAGGCAAAAGGATAGAAGTGAAGGAGATGTTCCTTGTAACCTCCTCACTTAAAGACACACTACCAAGAGATCCACCATGGCAGATAAATATTATGAGGAAAGGTACATGTTGTTGCAGCTGTAAGAACCCTTACAGCATGTGAATTTGTCGAATATTCTACAACCAAAGCCCATAACCAGCCATAAAACTTTAGCCTTTAACTGTTCAAAAAATTTTACTGCCACCATTTATTTTTCTAATCTTTTTTGTGGGATCTGCATAAATCATTAGTACATTAGAGAATAAAGACACAGCAGCTTGGACTAAAAAGTAAACATCGGTTGACAAGGAAATAAACATGTGAAAATCTAGATAAAAGATTTCAGTGTGACGCGGTGTTGACTAAATTATTACGTGAGATCATGGAAATTTCCATGACTAATTAAGCATGTTCACTGATTATAAAATTTGCTTAGACGTGAAGATTCTTTTTATTTTATACCAATGCATACTAAATATTAATTACTACCACTTTAAATAATTGAATCACATGCTATAAAATCTGTAATGAAAATAGACAAAATTAGATTAATGAAATAGAATATAGAAAGTGTTTGCTTTCTAACTTAATAATTAAAATTTTAAAATATAATTTAGAAAAAAAATATTGAGTCTCGAATAAATCAATTAAATAAGGAAAATTAAAATTTTAGAACCATGAAAGGTGTTTTCAAGCATTTATTAAATCAGCTAACTAATACCTTTTTTATAATTAAACGATGATTAGAAGGTAGAATTGGAAAGCAAAATAATTTTGATGAGTATAAATTGGTGTGGGAAAATGAAAGAAAAGGGAAATTAAATTACCCCAAATTCTCAAAACTAACTTAATTTAATCATCATAAAAGAAAAAAGATGGTAAGAACATGTCGGTGTGGAGATAAAATGAGAGGAGGGTATTCTTCGTGATCTAGCATTTGTTTGGTCCCTCACTATTTTGTATAAAACAACAAAAGTGATTGAAGTGGATACGATCAAAAGAGAAACACAAGTGGCTTGGGACACTTGCAAATTGCCCACATCACCCTTCATTAACAGCCTACAAGTTGCTTCCTCAGGGGCAGGGTTGTCTTTTCCTCACAAAGTCCAGTTTCTAAAGAAAGAAATCCAAGAAATGAGGTATCATCTACAACTCTTCTTATTTTAGATAAATTTGTATATAAAAAAAACTAAGGTGCAGCCAACCTACATTAGAGGTGTTTTTTTACGTTTTTTGCCCCCCTTTTGTTTTTTTATAAAAAAAAATTAAATATTTTCTTGATTTTAAATTAGTGTTAGTAGATTATTTCGGTTTATTTTTTTATGAAGTTATCATAATCTTAAATAAACATTTTAATATTTTAATTTGTGATGGATTTTACAATTGTTTATTTTTGTTACCGTATAATTAAAAAAAAATCTTAAATCTAGTGGAGTTTATTATTTAGATCATAGATTTAGCAAGTTAAAAATTGAAACTCAAGTTAATCCAATATTTGTTATTTTAATATTAAACCTGATCATTTAATTTGTTTTTGGATCATTCAAGTGAATAGAGTCGCGTCAACATAATTATTATATAATTTAATTTTAAAATCAAATTAAATAAAAAGTTGAATTTGAGATTTTCAAAGTGAACCATTAAAACCAAGTTCAATAAAATATACTAACATTTTTAATGGGAGCCCAATATTTTTAACCATAATAATAATAATAATAATAATAATAAATCCATTAAACTCACTTTTAATTATCAATTTGTCCCTTAGTTTGCTGAAATTTAATTCTCGATCTCGAAGAGTGTGTGTGTGTATATATATATATATATATATATATATATAGACACACACTCTTAGTTTTGGATTCTTTTTACTTAATGCCCTTCAATATATCATTTTCATTTTTTTTTTAAAATGCATGCTTTAATAACCCCCCTCCATGTGTTGCTTTTGCACTAAAGTATTTGAAAATAATATATTGAAGGGCATTATAAGAATCAAAACTAAGTATATATATATATATATATATATACTCTTAGTTTTGGATTCTTTTTACTTAATGCCCTTTCAACATATCATTTTCAAAAGTTTTTTTTTTAAATGCATGCTTTAATAAACCCCCTCCATGTGTTGCTTTTTTGCACCTAAAGTATTTGAAAATGAGATAATTATTTACGAAAATTGGTTTTCTAAAACAATGCAGTTTTATTATATGTCAATTAAATATTTAGACAAACAACTAAAATATACCTAACAATCAATCAATTTACTACAAAAACAATCAAGTCATCTTTAATGTATTTTATCTATTATCTGCTCATAAATGTATTGATGCTATTGTCTTTGATTTTTTATTTTATTTTTGTAAAATTATTTTCCTTCATATTATTATTAACCACAAAAAATTGTCCGATAAACAATTTTTTAATATTATTTCTCAAAAAATATGTTCAAACTAGTTATTTCAGCTAATATATAACATTATTAAAAAAAACCCTTACTATTTGTTTTTTATATTTTAAAAAATTTGATTATCTCGTCGGAGAACAAATGAATCGTAAATTTGAAAGGAAAGCAATCAATTGGAGGAATCTTGGAAGAACAATTTTTTTATTTATCAGCCACGATTGACATTTATTTTATCAATTAATAAATAGGGGCCTTTTTACAATCTGTAAAAAACTTGCAATCACTTTCTTCATTAGCCAATGTAATGATTGAGTGCCTTCTAGATGTTTTTTTTAATTAATGTGAGTGCTCGATTTAATTTTCACGTATCTTGAGTAATTTAATCTTATATATTTTAAAGTTAATAATTATATAATTTTTTAATAATTATAATATTAATAATTATATTATTTAAATCTAAAATTGCAAAAAAAAAAAAGAATTCCAAACTTGTATCCCTAAAATATCTATTATATGGTTTGTGGGTATCATATTTGAAGATTGTGGAAGTGGCCATTGGATCTATTGCTACGATTTAGAAAACGTTTTTATTATTACTATACAATTTGAGAGTTTTTTTAAATGTTTTTTCAAATAATATTAGATAATGTATAATATTTGTGGTCCAAGAACTTAGTGGGCTCGTCAACTCAAAACTCAACTAATAAAAAATTTAAACAAATTCAAATTAAAAAAATATATTGACTCATAATTTAACTGATATAGATAAAAAAAATATTGATATATTTTTTAATATAATGATTTGACTGTTTTCTAAAATATGTTTTAAGTGATTATATTAAATCCCAATAAAATTTATATATATATATATATATATTATTGGGATTTAATAAAATCAGTTTTAGAATATATATATATATATATATTATATATATATGTTATTGGGAATTAATAAATTTAGGATTTTTACGGTGTTTATTTTGGTGAAGAAATCAAAATCTTTCTTTGATTGGATTTAAAATATATATATTTATATATAAAAATATATTTTCTTACATATTATTTTAGAATTCGAATTCCAAATGAATTAGAACTCAACCCATCTCTTCATGTTTCATAATATAAATGCTACAATTACAAGTCATTAGAGACTAAAAAACAAAATAAATCATTAGAGACTATATAAAAAAAAAAAATCACAACCCATCCCCTTTGGTTTTATTTTCTAATTGTTTATTTGGAACTCGTCAATTATTCATGGATCTCTGTCTGGGCAAGCATGCATGTGAGCTGGAGAAACTCTCTCTCACACATGATCCAACTTAATTTATAAAAAAAGTAAAAAACATGTTAAAATAATATATATATATATATATATAAATATAAAAAAAGCATCAACTTAATATTTTTAAAACAAAGTAGATTATAAAATACTCGTCAGTTTATGCTCTCCGATTTCTAAAATGAAGTAAAATGTCCACTCCTCCACCCAAAATATACATGCATGAAGAACCCTAATTATTTATTTATTGTGTAATTAATGAGCAAGAGTGTGATTAATTATTTTTTCTTTCTGTAATCCAAGATCTCAAATCTTAATCATGAAAAAACAAATCTAATGACGACGAAGGTAGCATCATGAGGCATAAACACGTGCATGACACGGGACGTACAGCCAATAAGATGCAAGCTTGAAGGTTTGAAGCCATCGCTATTAATTGTGGTATCATTTCTATAATTAACCCACGATATCATTGAAAAATTATGATTTTCCCCTTAAGAATATGTTATTTTTTAAAATATTAATAGATCGAAATTATTGTAAAAAATAATAATTTAATATTTATTAAGAAAAAACTTTTTAAAAATATACTAAGAACAAAAATAAAAAGCATCTTTGAATCGTCCTTTTGCTTTGTGATTGTGGAAAGTGAAAAAATGATTGATTCTTTTTTTTTTTTTTTTGTGTGTGTGTAAATGCAGCTGTGTTTTGGATGGATGTTCATGCACCGACTTGGCATCCAAATTGGATTGGGTTTGAAAAGAATAATTTAATTAAATATAAATTATGATTAACTTGGTTTAACTTTACAGAATTTAAAAGCAGTACTATTTTAATTTTTTTAAAATAATATCGTTTTTTATTGAACTAAATTAAATTAGATTAATTCGCTGAACCCATAAACATGATTCCTAATATAATATTAGATATATTTATATATTTTAAAATTATTAAATTCATAAGAAATTAGTTGGCGTACACCTCTAAGATTTAATTCCAAACATAAATCAATTATTATAATAAGAATAATTAATTAAAAAATATATTGCGAGCTTATAAACTAGTGGGGGTGTCTCATTACAGTGATTTGGTATTCGCATTTGCTACTACCAGTAGCCAATCCTAAAGCACCATTTTGGAATCCATAAGCAATGGGAAGAAGGAGATTTAAAACCCTACAAGTGAAGGGACAGCAACCACCAGGAAATGCCCCACGATGCCAATTGTTCTTTTTTATTTTCGTCGGCCGAGATTCTTGTAAGAAAAGAGTAGATTATACATGGACCCATCCACTTTAGAGTTTAGATCTTTCATCTCAACTCTCTTCTAGTGGGGACTGTTCTTAATGTACCATTAGGTCCTCTATTATGTATTCTATTCCAGATTAATAAGTAAAATTTAGTTATTATAAATTTTGACAATAAATATATATATCTTGACTTGAACTTGAGATTTACTGTGTTATGTAGACACACCACGTTTCTTTTGGAGACAACTATTATGCAGCATGTAAACATGAATTAGGACATATCGGTTTGATCAAAGACACTAAGAAAAACAATACCATGTGCTTAGATTTTATTATGAACTTCACGATAGGAGAGATTTTGGGGGGTTGTCCTCATGTGATGTGCTCCATGATTGTCTGTTGGGGTTAAAACTTGGGTGAGGATGAGAACTAGAGATAGAGGAAAGTATGTTGAACGAATGGATTCTAAGTTCCTAAGATGTTGTCTCGAAGGAAGAGGTGTTGTTGGTTCGGTAATGAGGTTGATAAGGCAGATCAATTCGATAACTTCGTCTCGGCATCGTCGCCGAACATTTTCGAGCAGGATTTCTGAAATCATGTTCGGTGGGTATTCAATGTGGAGTAACCTCCAACAACAGAAGGTCCACTTGTTGCTAAACCATCCATTGAATTAGACCACTAGTTATCTCCAAGCAACGGCCAGCTTTCATTAGGCAGAACCATATTTGTCATTGGGCCGTCTATGGGCATTATATGTCCCACCCACATTTCATTGCCATATTTTATACGCATCACGAGACTCTGATGAATATCAAATCTACAGAGAGAGAGAGAGAGAGGAAAAGAACAGCTTTTGAGAATTGAAATAATTGCTCAAGCTCTACAAGATTCACAGGGCCATGTTATAACGTAATGATTTCTCATGGGTACCGTCCAGATGTTGAGGAGAGAAATGAAAACACTGGAGACTTCAGAATTATTCATCCTTGAAATAGACAACTGAGAGAGTTGAGACAAGGAGCGATGGATCAAGATAGAGAAAAATGGTATGAACAATGATTTGCGCTTGATTGGACTGATGCTAAGATGTTTTCTCAAACGGGTGCATTCGTTTTGCCTATGGCAGCAAATAAAGTCTCTAACTTTCTGCATGATTACCGTTTATTGTTTGCCACGTTCTAAGGGGGTGAGAGTGGAGACCATTATCTTAGTATGGGATGAGTGTTGGGGAATTCGGGAGTCCGAGTTTAACTCCAGGATTTGCATTATCAGAACTAATTTTGTCTCCAGACAATCAATGAAGTAGATAGGTCTGATCATTTTCATCAACCCCCACCAAGAACCATCCATGGCAACTGAGAATCACAGATATAATGCCATCACGGAGTAGAAAGTAAATGTGCTAAGAGAAGCTTTTCATTTCACAGAATTAAAATGCTCTGTACAACATACTGTGGCTAAAATATCAATTTCAAGCACAAATATCCAATCTAAATCAGTCCACAGCATCAACCATTTCTATCATGACATTTTCTGACTGAAATCAAGAGCCTGTAGCAAGGATATGTTTTAGAATTGAATGAATAATCTTTAAGAACATAAAATATTGCTATACTTCATTTTCACCCCTTTTGGTCGTTACATTGAGATCATTGTGAATGATTACAGTGTTGGGAAACTGAGAAAAATCAGACAAAGAACTGCCTGAAGAAGCAATTTATCACCGTTAGTGACCTTAAAAGCAGATTTATTTGTGATGTGCCTCTACATCTGATACTTGCTTTGGAGGTTTGCTCATCTTTTGCTGGTATTTGGCATATGAGTACCACACCCCACCAGCTGTGTTGACAACCAATCCAGTCACATTCAAAGCATGGACTTCCACGCCACCCAGTACAACAAAACCAAGGGTCTGAGCAGCAAAGGATAAGGAAACTTAATGCACTTTTACATTTTATTAAAATGTAACTAAAGGCGCAGGTTCAATTCAATCATTGAGAAGCTGGGAAAAGAAAAGGGTAATGGAAAAAACAGTAAAAAATTGGTTTAATTGTTAAAATTTCATGTTTTATCATTTCTTCTTATAGGTTCTCCGCAAAAGACAAAAGCAATAAGGGTTATATGCACATACCGTGGACCCAACACCTTTGAGAACTCCCACGATGGTTGTCGTTAGAGCTGAGTTGACTATGGTACATAGGAACATGGTGAAGTTGAGAACTATGCCCATTACTAATGAAATGACAAGGATCACCAAAAATGATAAGGAATTACTCTGCAATAAAAAACAGATTTCAAGTTAGAAACCTATTCTAAATACACTGCACTTGAGCGCAAATGCCGGACGTCACAGAGGAAAAAGGAAACTTGGACTGTCACTGCACTTTATAGATGTTTTGATTGCCATACAATTTGCTTCACAACATGATCAGGTTAGAAAGATTTACCATATTTCAGACTTGAAAAAAGGCAATGCATGGGGAAGCCTAGAGTTTCATGGATACACTAGTTGATGGCACCCTGATGCACGATACAAATCTAATGATTGAATAGGGCATGATACATTAGATAATAATGCTATAACTTTTGAAGGGCTTAAACTGTGATGGGAATATAAATGGAATATGCTAAATAATAACTTTGGCACTTGAATCTAGCACAAGTACACGAGGTCAAGGTTTCAAGAGCGTCCATTACGTGAATCTAACTTTGGAAGTTGGATTACAAGATACAATCAATACCCTCACCCCACCATCAGACTTGGTATTCATAAGACATGATGAATACCCTTGCCCTACTACCCTCATAAGAAAATGAGTTCTTAGATATTAAAAATGTTATCCAGATCATTCTGAAATGTCCAGGTTTATACTGTCCTGATTTCAGTAATTAGGCTAACACTGAATGCATCAATCAAAAATCCCAAATTGAAAATGAAAATAATTGAAACTTGCATAACTGACTTCTCTCTGAAACATGCCTGACCAATGATGTTATACAACTGACATAAAAAAACTGATGTGTTAAGTGGAACACAGAATTTTCTAGGTAATGTATAATCTCCTATGCAAAATATATTAGACTGGAATACAATGATGTCAACGCCCTGAGAGTAAAACTTTGAACTCTCATATAAAACTTTGAAAATTTTAAGGTTTTGAGCATCAATTATCAGATAAAACTTCCATTTGCAAGCAATCAGGAGAAGAGAATATGCAATTACACAAGAATAACATGCATTCATGCTGAGAATAGGTTTCAGAACATCAGCATGCCATATTTTTCCTAGCACAATCAGCAATTGAGTCTAAAAAAGAGGGGTTAAGATTCTAACCTTTGCAAACAATAGTGCTAGAGAGTTTGGAAATTCTCCTGTTGTTATGATGAGAAATATCAAGAATGGAAGAGAAAGAAAACTGTTATAGAACATTATCTCAACTGAAGAGAGGCCATCCTCTGCACCAGATCTTTCAACTAACACAAGGTACATTGTCTGCAGCTCCAAGGCACAATTGCTATTAGTTAACAATGAGAAGGAACCATCGTGTTTCATTATTGACACACCTGAGCAATTAAGGAATTAATAGCAAACCTGAAAGAAAACAGAAGTAAGGGCCATGCCGTAACCCCAGAGGTCAAAGGAAAAATCTCCAAGTGCTGCTATAATAACCCCACCAGCAATTAATAGCACGGAAAGAGTAACCTGAAACATGTAAATGTGGCAATAATTTGAAGGAATTTCCCGTATTCAAGATCACTAGTCTCAACGATGCCTTATCAAGGATTCAGTAGGCTGATAACTAAATTGCATGTATATAACATAACAATTGGTCTTTTAGAAACAGATATCTGCTAGTTGAGCAGCCAGCTTCTTTTTCCATTCATAAAATTAAAAAAATCAAAACAGGCGGTACTGTTTGATTGAGAATTGGAACCAGAATGTGAATTATGGATCATTCTGTCAATATCATTAAATATAATCATTCAATTAAGAGCAAATTTAAGACAACAGCATATAAATAAAACAATTGGCAAAACAGAGTCCCATGTATATCTAAATATATACAAAAGAATGCCGTAACTATACTAGTGCAAAGTGGATTAATAAGTGGCAGCGCAAACCTGTGCTGTAGGTTTTCCCTTTCCTGAAGAGAATCCAGCTATAAGTACCGCAAGGGGAGTGAGTCTCTTTATTGCAATATACATAGGAATATTAACTCCTTTCAAGCTAGCCAAGGCAAATGCCACATTAGCATTGTAGAACAGTGAAACCGGGAGAAGTCTTTTAGCTGTTTGCATATCTACTTCCCTTGCTCTAGTATACCCCATATGCCTACCAAAATGTATAAGCAATGCTGTCGCCAGTTGCTAATCCAACCAACCAAACAATTACATTATCCATTATCAGTAATCATAATCACCGAAGACATATTAGAACGCCAACAACAACAGCAGCAGCAGCAACAACAAGAAGCCTATACGTTTTCAGTACTCATCATCATGAGGAATCCACAAATATCCACGATACAATATAAGCACTGATTTTTTTTCCTAATAACAATGCAATAAACAAAAGGTTTTCTTACATTTTTGAAAAGTTTAATACCTGCAGAGTGAGAAGGGTCATTGAGTGACCATATTGCATCAAAATGGCCTTATTGATAAAAACCATAGCCATTGAAGCAATCCCATATGATACAGCCGCAACCAAACTACATCCATCCATTCACACACATTCATCACTACTATGCATTCAAACAAGTCGATCAGATAACAAAATGTGATTAAGAATTACATGCATTAATTAATGGACTTCGGAATAAGAACTGGATGATACAATATATAAAAAACCTCTTATAAGGACTTGCTTCTGCTTCACTGCGATTCTCCATTGCTGTCAACTGAATCAAGCTAATCCCAAAATTTTATAAGAAATCACAATGAAAACAAATCCTGCAAAATAATCAACCAAAAAGCATCAAATTAGAGAAACACAGATAAAAAGAAAACATAAAAGGAATCTGGGACATCATTAAAAAAATACCACCTTGGTAAAAACAAACTCTTTTTACATTATAGTAACAAAAAAAAAAGATTCTTTTTTCTTGGATCAAGTGAAAGAGGTTTTAGTGAGTGGTTTTGCTGGAGTGGAAAAGCAGCAAAAATAAAAATAATGGAGGGTTTGGAAAGAGATGTGGAGTGAAGGAATTTGTCGATAAAATAATATGTCAAGGAAAGGGATAGACAAACAGCTGGCAAAACCCACGAGAGAAATCGCCATCAGATGAGGCATGGTTTTACTTTGTTGCTGGTTCCAACCTTTCTTCCACTCTTATGACTGTTATCATTTTCAAGATAAACGGTCTAAATTGTTAACCACTACCTAATCACTCGTTATTGTACCCACTCTAATAAACAACCTATCATTGCTACAAAGTGAAGTGATGAGATGTTATTTTTAAAAATATTTTTATTTAAAAATATATTAAAATATTATTTTATTTATTTACTATAAAACATTATTGATATTATCAAAAAAGTTAATTTAAAGTAAAAAAATATTAAATTTTAAATTAAGTGTCAAATATTATATTACTTTCAAAAAATTAAATTAATATTATTTTTCATGTTCTTAAAATTTTAATATTAAAATAAAGAAAATGATTTAAATAATTTTTTAACAAAAAATACTTTTAAAAATTATCCTTACAAAACAAGACAGGATAATATACTTCTTTGTTATTGTGATAATTTTTACTTTTGTAGCTTTAAAAATATTTTTACTTGTGATTTTAATTTTTTTAGGCTAAAATTACTATATGAAAAACAGGGTTTCATGAAGAGTGAGAGATATATTATTTTAGTTTCTATAAAATTAATATTTAAAACGCAATTATGTATTAGATATTGTAGAAAAAACAGAAGTCATTTTGTAAACAAATGATTTTTTCTATGTGATTGAATAAAAAAAGTTATTACAATACTAAACATATCTTTAAATTTTGTTTGATATTGTGGTAATTTTCGTTATTAAAAAAAAACTACAAATTGTAGGGTTTTTTAAAATCCAAGTTCTTACCATAATTTAAAATAAAAGTCTGGTTTAATAATAAATAAAAAAAACTAAACAGCTTTTAAAATTATAATCTATCTAATCAATCTAAAAGTATATTTAGCATCAACATATTACAGAATAAAAGTTTTACTATTTCGTACTTGGGATGTTTAGGACAACATTTCAACAATAGTTTTTTTTTTGTTTTTTTCTTTAAAATAAACTTTTTGTATGTTTTTAATTTTTTTGATAAACTAATATTAAATAAAAATAATAATTTAATATATATTTTAAATATAAATAATTTGAAAAACAATTATTATCATGTCAGGAAGTGTTAGCAGAATTACTAACTAAAATGATTTCTTATAATAACATAATAGCTTTGAATATAGAAGATGCGTTTAAAATGGATGGAAAACACAAGCTATTTAGAGCCATTTATTATTATTGTTGTTCCATTTATTATTGTTGTTGTTGTAATTGAATTGAATTAAATTATAGTTTTCATTTTGAATTCGTATGATAAATAAATTGACTTTCTATTCATGAAAAAAATCTCGCGATTACAAGTAGCGAAGCCCCAGTATTCTCGGCGGTAAAATGGTCAACTGGAGGCCTGCGCTTAGCCCCCACTTTGGCCATCGGTTGCTATAGCCACACATAACTCAAACCAGCACCATCATCCTAGGCAATTCCAGTTCAATCATACATAATATCAGTCATCAATCAATCAAGAAAACCCTTTAAACTTGTAAGCAAACCACAAAAAAAAAAAAAAAAAAAAATCCTGGAACTGAAAGTTGTGCTGTAAATTCTTCAGTGGTAAATTTGTCTACTAATCAACCTGTCATATGCTTTCCTTGGACCAGACTTTCTTAGCAGCTTACATGGTAAACGTTCCTGTTCATAATGTAATGGCATCTTCCTATTCTGTTCTTGGATGAAGGGAAAGCTCCCCCCATCATCAAGAACTGTTACAAATAGAATCCGAGATTTCTGCAAATAATGAGACCCCAGATGAAAAATTCCCAACTCGAATTTTCCTTCAATGATTGGGATAGTTTAAAAAAATTTAAACAATTGATTAGGGATTTTGACAATGCTTCATTGTCATCAATAACTCTCTACTGTTTCTGCTCTTTTAGCTCCGTTTGTATCCTCGTATTCCGAATCATGGAAAGGTGGCTGACGCTTCAAATTATTAGGTTTTGTTGAAATCTCTTCGATCGAGAACGAGTGAATACTGCCATTTACTTCGATATCCTTTGCAGCAGCAGAATCTGATTCGTACATTACTGTATCTGTATGGTCCAAGAATTGCTTTATCACAGCAGCTTTTGAATCAAGTGCATTTGAGAAATCCTTCTCGAAGTCAGAACCCCCCACTGGAATCATTGAACTGGAGCTGGAATCAATTCCATTCACATCCTCTAGATCTTCATGAATAGACCCGGAATTCAATGTAACTGGTAAGTCCCTAGGATCCTCCTCCATAGCATATGAAGATAACTCAGAATTATGATTAACCTCTGAATCTTCTGCGTCTTTCATGTCAGCTTTAGATGGTGACTCATTTTCACAGGATGAAACACCCTTTGAAACTGCTGTGCTTGACTCAAAATTTACCACAATATCCTCATGACATGCACTTCCAAATTCAGAACCTTTTGTTTCAGGTGCTAGGAACCCAGAACTTGTACCATCCACTGACTCCATTGGTGAAAGTTGTTGAGCTGGTTTCCCTGTGCACGAGTCTAATTCTAATTTCACGATTGATTCCTGCTCCTTTGAGGGCTCAATGGATCTGAGACATGATGGTCGAACAGAAACCCTGCACAATATCAAGTAAATATAGTGTTTTTGAGCACAACCAGAAAGCATTTAGAAAGGGAAAAAAAAAAAACTATACTGAATTTGAACATAAGATGCTTGTATGCTCCAATTCAGATCAACAAATTTCCGTATCATTGCTTAAATAAATGTTTCCAACAAGGAAACCAGAAAGTTCAACATTCCTTTAACCTAAATTAAGAATTAGAATCTGCCGCCTTTTTATGCTTATATTTTCCGGAAGTTCTGATACCATCAAGTTTTTTATGCCATAGTTATAAAATGTACAGGACTATGAACTCTGAATTATCTAGTTCGCCAACAACTGGGTTATAGCAAGCTAAATACTATATATAAGCACAGCAAATGCTGCAGCAGTCATAAAAACTTTTCAGGCATTAATCTGTATACCTGCTGTATAAAAGCATATAGGCTCCCTGAGAGAGCACCTCATCCAATTCAACACTAGAAACCTGAGAAAAGCCAGAACCACAGTTAGAGGAAAACAAGTCCAAGCAGATTGTGACATCTGAGCGGTAATGCTCTGCTGTAATAATGATGGCATAGCAATATTACAAAGCAGGAAATCATTTCTTACACTAGACTTAAATAAAGAAGAAAGAAAGAAAGTTTCACATTATGATTTAATAAAGCTACGGCTATCAATCCTCACAAGTTATAGTTGATAGATCTGTTTAAAAGTGCATAACACATGTGCAAGCACAGACAGAGAGAGAGAGAGAGAGAGAATTCATACCTTACAGTCATCAATTCTGTGCCAGTTTCCACGGAAATCCTTGGTGTAGCAGATGTAATGACCAAAAAATGATGCATTTAGCATGTCAACATGGACAACAACTGCATAAAGCTTGTACACATCTGTGCCATCTCCTTTTTCGCTCATGTAGGGGCTCAGATCTAAAGTCTCAGGAAAAGTTACCCTTTTGTTAAGTTTACCAAACCTCCCACTCTGCAAAGGAATGTCCACATACAATTTCAGAGGATATAAAGAACTCTAGAACTAGAATATTGCAAACTTGATGAATTTCCATAGAAAAGGTAGTTCAGATTCAGAAAGGTAAGACTGTTGGAAATATCCGAGATCATAGAATGTAAACAAATCTGACCTGGAATCTCTTTAACGCAATTGTAAGAACATTCGGAGCTCGCTGAATGGTGAGACGCTTCCATGCCTTGACATAGTCATTGCACCTATAAACAGTGTAAAATTGTACCTTAATCAAAGCAGAAGCACACATCAAAAGATATTAAATGCAGACTTATGGTCCAATTAATTGGTATCCTTGTTCTTTTAAATGCTGCTGGGCTCCAACTATATTGGAAAATCAGCATGAAAAAAAGTAAGATTCCATTACAAGACATATTTCACTTTCAATTATTAAACCATCAAGACTTCATGCCAAACTATTTGGAGTTGGATTATTAAACCATAACAAACTGTTGTTTCATTCTGTCTGATCTAGGGCTGTATTTGAGCAGATATTTAGAGACCACATCATTACAACTCACAAGTCATTTTCATTCCACACATCTACAGAATCCATATTGTCCACAGTGAGTAGATTACATTGAACATTCAGTGAGGCAATTGTAATGTCTGCAAAATATGCCAGACCAGAAATGAAGATCAACTAACCAATAAGCACAAATTTTCCTCTGTATGAAAGTATTTATAATGTCAAGCCAAGGAATGACTAGGAAGAAAAATAATAGACCACTTGTCTGGATTCAACATCTACCATCCAGCTGCCTATCTTTTCTCGAAGTGCAAGGGAAGAAAGATTTGTTGAAACCAACAAACCCCATTACCATCCAGGGAAAAAACAGCTCAAGACTCGCATCCCAATCTCACTCAGAGAAAGATAGATGCATATGCTTCTTCCATACAGTCTAATCAATACCAAAATTCAAATTTCAATTGCAGCCCAGACATCAAATTTCATAATAATTTAAAATTACTCGTACAGTGGGTGGAAGAATCCAAGATGACAGAATTCCTAGTCAGTCACTTATAAAAAAAGGGGCGAATAAAAAACAACATATAAATAAATATTGTGTGCATAATGAAACAAATATAGTGAAGAAATGCAAACAATAAATGATTTAAGCTTTTGGGATTCAGAAATCACAGGATTAAGCAGCCATACCCATCACATTTGTACATATTTTCTCCATGGAGCCATTCTTTGTCTGTGAATTGATTGAGGCATTCCTCCAAGGATGCAGCATCACCATGAATCTCAACAGTTAAATCCATCATGTTCTCAAACTGATTTGAAATCTTATTGCACTTCGTACATATCACCTAAAGAAGACAAAGCATGTTAGTATAGCATCCCAATCTAAAGATAGGACTAGTCCAATCATTTAGAAAGTTTAAAAAAAAGATAGCCATATTTGCATATTTGCCAAAACCAAAAGGAAAGATTTATCACATTGCTAAACAATCTTTCTTATGCTAGACAATTCTAAGTGAGAAGCCTGAAAACAAGAAAAAAAGCAGTATTTGCATTACTAGAATAGTGCCAACAGTTTTCTAAAAGACATAATGAACAAAGAAAAGGATCGAAGAGCCTGTTAGTTTAACACATCCCTGGTTGAGTGCATTGAAACTTCTGCCCTGTTATGACTTTCAGATGCAGAACTGCTTTTATTTTCATTTTAATTAAGTAGAAAAACATGAGAACAAGATAGGCAAACATTTCTAAGCCAATTTTTAAATTGGCATCTATCTTTTCTCCTTGCATGTGATTCCTGTATAAAACAGGGGCAGATAATTAACACCATTTTTTGTTTCAAGTCATCCAACACCAGATATCAGACTTTTAGGGAACAGCCCAGTTCAAGAATCCATCAACTTCAATTTTTTTCCCTATCTGTAATGACAAATGACAGAAAAGTATGACAATTGACAAGCTCTGGATGATGTCATGAAAGTGAAATTCAATACAGTTTATGAACGCTCACTGGTTCTCTGATTCATTGACTTAAAAATATATGGATTTTCCATGTTATTGGATGGAATGCGTAGTTTACCAAATTAAAATTTTAATGCCTCTTTGATTGGTATAATTATTCGGCTATAGTTTAGTGACCAGGCTGCTTCTTTTTTATATAAAAAAAATGATTGGTAATGGATGGTGAATTTTCAATCGCAATTATGTTCTTTTATATAGGAAGAATGACATAAAAATTGACTTCTATTTTTTTCATCAACTAATTTTTTTTCCCTATCTTTTATGCAAGCTGGTGTGAAAAGGAGTTTTCACGGATAAGAACAAAATTAAACAGTTTCAGTATAACAGGATGCATGACCTGAGATTGGAGGCGACCCCCAAATATGTGTTGAATTATTGTAGTCTCTTGAGAGGCAGGCTCAACAGCCTTTTCTCCACCAAATTCATCAAGGCAAACTGATTGCATAGTATCAATAGCAAACCTGCAGAACAGAAAAGGCTTACTATATTGAACTGGGCATAGCATCAAATACAACCACAATTTATTCTCCAGTCAATAACTTTCTTCAACTTATTCTTCTTTGTTATTATATTTGGTGTGACTGTCATTGTGTTAGGGTGGGGAATGTTTATCTGAGAAAAGAACATGGGTAGAAAATATGTAAGCGAGATGGCAACTTATTCTTCTTTGTTATTATATTTGGTGTGACTGTCATTGTGTTAGGGTGGGGAATGTTTATCTGAGAAAAGAACATGGGTAGAAAATATGTAAGCGAGATGGCAGGCCAGTAATAAGAACCTCATGAATTCGTGAGCATCCTCCTGTCTTCCATAGCCAAGATTACCACCAATATTGGTTAACCGAGAAAGAATATTTATTGGTGAAAAGGGAAGTGCACTTTGGCTCACTCTTTCAACATGGGATTGGAACACACAAAGAAAACACCAATCATCATGTCTACCTGCAAAGCAAAGATGAAGAAATGTGATAGAGAAGAATTGTCCAGACTAGCTCCAAGAGAGGAGGAAAAAAAAATCATGTATAATTACAATTTCTGAACTTACATTCTGTTTGATGACCTTTCTCCAGCAAGTAGGCAACAAGTGGCCTTGTGTATGCGAGGCATTGCAGAACCACGTTGGCAAAGCAACTGTGCAGCAATCAAGAAGGAAAATTGACTTAAAAAAAAATATGTACCCAAGTGAATAATGTAACCCAGCTGACAAATGTTAATGTCTGTGTCCGTGCATAGTTTATGGCCAAATGAATAAACAAAGGGGCACATACCTGTTTCCACAATTTAAGAGACCACAAGGAGAGAATCTGGGTTTGTCTGAGTTGTAAAGTTTGATGAATTCATCATACGGGAAAAGAACCTTAAAAGAAGTGTATGTTAATGTTTTTACTTTGCAGAATAAGAGTTCACTAAATAATCTAAAGAAGCAACTAAATAAAACAAAAAAAAGGTTAAAACATATACCTTTCCTGGCTTCTTTCTAGTCTTAGAGTTAGAACCTCCACTGGCAGGAACAAGAGCAATGCTAGAAAAACTTCTGCTCCCACCACCTGAAGGTTTAAAACCAAAGTTTGATTTTGCTGTTAGTGATGAGTTCGCTTTGAAATCCTTGCATTTTAACTTATGGTCCGCCTTCCAGTGTGTTTCTTGGCATCCCTGTGAGCTGGGGAAAAGAAAACAAGAACAGCCAGATAATTTATGTTGCTGAAAAAAAAACGAAATCAGCACCTAAAACCCACATATTAAACTTAAAACTCAATAAAGAGGATAGGCAATTTAAAAAACACTAACTTAATGCATCAAAGAAATAAACTTATTAATAGACCTAAAAGAACTATAAGTAGAAGGCAGTACTAAAACACAACCAATTACGAGGAAAGATAAAAACACAACAGTTCATCATCAAATCATTAAAAACAAATAGCATATTATATCATAGTCTGCTATCTATACTTACAATGTTGTCTCCAATCGCAAGAAATATTATCTTCTTGAAATAAATCATCTATGAGTAGCTAGCAGTCCATCAATTACCCTAAACTCGCTAATCAAGATTGCAAACCAATTACACCACACATGGCTAAGCACAAAACCAAAGAGCAAGATGGACAGTAAAACAACCTTAAAACACAAAATAACAACCTTAAACCAGACCATAAAGCCCACCAACAACAGTCTTAATACAATTAATTACTTGTAAATCACCAATTAAGCAAAACCATAAATGCTTAACCTCACAAAACCAAAAGAACTACATCAAAGCAGAATCCCCAAGTTTACAAATCATCTTCAATACAAAAAGATTGCATTTTTACCAACAAATCATCTACCTCAAGCTAGTTCATTACTCACTAATCACTGATTAAGCTAAAACATGCATAATTAAGTGAAATAGTCTATCACAATCAAGTGCACTACTACCTCACTGGTCACTAATTAAGGTAAACCAGTTAACTCAGCACACAAAAACCCCAGTTTTATGAAACCCAAAATCATCACTATAAGCCTTAGTGACCAATATTAACAAAGACTCAATTCATTCTAATACAATTAAATTACTCTACAATTGCTAATTTAATCACACATCCAATGAAACCATACATAAATAAGCTACAAAAACTAGCTGAACAAAAAAACCCTAGAGATTTCTAGCAGTAAAGACGACCTTCAGCCCTGCAAAAACTCAGTAAATTACCCTTCAAATCACTATTGCTACAATTCACAAAACCCAAAAAACAACATAAACCCATTAATTCCCAAAATCATAAGAACCCAAAGCAGATTGCAATTTGACCAAAACCCAGAAAACAAGAAAACTCAAAAACCCTAAAAAAGGAACCATAATTCAATCAAGCAATAAAAAAAATAAAGAAACAAATTGTACCACAATTAATAACCCTACAAATCACTAATTTAGCTGCAAGACCACTAAAACCATATAAAATTACAAAAATAACAACAAAACCCCATTATTTTCCAATATCCAAAACAGAGAACCGGACAATAAAGAACCCAGAAAAAAGAGGGGGAAACTTGCCAATATCTCACGGATTTGCAACGAGAACACTTTTTTGTCCCAAAATTGCCACAATTAACACAACGAAAAGAACCCTCTTCAGCTTCCATTGCCTGGTTAACAATACTTGGATCAATAACAGTGTGGTTACCCTCAGCCGCTTCGAAACTGGCGTCGACTTCGAAATACTTCGACGCCGTATTCTTAACGAGGTATAACACACCTAAACCTATTACAAAGACAGTGAAAATAAATTGCAGTAACCAATTCAGATCCACTGTTATTCCACCGACATGCATCTACACTTTCCTGTTTATCCTTATTCTTTTTTGCATGCATTAATCGATGCTTTTTTTTCTTTTTTTCTTATTTTTGACATGGTAAGGAGAGAGAGGGTGTGTTCCTTTTGTGCTTAGTGTTGTGTGTTTTATTAGGGGTTTTTTTTTAATTCCCTTTTGGTGTGAGGGATTTGGGGATTTCCTTTTTTGTTATAATTTTTATAATTTAAAATTGTCATGATTTTTATAATTACAGTTTGAAATAAACATGTTTTTAGTGTGCATTTAATATTGTTATATTTTTAATGATCATATGTTAAATTTTTTAAATAAAAAAACACATACTATTACGTAGCCTTTTTAATCAGTATTTTAAGACTATAGAGAATATATGATATGTATTAATTAACTAATTTTTAAAAAATATGTGATTCACATAAAACACAATCTATTATTAATTATTTTTAAAAGTATTTTTTTATATAAATATATTAAGATAATATTTTAAAAAATAATTATTTCTCATATCAGCCTATCTAAACAATAAAAAAAATGTACAAATAATAAAAATAAAAAATCATAGTTAAGCAGTAATATCAAACAAAACCTTATAATAATTTTTTTCATTTATGGTTTGCTAATTTTTATAGCATGTAAACAATCACATTCTTTTGAAATATAAGTTTTAAATACAATGATTGAAAAGAAGTGGATCCCAATAATGCATTCTATATATTCTAAATTAAAAAACGATGAAAATGTATTTGTTGAGATTGATTTTCTAGAACAAAAGTGTTGACTTTTTCAAAATTCTTTTCATTTTTAGTTTTTTAACTTGACCAAGATAGGTTTCTTGGCTGCAAAGAAAATACAGAAAGAGTTCTTTCTGCCCCTTTCTTCCCTTCTAAGTTATTCTTTTAGTGGACAGTTTTCGAGACTAGTTGGGTTATTTTTTAAAGTATACTTTATTTAAAAAAAATATTGAAATGGTATATTTTTTTATTTTTTTAAAAGATATTTTTTATATCAATATATTAAAATAATTTTAAAATACCAAAAAATAATTTAAAATAAAAAAATATACAGATAAACAAAAAAATAATAATTTTTTAAAATATTTTTAAAATTCAGGGTTTAGTCAACAATTATTTTTTTTGAGCGCGAGAAGTGAGCAAATTGAAAGGAGGATTGATATATGACGGCTTGTTATTATATTTTAAAAAGATTTTTAAAAAGATTTAAAAAATAATAATTTTTACTTTTTATATATTTATATGTTATTTTGATGTGTTGATGTTAATTGTAATTTTAAGAAAATATCATTATTTTTTAATGAAAAAAACTTTAAAAAACAACCTCGTTTACACTCCAAAATAAACCTTTAATCTTAACACGTGACATGTTTCATAAAATAAAATAAAATAAAAAACAAATTAAAATTTATTATTTTTTTTAAAAAAATTATTTTGTTCTAACCTATATTATTTTATTAAAATGAATTAACATGAATAATATGTGATCCCGATTAATCTCAGGTAAGGTTTGATGAGTACGGAGAGGAGGAGGAGGCGTAGGGGAATGCATGGAAAGCAACTCTGCGTGGTGGTTAGGTTTGGGAATCAATCAAAGCCTTGCCCATTTACTGGTCAATGCCTCTTTACTTCTCTTCTTCCATGCTTGCCCGAAACTCCTAATTGTGTATGGAAGAAATGATGATTAGTTGAAATTGCTATTTGGGTATGATAGAAATGATGATTAGGTCATTTTTTATGTTATAGTTTAACCACGCATTCAAAAAAAAAATTAATTTATAGTTTAATGTGTATCTTGTGATTGATTAGCTTATTGGTTCACGCTATATGCTATATCAAGTCTCGTAATTTTTTTTAAAAAAAAACTTTAAAAAAATCTAGGTATTGTTAACATGTTTTATAAAAAGTAATCATAACTATGAACTTAAAACTATCTATATAGTGAATGATATTTCTATCTAATATTGAGATGAAACACATTAAATTTAGTTAAATCAATTTAAGTTGACTTGCAAAAATCTAGGGTTTTTTTTGGGACCAAGTTTAGAGAGTAGATGAGATGGGCAACACAATTAGTTGATTGATTTATTGGCATGTAGCATTTTCATTCCATCTGTGTTTTCTTAGAAACTCAGAGAAATAATCAAAGCCAATTTCATTTTTCTTCATTATACCATGTTCAGTAGGGCATGCTAAGAGTTATTCATGGTTGCTTAGATGGTCCCATTTTCCTTCTCAAATCATTTTCAATATGCCATTATAAGAACTAAAAAAATCAATACACAATAATAGATGTCCATGGCCACAAAAAAAAGGGGGAAGAAGATGAAGATCTTGGAGGAAAGAAATCGAGAAAAGACAAATACTATCTATCATACTCGGCAATGCTAAGAACTAGATGGTGGGCTTAATAAAAGAAAATATTGGCAGACTGAGCAGACATGACCGAGCTTGATAATGAAACTGGGTCATTCATGATTATAATTTATATTATTCTCTAATATATCTTTTTAAATAAAATATTTTTGAGCTTTAAACCTGTCTATGTTCATATTATCTCATGTTTGTTTTTTATCAAATAAAATAGATGTGATGAGATTCAGACTCGTAATCATTGGGTCAATAAAGTTCTGAAATCATGTCATAGAATCATCTAATTAAAAACTTAATTTTTTAGATAAAACCTCAAAATAGAATTTATATTATTCTCTAACAGGGTTAAGAAGAGTTAAAGACAAATACTATCATATTATATCCAGCTCAAAATAGATGGTTATAGTCAGCCTAGCTGTGAATATGTAAGAAAAAACATCACTAATTATTAATAATCCGATGGGAGTGAGTGATTACAACGAGGAGAGTAAGGAGTAAGATCGATCATGCAGGACAACTTTCTTCTGTGTGCTTAATTACAACTTCCCGCAATTTCTCTCTCGAAGTATTTTAGCAGACAAATGTCAGTTATAATCTGTCTTTTTTTTTCTCTTCATTTTTATGGTAATTAAGATATATTATTAAAAAATTATCATTAATTAAAGGGATGAACCAAATTTGATTCCTCTCATCAAGACATTATTCATGCAGTGAAGAGGGCTACAGGAGCGAACCAGGGGTCAATATTCCTCGAGTGAGGCTTGTTGACTCTAAGCACACCTCCTATATATTTTCAAGTTCAATGCATCTTTGACAGCACAAACCATTGTTCCAGTGAAGAGTGGAAGGTCATTGTTGAGAAGCTGAGATTGGATGAATAAGGGCTTGTTTGGCTCTATTTTTTTTGGATTCAAAACTTGGAAAACATAATTTGTGAGTTCAAGTGAGCGAGTAAGATCCTAATTGTTCTAGATTTTTAATATAAATATATATCTTGACTTGAACTCAAGACCTGTTATGCAGATATTGAGTTGTTTATCACCATCTCATGTTTTCTGAGGACGTTTGGCTATACTTTGCTTATAAGCAAAACAAGTTCGGAAAAGTTTCAAGGAAAGAAATCGAGAAAAAAAAAAAAAAAAACTATCTTATTGGGCAAAGCTAGAAGCTAGTTGATGGGCTGAAAAAGGTTTGAGATGAAGAGAATCCTGGCAGGCTAAATAGACATGACATGGGCTTAGCATGAACTAGTTTAGCTACATCCGATAATCTGATAATTAAACTAGCAGAATTGTATACTTATTATATTTTAAAGTGTTTTTATTTGAGAATATATATTAAAATAATATATTTTAAAAAATTATTCTGGATATCAATATATCAAAATAATCAAAAATATAAAAAAAATCATTTTAAAAAAATAAAATTGAATTTTGACTAACTTATGTTTGGACCGCAATCGTAACCGTCCTTACATTTTTTATTCAAGAAAACCCCCTTCTCCTTTTTTTTTAATAAATGTTGGTGTTCAGGTCGGCTTATACGTATTTTGACTAATTTTACAGATTTTAAAGTTAATAACCGTGCAAGCCTCTAATAATCATTATATTAACCATTACAAGACTCGAACCTAAGATAATAAAAAATAAAAATAAATCTGAGACTCATATCACTAGCCAGCTACTAGATGATTAAACCTACCTTGCATCCCAGCTCACAATATGCAAGTGGTTAACATAACCAGTCAAAAAGTCTCATGGATAAAACTAAGAACCTGTTTGGGAGTGTGGTTGTGGTAGCTTTTTAAAGTGTTTATCATCCGAAATACATCAAAATGATATTTTTTTTATTTTTTAAAAATTATTTTTGAAATTAGCACATCAAAATGATCTAAAACACATAAAAACATATTTATTTAAAATGAAAAAAAAAATATTTTTTTAAATTTTGGTCAAAAGCCGATGAGATCGCAATGCCAAACGGGTACTAAATAAACTTGTCCTTTAATTTTTTTTTTATGTGTTCATTTCAGGACGGGCAATCTATTTAACACTTTGATAGAATTGCTGGGAAGAATTGGAGGGCTGGTTTGAGAAAGCAGGAAAAAGAGAGAGAGACCTTATAATAGTTATTTTTTTAGATTTTGAGACTGGTATAATAGTTAATTTTTTTTAGATTTTGAGATTGTGTTTAAAAAATATTTTTAAAAATAATAACAAAATTTTGTCTGATCGCGAGTAGGTGCAGAAAGAAGGATAAAAAGAAAAAGGCTATTAGCAGCGTAGATTTTGAGATGCACAGACACTGCTTTCGCCAGCAACCAATCTTTTTCTGGTCTAAAGCTCATGGTTTCACCTGGAAAGAACCCAATCAAGTACATAGTATCCGGAAATGAAAGTGACATGTTATTACTTAATTACCATCCTACCTAGAAAAGAAACCCTAATCAAGAAATCCCGGAGTGGTGTTGTCCACTACCCCTATTCTGTGCCCTAAAACCCTAAAACACCATCCTTCAAAACCCTTTAATTTAATTTAATTTTAGTCATGCGATTCCTCCTACCCATATTCTGTGCCCTCAAATGATAAAACACCATGCTCCAAAATTCTTTAATTGCTAATTGCTAATATAATATGTTTGATATGATAGTTAAGTTTAAGATTTATAAAATTAGTTCAAATACTCGTAAATAAACTTGAACACTCAATCCATATTAATAAAAAAAAACACCATTCTAGCTTGTTGATGTTTGAGGGGTGTTTAAGAATGCATTAGGAAACTATTTTTTTTAAAAAAATGATTTTTTATATTTTTATATTTTACTTGAAATTAATTTTTTGGTGTTTTTGAATCATTTTGATGTGCTGATATTAAAAATATTTTTTTAAAATAAAAAAGTATCATTTTGATGTATTTTTGAATGAAAAAACACTTTAAAAACCAACTTCAACTGCATAACAAACAGACACTAAATGGGTATTTGTGTAGTAAACTGCGAAAACATGCTCAGCATAGATTCAATGCTCTTCATAAAAAGACCTGATGGGGAGTGCGGTTGTGGTAGCTTTTTAAAGTGTTTTTTGTGCCAAAATACATCAAAATGATGTTTTTTAAAATTATTTTTGATATCAGCACATCAAATTGATCTAAAAACACTAAACCATCTTCATTTAAAATGATTTTTTTTCTTTAAATTTCAGCAAAACATAAGTTGAAAAGCACTCAAATATGTTACTAACAACAAATTACAAGAAGAGAATACTGGGAAAAGCCATATCAAATCAGCATGCCCTACAAGAAGTGGAATTGTAGGGTTTTTGGGTCAGACTCTCTCTCTCTCTCTCTTTTTGTCATGGAGTTGTCAAAATGAAGGTGTCTAAAAAAATGCAAGTAGTAGTTGAGGGGTAGTGTTTATATTCAATTTTAAACCTCATGATTTACTGATTAATTTTATTATTTTTATTTTCTTAAAATAAAAGAATATCAATTTAGATTAATTCAGTTAATGTATTCAATTTACTGTCTAGACCGTATTAATGGCATGATAAAATATAATCTCAATCGTTAAAATTGAAATGAATCAATCAATCATGATTATAAAAGATCATATTACTATTAACTTGAATAAAGGGTACCCTCTTTTTGCAATGATGTAATTCACTCGCATAACAATGATGAATCCCATGGTGTGCGATGGATGTACGCAATGATATGGGTGGAGCTGCCCACATGGCAGTCTTCGCTACCCCCCTCTTTCCTGGAAACTTCAAACGTTGACCCTCCGTTCAATTCTATTCTTTCTGTAAAGAGGGCCCACATCTTTCTATTTAAGGGGTTAAATAATATTTAGCTTCTTATAGTTTCACCGATGCTCCACTTCAATCCCTATAATTTAGATCTTTCGATTCTAATTTTATATTTTGGAAAAACTTCGAATCTTAGGCCCCGTTTGTTTGCTGGAAAGTGGTTTCTTTTTAGAAACTGAAATTCCGGAGAAAGTGAATTCCTGGAAAGTGAATTTCGATATTTGGCAGTGTTATGGAAAATGAACTGGAAAACACTTTTCAGTGTTTGTTTGTGTTATGGAAAATGAACTGAAAAATAATTTATTAATAAATTAATTTTTTTTCAAGTTTATTAAAACAATGAGGAACAAATCTTACAAATTAAAAAGTTGAATGAGAATGAAATTGAAAAAAAAATATAATTTCATAAATTATCTCAAATAAAATAAATAAAGATCAAATCTAAAAAATTAAAAAAATGAAAGGTGAATAAATTAAAATAATAATAATAAACATTTCATAAATTATTTCAAATAAAATAAGTAACAATAAAAAAAATAAGGACCAAATTTGATAGATAAAAAATTTCAATAAAAAAATGATAAGAAAAAAGCAAATAGCAATTATTAAAATAAGGACCAAAATTAATATAAAAATTAAATTTTAAGAGATGGAATTGAAAAATAAATATTCAAAACAAATTATATATAGCAATCAAAAGTTTGGGGATTAAATTTGATATATAATCAACAAATAATGTTATTTTTAATTTTTTCACAGCTTCCAGAAAGTGTTTTCCGTCCAAATTTTCCGGAAAACACTTTCCTGAAAACCAAGTCAAATTCTTTTTTGACTGGAAAGTGTTTTCCGTTGACTGGAAAGTATTTTCCGTTGACCAACTTTACGGAAGGCAAACAAACACAAGAAAGTTTGGAAAGTGGTTTCCCGGAAAGTGAATTCCGGGAAACAAACACAACCTTAACCGCAGTTGAATATCTAAGAGCATCTCCAACCGAGAAGGTATAAGGAGAGGTAAAGTTAAAATATTAATTTTTTTTAGTATTTTTGTGTTTCTGTTCATGCTCCAACGGGATAGGTATATGGATAGGTAAAAATATCTTCCTCTCCATGAGCTGCTATTTGTAGCAGCTCAGTAGAGGAAGGTAAAATCTTGGCCCCACCTTGGGAACACCTTCTTTATATATTATAATATATATATTAGAAAATAATGTAATTATATAAAAAATATTTGTTTTTATTTTTACTTAAAAATACTTTAACAAGAGAGTAAAACATTATATATAAAATTAATAATTATATTGTTGGAGGGTTTTTTAAAAGCAATTATTTAATTATATAACTTACTCGTATTAATTGTATAATTAATTGCATAATTAAACTACATACAAAATAATTACACTATATTTAAAATAATATAAAAATAAATGGTTCTCCAAAATAGCTTTTACCATTGGAGCATACATCAACAAAAAAATCATATATACACTATTCAAACATTCATTTTAAAGATATGGCTCTCTAAAATGCAAGTAGTAGTTGAGGGGTAATGTTTATAACAAATGATGAATGACAGTATCAATATTAAAAAATCATAAACTACAAGGACCAAAGCAGAATACTGCTGCGATGAACTCTAGTTCTTCATATTTTCTAAACCCTACCTGCAATTCAGTAAATAAAAAGAAATGTATGAAATTCTTGCACCAGCAAGCAATGTGAACGCTGTGATCGAGAGAAAATGGTGGTGGATTGGCTGTAAAGTGGATATTACAAGGAAGCATGTGGGCCATCTGTGTCTCCTCCTGACGACTACATATTTTCTTTAATTTTATCTTTTATTCACTGCACAAACGAATTAATTGAAGGCTTGAATCCCAAATGATGAATGACAGCAAAAGGATGGTGTTTGTTTGGACCCGCACGAAAACAGTCCAAGCAGATGCGTCCACTGAGGTTTTTTTAGCACACCCATTTGACAGATGCCACACAGTGCTCAAAAAATGGAGACCCCACATGAATCTTGTCAGGTCTCACAGAACCCATGATGATCCATGCAATTATATTTAATATATACTCTCTTGATTTTTTTTATTTTTTCTTATAAATGATTAGTGATTGTTAATCCTCATTGCATCCTTGCTGTTCCTATCTTTAGTCGAGCAATGTTTTTAGGTGGGGGTGAGAAAAAAATCGATTAAATTGATAAAATTGAAAAAAAATATTGATAAAAACTGATTAAATCAATTAGATTTTTTTCTAAAACTTTTGATATGGTCTGGTTTTGGTTTTCTAAGATAAAATCGACAAACCAAAAACGACATGATTCAAATTAAAAAAATATACTATATTTTTTTATTCTTTCAGTTCAATTCAATTTTTTGGTTTGATTTTATATTGGTGGAACGAGAGATGGAAAAAAGTTGGTTAAACTAAAAAATAAGCTAAAAAATAAAACTATTTTTAGGTTTTTTTATTTAAAAAGGTGGAATCAGAACCGGTCTATTTAAACTAAGTTCAGTTTGGTTTTGATTTTTTTTTATTTTTTTCTAATTTGGTTTTTTTATAGATAAAAACCAAACCGAACAAAAAATAATCACCCTTACATCTAGCTAATAGCTAGCTACAGTGAGTATTGTTCGGACCCCAAATATATAATAATTGTACGTTCATGAATACGAGCTGTTTGAGAATATTATTGAAATTATTTTTTAAAATATTTTTTTTGTTTAGAAACATATCAATTTTTTTTGACATCATCACATCAAAATAAACTAAAAACATTTAATATAAAGCAAAAATAAAAATGAAATTAGTTTTTTTCCCTCTCAATTTCTTCCCTCGAAAGTCGAAACTATTCAATTTCTTCCCTTTTTTTCGTGGCCATGGATTTCTATTGCTAACCACTTGCATTTTTGACATTTAATATATAAAAATTGCTCCCTGCATGAAACCAGGGCTTCTGAAAATGGAAGAAGGAGCTGTCCTATATAAAGCTACATCCATGGCTGTTAACGAATCTCCATGCCATGATTAATAAAACAAATAATTAAAAAATAGCTTGGTATAAAATATATTGTGTGTTGGGATCTTAAAATCAATATCTTAAGCACGACGCCGACCACAATCAGGAGGATACGTGCCCTACTCCTTCAAACCCTAAATAGAATTATGGACATGTGATAACTCTACATTAATTATGCAAGATTAATCCCATATGCGTGCGGGTTTATCTACTAAACATGAATTAAAATTATTAAATAAAAGTGATTATTAAGATTTATAATCTATAATTTTGACTCGAGGAGCCAAGTTTTATGTTGAACAGTAAAATTATGTAGTTAATTTACCATTATAATTTAATTATTTAACAAAAACTCTAAAAATTAAATAATATTTTTTATGTGAGGAAATCTACAGAAAACATGTTTTATAGATCTAGATAAACGAGTAAAATCCTAATTATCTCAAATTTTTATGGAAAAATATATATCTCTAATTGAATACTCTATATTTATTAGGGTAAATTATAAATTCTTATATAGTTAACTCATCCCTGTATTGAGGATGCTGTCTGATCAACCAATCATTTTTCTCGTCCATGCAATTTAATTTTCTTTTTAAAGTGATTAATTAACCTATCTGTCACTAATCTCACTTTCACCATCCTGTTCTTTACGATAATTAAAGGGTTTTAGTTAATCCATCCCTTAAAAAGGGGGTTTAATTATTTAATAATTAGGTGGAGTTAGCAACTGGATTAAAATATGTTTAAGAAAAGTGGTTTCGTTGAATTAATTTTATTTTATTTTAAACTTTGTAATTAACAAAGGTAACACTATAGGTGAAGTAGTTGTTATTCATTGGTAAAATCGATGTTTAATGATTTTTATATATTAAACTGATGTTTTGTTTTTTTAAATATGTTTAATGATTTTTATATAAGAAATAAAAAAATCTAAAAATATTTTAATATATTAATATAAATATTATCTTCATTTTTCTTGTAAAACACGTTTAATTTAGTTTTGGTCAGTCATTTCTTCACGCCAAAGACCCCAATTTCAGTGCCAAAAGAATAAAATCCCAAGCAAAACTCAAATTTCAACGAATTAGGTAAACCAATCCATGTTAAAAACCTAATTACTACCATAGTTATGAAAATTGGACCCACCTAAATTTTGGCCAAAAAATTGTAAAATGAACCCAAAATTAATATTATTTTGAGATTTTATTTTAAAAAATATTAAAACGATATTGTTTTGATTTAAAAAATTAAATTGGATCTCATTTAAGTAAGTTTTAACCGGTTGACTAAATTAATTATTGACCTTCTAGGTTGATACATCGGATCAAATTTCTACTCGATTTAATCAAAAATCTAAATTAAATTAAAATTAACAAATCCCCTTTTTTAATCCGTTAAACTAAGTAAATCTATGGAATTGATTTTAAACTTGTTTCAATTAAAAACCTAGATCAAATAAAATTTTAAATCAACAAATCACTTTTTAGGTCAACTGAGTCCAGGTTAACTTAAGAGGTACTGACGTGAGTGGTGAGGGTACTCTCGTCTTTTAAAAGAGATCAAAGGTTTGACCCCTTCTATTGTATGGAGCCGGCTACTTGGGGAACACTTTCATCCCTTCGGATCCCATTCGATACGAATATAGATTAATCTAGACCAGCATCTGAGACACTAGATGGTTTAAACCCAAAATAACTGAGTCGGGTTTACAAGCATAGCTTTCTGGCGAAGAACCCACGCGCCACCCCAACACGTATCCTAGTAGTAGTAAAGGCGGGGAACAAGGAGAGCTTCCTTCCCATTTTAAAAAATACTTGATAAAAAACTTTCCAAAAAAGAAAAAAACGAAAAATAAAACGTCTCTCTCTCAGAGAAAGAGAAGCAAGAAAACAGAGAGACGAAGCTGGTGATTGTTTCTAGAGTTTCAGCCATGAATGTGACCTTGAAAACAAAGAAAGAGAGACAGAAAAAAGACAGAAAACTTTTTTAGAAATTATTAAACAAATTAAAGATTGATTAAAAAGGTCTAAATTTACAGAATTCTCTAATATTTTTGACCTCCAAATGCACATGGCTTCTTGATGCTCGTAGTAGCTAAACTATAGTATTATACAGTCTTTTCTCTCTACATTATCTTTTTCCCCCCTTCACATGCTCTCCTCTATATCTCTCCCTCCCTCCCTCCCACTCTCTCTCTCTGTTAGTGGTTAATTATTCATTGACAACTAACGACTCAGTAGTTAAGACCAGAATCCAGACTCTTGTTCAGATCTACAGTGAAAAGGTTTTCGCCCCTTAAACTCCCATTTTCCTGTCGGCCCATGTGTTCTTTCTTGATCTTCCTTGCTTCTTGGCTGCATGAACTTTGATTCCATCACCATTAATTCTCCGAGGTTAGTTGGTTCCTTAGTTTCTTGAATTGTTTTCTTTGATGGATCTTCTGCTTTGCACGTGAAATGTTTTTGACAGTGACATGTGTTTGCACTTGCTGTCTTCTAAAGTTGTTTAAGGTTGGATAGATTAATGACGTAATGCAAGGACCTTAGTTTGTTTGGCTATCTGATTTAAATCAATGAATCCTCCTTTCTCTGTAATAAGTTTTACTGTGTTTTTGATATTTGGTTGCTGCTATTTGTATAGCCATCCAATTTTGCTGTCGATGCTTCTGCTGCTCCTCCTTTAAATTCATTATCTTAGCTGCATGATATGTTTGCAGATTCTTATTTAATTTCCTATTTCTGAGGTGTAGGATATGATTTCCTCCGGTAACTCATTTCGTTCTGTAGGTTCCCACCGGAATTCATAATTTTCTTGCCAGAGTAAAGTGCTTCCATTTCATGGTTTTGGAAGCTATTCTTATACGAGCAAAGGGTTTAAAAAGGTTGAAGTTTTTCACTGGTTCTGGGGACTAGAGTGGCGTAAGCAGCTTGATTGACTGGCCTTTTCTGGGTAGAACATAGATTTGATGCGAGTAAATTAATTGTCTGCCAAATGGAGAACGAACAAATGGAGGACATGGACATTGAAGCCCTACCTTCAATGTGGCCTGAAGATGTTGATAGTTCAAAACCATATGTAGAGAAGCCGGTAGGGGATCAAGATATGTTGGAAGAGGTTACAATAGTTGAGGAGCTAACTATAGTTGATTTCCACCATCTTGTCGAGCTGACCAATTACACTGATCGAGGCTCTGCCCAGCTGACACATCTTGTTCAACATTGGGAATACAAGCAGGCAAATGCAGTCCGGCTTCTCAGAGAAGAGCTTGACATCTTAAGCAAGCAAAGGGAGGAAGTTGAGCTCAAGAAGTTGGAGATATTGGAGGATTTTCGGTTTGAGGAAGAAAGATATAATGGTGATAAACGACATATTTCTATACTGGATGAAATAATCGATATATATCAGGATATTCCTCGGAGAAAACGTGATGTCATTATTCAAAGCAAGATCGTAGACATAGATGCCGAATTCAACACTGTTGCATACTGGAAACAGCGAGCCAGGGATTTGGAGAAACTGTTAGAGGCCAGTGTCCACAGAGAACAGCTACTGATGGAGAAGTTACAGGAAAGCTTACAGAACCTGGAAAAACAATCCTCGCCGGTTGAAGAGTTGACGCAGATTCTGAAAAGGGCTGATAATTTCTTACATTTTGTGCTTCAAAATGCCCCAGTTGTTATAGGCCATCAGGTATTAGGAGTAGAAATGGTGAAATCCTACCTGTTCTTTCTGCCATACGGCCAATTTGTAGCTAAAAGGTCTGATTTGCTGGCAATTTCTTCTTTCAGGATAAGGATTTAAGATATCGCTTCATCTATAATCAGTTTCCGCGTTTGCAAGAGGAGGTAAGAAATTGTAATCGAGGCAGGGTTTTGGTTGCTCTTCTTCAAAGAATTTTGTTAGCTAGCTGGAGTAGCTCTGAGTTACCTATCTATACTGTGCATTTCACATTTTTCAGGAAATTTTAGGAAAAACAGATGTCGAAATTTTTTCAGGCGCAGGAGTGAAGGAATCTCAAGACTTCAAGAAAGAAGTTTTGGATAAAGGATTGCCTGCAAAGAGGGAAATCAAATTTGAGACAGAATTATTTGGTTCAAAGACATTTTTGATTTATGTAGAGCCAGTGTTTAGCAAGTCGGGGGAGACGATCGGTATAAACTACATGGGAATGGATGTAACTGATCAGGTAAATCATCATTCTTTTTCATGGTCATTTAGAATCTTCATTTTCTTGGAGGAGTACGGACATTCATGGTCCTGATTGCACAACAGGTTAGAAAAAGAGAGAAGATGGCGCAGCTTCGAGAGCAGATAGCAGTACAGAAAGCCAAGGAAACAGAACTTAATAAAACAATCCATATAACAGGTTAGTTTTTCGGTGAAAAATTGTGTATGGTGACTTCTGTGGAAGAGAATTTCAATCTGACCTTGTCTCTCTGCATTTTTTTCAGAGGAAACAATGCGTGCTAAACAAATGCTAGCGACCATGTCTCATGAAATAAGATCTCCTCTTTCTGGTGTTGTCAGCATGGCTGAGATTCTTTCCACTACAAACCTCGATCGCGAGCAAAGACAATTATTGAATGTCATGATATCTTCAGGAGACCTTGTTCTTCAACTTATAAATGATATTCTCGACCTTTCCAAGGTGGAGTCAGGTGTTATGAGGTTGGAAGCCACAAAATTCAGACCAAGAGAGGTAGTAAAACATGTATTGCAGACTGCTGCAGCTTCACTGCAAAAGATTCTGACCTTGGAAGGACGTGTAGCCGATGATGTTCCCATTGAGGTCAAAGTTTTTCAACACAATGTTTTACTCACCATTTTAAATTCAATGGTGCTTTTGCAGTAATTATTTAGCTTTTCAAGCTTCTTATTAGAGACAGCCTGCTTCGATTTCAGGTCATTGGAGATGTTCTCAGGATCCGGCAAATCCTCACCAACCTGATCACCAATGCAATCAAGTTTACTCATGAAGGGAAAGTAGGGATAAACCTTTATGTCGTACCGGATCCATGTAATGGAAATGCTGAAGAAAACCATCAGAAGTCATCTGGAGATCAGTCGACCACAAATGAGTTAAAAGAAGATAAGCCTAAGTTGTCGTCTCATAGCAGCGCTGATCGAAAAGGTTTCCACAGCAAAAAATACAGTGAAGGTCCATATCCAAATCATTTTCCTGGTGATGAAACTCAAACCCCAGTTAAGAATGGAAACACAACGGATGGAGATGAAGGGGAGGAACCCCAAGTACCTGGAACAACAGTGTGGCTTTGCTGTGATGTTTTTGACACTGGAATTGGAATCCCAGGTACAGTATGGATATGTTTGGCTATTATTACGGCATCTGTCTATCACATCTCAAGTTAGTTTCTATTGTGAAAGCACTAAGTACATTTCTCATTCATTCAACAGAAAATGCTCTTCCTACTCTATTCAGAAAATACATGCAAGTTAGCGCGGATCATGCTCGAAAATATGGGGGGACAGGGCTTGGCCTTGCTATATGCAAACAGCTGGTAAATTTTCTTTCCACCAGAGCTATTTTTGATTTGCAATTTGGCTGTAGCAAAGTGGTAGGAAACATTTTGGTATAAACATGCGTTCATAGCTTAAAATACTGAAACTGTTGGGAAACAGAACATTATGTGAATACAGATTTTCACACTGCCTTCTTACATTTCTATCCATTTGGAATAGGTTGAGCTGATGGGAGGTCGTCTCACTGTGTCTAGCAAAGTGAAATGTGGATCTACGTTTACCTTTGTGCTACCGTACAAGGTATCATCAACCCGTGATTCTGATGATCCTGATGATCTATCAGAGATGGCTGATCATGATGCTTCACTAGAGGATGAAACTGCCGGCTTCTTTCAGTTCCAACCACGTACTTTGGGATCTCTTTTCTGTTCTAATGGATCCACCAGGACCCAAAAATTATTGCAACATAGTATTGGTTTTACTAAATCCCCTAAACTTAATGGAATCTCAGTGGATTCTCACTCATTTCCTTCTGCTAACGTTAGACTGAAAGAGACGACTTGTGTTGAGGATGCCTGCTCTATGGTTGAAGTCGCTGGGACCTTATCTGAACCTGAAATCTCATTTAGTCACATCCATGAACGTGACAACGAGAATGTAGTTTGTAGAAGTCAACAAAGTCGAGACGACACAAACTGTGAAGTCCAGAATGGTACTACAAATTGCAATAATCAAACAGACTCAAGCAGAGAAGTGGGCTTAAGGGCAGATACAGGCGAACCACCAGGATCGTGTCAGGAACAAGAAAAATCTGCCATTAATTCTCAGTGCACCTCTATTAGCATCCCGCAAAAACCAGAATCAAAACCAAAGCCAAAGATTCTTCTAGTAGAAGACAATAAGATCAATGTGATGGTGACGAAATCAATGATGAAGCAGTTTGGCCATACCATGGATGTTGTGAATAATGGAGTTGAAGCTGTGCGTGCAGTTCAGTCCTGTTGTTATGATCTAGTTTTGATGGTAATTTCTAGATTCAAATCATTTCTACCGCCATCTTTTCTTTGTCCATGGTTCTTCTGATGGGATTATGCGAGAAAGCAATTTTGATTAAGCTGAAAACTTGGATTCGTAAGTTTCAGTAACCATGTATCACATTAATTTTGCAGGATGTCTGCATGCCGGTAATGAATGGCCTTCAAGCTACACAATTGATTCGTTCTTTTGAAGAAACTGGCAATTGGGATGCTGCTGCTAAGGCTGGAATAGAGCCTTCAGTTTCATTACAAGATGGTCAGAGTTCTATTCATTATGATAAGCGGGTGCCTATAATTGCGGTGAGCACTTCACTGCGTTTCAATAGTATTTTTTGAAAAATTTGATTTTTTGATTTTGTTTTTTTTACTTTAAATTAAATTTTTTTGGTGTTTTTAGATCATTTTTATATGTTGATATCAAAAATGATTTTTTTAAAAATAAAATAACATCATTTTGATGCATTTTTGAACGAAAAACATTTTCAAAAGCAACAACAAACCATACATCCAAACAGGAACTTAATAGCCTCCAAGACTTTGAGACCCCATTCTATCTCCTGATTCACTAGAAATCTTACCACCCTGAGTGTTTTAGTTAGATTTTTGTTATTATCAAACAACACAAAGCACTGTGGCTTGCTTTCTATAGTAGCCGAGCTGAAGTACTGAAACGTGTTCTTATTTCACCACCCTGTAATCCCTAAACCCGTCAGCATATACTGACAGACTCAGTTGTGAATGCAGATGACAGCAAATGCATTATCAGAGAGTGCAGAGGAATGTTATGCAAATGGTATGGACTCATTTGTTTCAAAGCCTGTGACTTTTCAAAAACTAAAAGAGTGCTTAGAACAGTATTTACCATGATGTCTGATGTAAAGTTTTTGTACAGAAAATGTTAGGAAAGTTTTGTAACCGATGTAACATGTTCTTTGCAGCCATTAGTATCTCAATAGAAGTTGTATAGATCCATGCCATTATTCTTTCCGTTCTTCAAGATTATTTTAACATTGTTCCTTCAAAGATCAGGAAACATCTGGTTTCTAGTCAAGTTATGAAGGTACAGACATGGAGGTACAAAAGGTAATGCAGGATTCCCTTCAGTAACATTAACACGAAACAGAATTTTCACTGAAAGAGAAACAAAGGGCAAGAGATATACTTGTGATAATTTACTAAAATCCTGAAACGCAGTTATTCCTACTACATATAATAAAACATATTACTTCTATGTTCCTAACAATTCAATGTCCTTACAATGCCAATGGCTACTGGGGCTCCAAGTGTCAAATGATATTCTACAAGTCAATTATTTTCACGGTCAATTACCAGCTGCTGGTCTCTCTTGATTTTGGTCGGTAAGCTGATCAATATTTATTACTACCTCTTGAGGTGTTTGCCTATCTGACTAGAATCATAATCTGTAGAAGAAGGATCTTCAGGAAATTGTGCGTGAATTGAGCAGGCTGATGAACTTGGCACGCCAATAGTAGGCAGACTGATGCCATTTCTATCAGCCAGTTCCATTTGTCTGGAATTTAGGGACGTACAGTCCCTTTGAATGAAGACTCTGAAGAAAGTTTTAGTTCTATCCCATATTGGAGCTGTGGGATCAGAGTGACTCAACTCTCTTCTTTCTCGGTAAACAAACATGACAAAGAAGATAATGAGAGCTAAAAATGCAGCTAGTCCTGCAATTAAAAATAATCCCCAGAAACTATTGAGACTAAGGATATTAGATGAAACAGAGGAGCTGGAATCAGGACAGCTGCCTCTTTTGCCAAACCATGCATCCTCTATTTGCTTCATTTGATCCCCCTCTGTCACGTTTAAAATTGCCCTTGATATATCAGGCACTATAGAAGAACCTTTAGGGAACACCTGAAGTCACAAAAACAAATATGAATATACTTATTGTAAGGAACTATCTCATGTTGAACTTGTAGGTAAGACTCATAAATATGATTGATATCATTTGGAATCATAATTTATTTGAAATGAAATATAAGATGAAAAGTGAACTTACAAAGCCAAAACCGCCGGTTTTGAACGTAGGACTCAATCATGGTATATTGCGAGCAATATCTTGACAGAAAGAGTTTCGTATATGGCACTTCGTTGAAAGCAGCAGCAATTCCACCATTTCCACTTCCTTTGGAAAAGAGTTCGTGGCATTCTTCTGGAGAATTATACACCCTGAGCTTGGACTTGTCGAAACCCAAGCCTAGCAAGATTCCTAGAACAAAAGAACCCTTCAGGTAGCCCACATACTCCCCTTCATTATGAGATCATTTACATTAGTAACTGTAAGCTGCTGGACTGTAAGTAAGCTCGCTAAACTGGCGGTGTAGCTCTGTGTGAGGACCAACACAACGAAAAACCATATAATTACCACAGCCCGAGCCAAGTTGCTAACCACTCTTTCCCTGCAAATATAAACATAAAGTCAATTTGGTGTTTATATATATTGGTGAGTGCTAGTACTACAGAAGAAAGGAGATTCATAGGGGAGGGAGATTACGTTGTGCAAAAACCATTGTTGAGAAGGAAAACCAGAAGCTAGCTCCTGCTTGATCTGAAGCAGACCCTCGAAAATCTTCATTCACTCTGTGCTCAAGAACCCAGACACCAAATCCAATGAAAACAAAGAAGACAAAAGTGCTCACCCAAAGGTCCCATGTCAAAGGTTTCAGGAAGACCCATGCATTTTTACGGTTGTTGTCTGCTATTGGAACAATCATGGAGACACCACTTTCTGTGTAAGGCAAGGTGTAGTCGATGTACAAGGACCTGTTGAAGATAATGGTCATGTCTCCAACCACAGCATCAAACTTCTGTTCGCAGTAAACAAAAATGCAAAAGAAAGAAATTTACTTGCATCAACGTGGCTGCTATTAATGCAAAATCATAAACATAGAATAAGTACAGGAAAAAAAGATATAATTATGTTTTACCTTTAAGTACACTTGATAGGCCAAATCATCGTAAGTTGCAGCATAGGGAATGTACTCATAAGGTAAAGCATAAGGCAATGCTTTCACTACAGCATCAAAAACATCTATGCAGTATCCGGTGACTTTTATGGCGTTGGAAATAGGGTCCTTCGTCACACCCACAAACTCACCGAAGCCATCCTTCACTGGCACTCCTATTTTCAACTTCTTCTCATTTGTGGGAATCTCCCAGCCCTTGGGAACGACGAATGTATCCCCAGGAAATATTGCATTTGAAATTGCTGGACATAGAATGTTGCAGTTCATTTGTTCAGGATCCAACTGTTTCACGAGTCCTCGTGCTGGTTTCCAAAATCCAAGCCCTCTTACTCCATTTCCGTTCACATTAACTATCTGGAAAGCAAGAGGTTGCAACTGCCTATCAACAAAATGATAATCTCCTGTAAGGCCTTTGAAACTAGTGTCTGATAAAGCTTGAAGAAGGCTTGGACCATTTAAAGAGATGCCAATAGTTGCAAGATCCGTTGATGAACTGCTAGAAACATTTGCCTTTTGGAAGCCAAAATTTGTTGCTCCATCTTTCTCTACTGCAATGGCCAACGCTTTCGTAGCATCATAGGCCCATAGTCCATATACGTTCAACTCAGCGTCAATGCTATTTTGATTATCTTGCAAGAATTTTCTTTTCCACCGAACTCGAAAGTTTTCAAGCTCTTTGTTCTTGGAACGTAAGGTTTAATACCCAGTACCCCTGCATTGTATCAGTGACAGAAGGATTTGGTGAACTCAAAAACTCAGTTGTTAGACCATCAGTGATGATCCAAACATATCCTTCGCTCATCATTCCAATCTCTTTCGCTTTGGCAAAAGCCGAGCGCCAAGAGATGCAAACATGTGCACGATAAAAACTCTAGTTTGCATTGTCATCAACTTGTATAGCTCTGCAACAATTTGACATCAGTGGCTGATGGAGAAATGACACTCCGGTACGGGACACGAACATCTACTGCTTGCAGAGCATCAGTTAAATAAGGTATCACTCCTCTCCATATTCATTGTCAATGTAGATGGGCACCGCTTCTCTCCATCCAAAGGATCGAACCAGTGAACTTATGGCGTTCACTTGAGCTGAATCATCATGTGTAGCTCGGAAAAATAGGGACTCTGAATGGAAGCGAGAGAAGGACTTGATGCAGAAAATGATATTATGGGCACCTGAGCTTTTTCTCCAAGCTCAATAACAAGATTGGCTTGCATTGATGTTGATGGCCCTAAGATTGCTTGCACCTCCACATTTTTATTAAGTCGAGGGCTGCATTTCGCAAAGGAGAGAAGAAAAATCAAAGACATTACGCGAACCAAATTTGAGCAGCTGAGAGA